>BPLQ01001510.1:0-318007 GCA_021605075.1 Caerostris darwini | reverse complement strand
CTGTCAGAATTTTACAAACCAAGAATAATTTATCATATACTAATGCTAGAACATTATACATATATGATTTTCTAATATAATAAGCAGAATATGTAATTAAAACATTTTAAGAAATATTTTAGGTTCATGTATAAATATTTTTGCATTCTTTGAAAACAGTAAATTAATGTACCTCTTTATGTGATTTTGAATTAGCTTTCTTTAAAGTCTGTACTGATTCCAGCTGCCGCTTAGACAGTGCTTTACATGCTGTAGTTTTACGTGCTGCACCATTTGGCACATCATGCATTGATGCTAATTCTTTCCCGAGGTTCGAGCTTTTTTTGAATGCCTTCTTCTTTTGACTTCAAAATCTGGACTCAAACTTCACAATCAGAACTAGTATCGCTTTTGAGCAACAGTTAAGAAAATCTAATGATGGTGGTAAGATAGAAGTACCTGTAAGAAAAAAAAAATTAAAAAATTTTTCATGTTACCTATCAAGTACACATTAAAAAAAAAAAAAAAGAATCATATAAAAGAATGTTCATTTTTATTTTGTTACATTTAACTTATAATTTTATTAAGTTTTTTAAATGAATCTATTTTTTTGTTTTGAATGTATATTTTTAATCTAATGGTATACATATTTGTATTGCTAATACTTCTATTCTGCATTAAATTAACAGCCAATTAATATAAAATCTTTACAAATAATAAAAAAAAAAATTTATAAAGATATAACTACATAAAATTTTCAGATTTAAACTAATTTTGAATCCATCCATATATGTGATGCAAAATAGTGGATATGACAAATAATTTTTATAATATTAAATATTTTTAAAGAAATCCAAATTAATCATCTATAAAACAAACTAGTATAAGAAAACAATTCAAGCTGAGTATATAAATGAAATCAAAAATTATGAATTATTAAATTATGATGAAAACATCTATATATAAAATTATAAAAAATATTTAAGATCATATATAAGAATTCCAAATTCCCATATTCAGAGAAAAATTAACAACAATGCTTCTTTAAGTGATATATATATATTCTAACAAAAAAGCATTATTAAAAAATCTTTCAAATAATTTTAAATGAAATTTAACACAATAAAATACATAAATTTACCTCTTAAACACAAGAATGTTAAAAAATCTTCAGTTTTTGGTCGTTTATAAGGTAAAAGCTCAGTTGTAGTATTGTTGACATTTGGAACTTTAAGAGGTGTTGGCATAGGACTATTTGGATTAGAACCTTGAGCAAATTTACGTTGGGCATGAACTTTGGCTCTATAGAAGACACAAAATTTAAAATAAAAGCCAGTAAAACACTTTTAAAATTAAATAAATTTTTAAACAATTTAAGAATATTTTTTAATAATGTACAATAAAATTTTGTCCTAAATTATGATATCCTATTAATCCTAAATAATAAGCATGATTAGCTAATATCTTCATAACATTTTTTTTTTTAATATGAATTAACTAACTTTTTCAAAATTTCATCTTGACTATTAGCAGATGACTCTTCAGGTGAAAATTCCTTTTCTTCTTCTGGTTCATCTTCATCGTCATCTAAATTCCTTTTCCTTGTTTCTTGCAATGAAGCATACAGTGCTTTTTTAAGGTCTGTTTCTTCTCTCCACAAGAGACCATTGCTACCATCCTATAGAAAGAATTTTTAATAACAAAGAAAAAAAAATACTTTATTGAATAGCAATTATTTTATACTTTTAAAGATAAATTTTATTTAATATTTAGGAAATAATTATAACTAGGAAATAATATGTATATTATTGTTCAATAACTGCATACAACAATAAAATAATATTTTGTAAATCTAATATAATATAGAGTAATATATTCTTGAAATAAGATGTCAATAATAAAATTAAGAGAGCATAATAATTCAAGCAATAATTGTTGATAAACAAATTATATTACATTACATTTTTAACAAATGTGATCAAATATTAAAAAAAATTTGATTTTGTAATGCATATTTTTCTTATTCTTATAAAAAAAAAATGCTTACATTTATGCATATTAAAAAAAATACATCAAAAATTAAAGATAGTATAAATGAAACTTCAACTTAGTTTGCATTTTAATATTAATTGATAAATAAAACTACACAAAACAAACCACATCTAAATGAAAGCAAAATTTCTTGAATAATTTTGATCTTATGACATGAATAATCAATCTTTAGAATTACATCTAAAGAATAAAAAATGGAAAATTACACAATAAACATAAAATATTGAACTTATAACACTTAATAAAAAATATAAATAATTCATAAAAATTACTTTAAACAAAAAAAGTGTTTACACTCACCAAACTTTTTTGACAAGTGCTACGTTTTGGTCTTTGGGAAGATGATTCTTCTGAAGTTGAACCAGAAGGTTTTTCTTTCTTTATAAAAGGTTTCATGTTACATTTCTACAGGATTCATAACATTGTAGCTACTGAGGATAAAAAAAAAATTATAATGCATAAAAGATTTTTTTTAGATAAAAGTTATATAAAAATACGCTTTTTAAGTGACAAAAACGAGTTATAAATTAAAATTAAAAAGATATTTTAATTATTATACGAACCTTAACATGTAATTAATTTTTAATTCGGTGAATAAACATGAACCGACATTTAATATGAATAGCAATAAAAACTTTAAAAATTTATAAAATATATTTAATTTAAAAAAATACTTAATTAACCAAGAATTTTATGAAACGAAAATAACACGAAACATAATAAAAAATATTATTATAAAATTATGTAAAGTTTATATAATTATATAAGCGACAAGTCCTTGCATTGTTTTATCTTACCTTTAAATTATAAAAAAGCATTTTACGTACAAAACATTTTTCATAATTCCTTCATACAGGAATTCAGAATTCAATATTATTATACATTAAATGCGATAAAAACATGAAAATGAAATGAGATATTTAATTTCTCTCAATACAAAGAACCTCACTTCAGAATTTGTAAACAATTACCAAGGTAATATTTTTTTTTTTCACAAAACCGCTAAAAACTTGGCTTGATGCCAGATTCGAAACTTCATTTTACTTATAGCTAATTAACAACATCGTTTCATAAATAATAAAAATCTACTAATTTGTGATTATTATTAATAATAGAAAGCTTCAGATCTAATTGATAGTTGTTATTTTATATCTTGACTTCAATGCATATCATATAGAGCTAATTTTTGTAAATTAAGAATGTGAATGTGCTGTTTTATCTATTCAAATTTTAATATTCATCTCTTTTTTTTTCTACTAATACATTTTCATACGATTACTATTATCTGTTTATCATGACTTTTCTTTCCTACTGCCTTCACATACCATTGAGTAGATGAACGCTTCGCGTTCAGGCACTCGACATCTTTATTCAACAATGATGAATACATTTAATAATCTCAGCAACATCTCTGAATTCAAACTTCCCTTGTTTATGACCATACTCATCATTCTTATTCTAAACGCCCTTGGACTGTATTAAATATGTTGATTTAACTACTAAATTTTTCGTGTTATTATTTCTGAATTTTGATCGTTGTCTTGCAACTGTTATTCCATCACTTTTGTCTTAGTTTTTCTTTAATTATTTGTTTTTGTTTTTATTTAATTTTTCGTTATGTTTTTTAATTCTATTTCAGTCTTTAATTTTAATTTTTACGCACTTTAAATTGCGTATTTTCTAGCATATACTTATACTGACTTAGTGCACTATAGGGAACTTCTTCCTTTATTTGTTGAATTTCCTTAAACAACGGATTTTATCTCAATTTCCTCTTTCCCTCAATTTCCTCTTTCCCTGTTGATCATTAGCGAAATGGCTAGGAGGAATATGTTTTTATTCTTTTAAGGATCGTAGATGAGAATATAGTTGGCAATTTCCTTCTGCTTGAAGATTAAAGCTGGATTCCCACCAACGCTGGCGAATCGCGAAATATTAGCCTATCAAAAGATAGAATGGGAATGGGATCAATTGTCTGACGTTTTACAACGGATGATCTTAGTATCTGGTCGAAATCTAGCTAAACTGAGACACAGAAGAAAGTGATAAGGCCAACATTCTCCTCAGAGAGGCTTGCTATATAGAAAGAGGGAGGCTAACCCCCTTAAACTCATTAGAAAACTAGATAGTCCTCCACGGAAAGGAGGTATGCATTATTTAATAAAATTATTCTTTGATTTGCATACGCCATTTAATATACACTTGCGATTTAAATTTTAAATTTCTTTTTAATGTGCATCTGAAAAAGCAGAAAAATATCTGTCGCGCTTTTTTTTTTTTTTCTGTCTATAACAATTTCAAGTATTTTTATAAACATTTTAGCATTCTGGTAGGGAATTTCCAAATTAAAAATATTTTAGGGCCTCCAAAAACTAAAGTAAGAATTTGTTACTTGTCTTTCCGTAGCGATTGACAGTTTTTTTAATACCTGCAAAAGAAAAGCCGTAGTTAGTATTCCAGAAGTTTCTGTAGGTTAACATTGAGCTTTGAGTCAGACGAGCTGTATGGAGGAAGAGCCTATACCCCCTTTTTATGTATGCCTCTTTAAAGACTATGCCGGGTTTTTTTTTTTTTTTTTTTTTTTTGCTAACTTTTGCTTCCAACACTCAGGAAACGTATAGTCTAACGAGTCGCTTCGGCACCGTAAAAAGTATCGAAACTTGAAAAGGACGCCCTGACCCCTGTATTATATATATTGAGTTCTATGTTCTCTCTCTATTGTGCCCTATGTTGGAACTGGAAGATATATATATATATATAAGATAATATATATACATATATATATATAAGGTAATATATATATATAAGAACAAATTATGCTACGGGAGATTCATATCGAATAGGAAGGCGATGAAAGTTTTTGCTTTATTTATTCATGGAGCTAGTAACTGTAGCTAACTGTAAAAAAATGATTGATTGGTCATTTTTCGGTTTTGTAACTATTGCACATGTCCTTACAATTGCTCAATTGCTTAGGTAGTTTTTGTTTGTAATTAACTTCTCTGAAGTAATTTTTTTTATTTCTTTCATTATCTGTTTAAAAATAAGTTTGAATATCCTTATTTATTTTTTCTTGATTCCTATATCCTATTATGCTGACTTAAAATAAAATCCCAACAGTAAGAAACAGATGAGGTAGATAAACGAAATTTTGTAGGTATGGAAATTTTGGTGGCACATATGAAAAATGTCGTCTATTCAAATTTAGTGCTAGACAGTGTAGCGACACCTATTGATGGAAAATGGAATACAAATTGAACGACTTCTACTTTCACTGTTAAAAAAAGGGGAATTTTCAAGCTAGAATGAAAACAGAACGTAGTTGGCGTTAGAAATGGAATAAACATGTAATACTTGTGAAAATTGATTATCGTCTTTTATTTTGCCGTCTGGATTTTAATAACACTACGCAACCTTTACAAAGCCGCCACAACAGTTAAGAATGACGTAAATAAGATCACTACGCCCATGAAAATCACGCATGCCATGAATACGCGATGCAAATCTCATGAACATTATTTTTCTTCCGGATTGGGCAATCTAGATTACTAGTGAACTAGATTATAGTCAAGAATGGTTTCGAGGAAACGAAGAAGGCAGGATCAGCAGCTTGCGGAGTTTCAAAGAGGCCATGTAATCTATGAGAATGTGGATTTTCTTTTCACGATATTGAAGAAATGTTTGGCAGGGATATATCCATTGTACATGAATCTTGGTAGCATCGTTGTCATATGAAGAAAACCGATGCACGGCCACATGTGGGCCACTAGAGAGAGGGACAACCACCTTATTCTTCGCAGGACTGTGACGCATTACACTGCATCAATTTAATTTCAAAGATTTATACCCTTAAATTCTAGCATCAGCATTAATATATATCGTAGCATCATCATTAATAAGATTAATTCCATTTGCAACAACATTATCTTTAAACAACGCAGGAAAGAACTTCAGAATACTCCATCACAAAAAGTACGCCTTCAAAGAATATTCATCATGACTTTTTAATTTTAAATTTCTCAGCTCATTATACTTGCATATTATTTTTAAGAGCTTTCCCAAGTAGTCCTATTAAATCCTCCATACTTTGGAAATTTTCTCATGGTTCTTCTAGGAAATGCTTAAAAATGTTAATTTCTACACACCCCATCCATATTCCACATGTTTTATTATTTGATATAAAATATCCTAGAAACGGGCAATAAATTCCAACATTCTGAAAATTCGCACATCAGTTACTAGTTATAATCTGATTAATATTCGTCGAAGATGAATTTCGCCTTGAAAAATAAAAATCAGCTGGAGAATCGTCATATAGTAAGCTAAGTGTTCCTAATGATATCAACCTCCAACGTCGACAAATCTTATGCTGGATCCAAAAAGATCTACCTCCCCGTGGTGCACCTGGTAACACTTTTTAGTGGCTAAAAGATCTGCACATTGGCATTATTGTTAGATTAATGAACTCTGTTTCAACATGTTTTGTTGTATTATTTTGTTGTTGTATGATGTATGTTTTTTTTTTTCGTTGTTCTCTTTTTGCTGTAACTGTTCATAATCTGCCATTGAAAATAAAAAAAAAATATCTCAACACTGTGCATGAATTTCTTCTGTTTCCCTAAATACTGAAGCAGTGCAATGGCTGGAGTTTCCCACATTAATCTAAAAGTCACTGATTCTATAAATATTAAAAATGAAATTAGAAATACATTCGTTTAGAGAAGTTTTTTTTTCGTTATAATGCAGCTGGCAACCAACTTAGACAATTGTCTTTGGATGCCTTAAGGCAAGTGCTACACAGACATTACTCACCTTGCATTACCCAGGGGGCGCGTGTAACTTGACGGTAAGCCACGGACGCTGAGTAACAATGCCCCCGCAACGCTCTACGATCCTATTAAGACCCGGACCTACGGTTTAAAGTGGATTCCGAATCACTACAAACACCCATGGGCAAGCCGGGATTTGAACCCGATACCTATGGCACCGACAGCCAGACTGCTGGCCACTCGGCCATTAGGCCTCCAACGTTTAGAGAAGTTAAATAATTAAATATATGTATGTGTTTATATTTGTTACATAAATAGCTGTTATATTTTATTTTCTCCTTCTTTTTATGTGTAGGTGAAAGAATGTATAGGTAGTTCTCAGTTGTGTATAAATAAATATTTCCATATTTAAATCAGTAATAATTAGATTGATTTCATCAACTGAATTTAAAAGTTATGGATGTATTAATTATAAATGTATGTGTTGTATAGTATTTATATAGAGTATTAGTTTTTATTTTTTAGAGCTCGATGGCCGAGTGGCTAGCGCTCTGGCGCTGTGTACCACAGGTTTCGTATTCGAGTCCCGGTGGTGCCATGGATGTTTGTCGTGCTATGGAATCCACTTTAAACCATAGGTCTTATATGATCGTAGAGCGTTGTAGGAGTAGCGTTACTCGCGTCCGTAACATATCTTCAAGCTACACGTGTCCTTGGGTAGTGCTAAATGAGTAACAGCGGTGCAGCCCTTCCTTATGGCATAAAGATAATTGTTTCTGTATCGCCAGCTACATTAGAAAAAGAAAACGTTTTTTGTTTTCTAATCATTTATGTACATATTTTTCAATTATTTTAAATTTTTTTTATTTCTTACGATGTTTTAAAGGGAAAGTAAAAAAAAGAAGATATGTCTAAATAATTAATAATTAAGAGTAGTTTTCTATGAATAAAAATATTTGTATCATCACTTGAGTAGATATTAAAATTAATAGTTTGACAATCATCTTAGAATAAATGCATTTGTTTAAAATTATATTAGAAAAAACAGGCTGTGAAAGTTTATTTTTATTTCACTAACATGCAATGTATTCTGTATTATTTTAATTTCAAGGAATTTTTGCAAATATGCAAATTAGCTTTCATTTGTAATTATTTTTTAAGAAATAAATTTGTAAAATTTTATATGATTGCACAATTAAAACCGTGTATTGCAAATAATAAAGAAATTTAAAAAAAAAATAGTAATTTTTTTTCGCATAAATGAAAATAAAACTAAAAATCTCTAAAAAAGACAGAGAGGGAGAGAAATATATAAAATAATAATAATAATAATCTAAACTCAATTCATCATACAAAAATAATTCAAATTAATATAAATGAACAAACCAAAGATATGAAATATCATATGTGTAAAAAAAAAGCAATATAGGTGGCGCTTAATTCGGATAAGGACAAGTCCACAGCAAAAAGTCTGTATCTGTACAAAGTGCCATTTGTATTAAGGAATGAACGACGTTCTACTGATTATCGATTTTAATATTTCTTTCTAATGCAGCTGGCAAACACTTAGACAGCTTGGTCGCCTTAAGGCGAGCGCTGCACGGACGTTACTCACTTTGCATTACCCAGGGGGTCGCGTGTAACTTGAAGATAAGCCACGGACGCGGAGCAACAATGCCCTCGCAACTCTCTTATTAGAACCGGAACCTACGGTTTAAACTGGATTCCGAACCACTACAAACATCCATGGCACCGCCGGGACTCGAACGCGAAACCTGTGGTACCGAGCGCCAGAGCGCTAGCCACTCGTCCATTCAGACCCATTGATTTTAATGTAGAAATATTTATTTATACCTTAAAAAAAAATGAAAACTTGCTTTAAATAATTTTAAATGAAGCACAAAAAATAATTTATTTATGCCCAAAAAATGAAAACTCGCTTTAAATAAATGTAAATTAGGCATAAAAATAAATTTATTTATGCCCAATTATGAAAACTATAAATACATTTTCACTCGGACATAAAATAAAGTAATAAATATAACAAGAATTTTTTTTTCTTCTAATGCAGCTGGCAAATAGACCTTGATCTTCGCCATAAAGGCTGCACCGATGTTACTCACTTTGCATTACCCAGGGGGCGCGTGTAACTTGATGGTAAGCCACGGACGCGGAGCAACAATGCCCCCGCAGCGCTCTACGATCCTATTAGGACCGGGACATACCGCTTAAACTGGATTCTGAACCACTTCAAACGTCCATGACAAAGAGCCGGAATTTGAACCCGATACCTGTGGTACCGCACGCCAGAGCTCCAGCCATTCGGCCATCAGGCCCTCATGAATGTGAAATATAATAGAATATAAATTGAGCATGGTACATAGAAATTTATGTACCGCTCTCAAACATACACATATGCATTCAAAAATATTTTTTTTAAATTATTAAATATTTTAATTGAATTTTTTCAAATTTCCTTTTTCCATGTATCCATAAAAAAGAGCTAGACGATTATATTTACATAAAATAAATAAATAAATTATTTGCATATGGTAGCAGAGGTATTTACTTGCTCGAACTTCCTCTATTGATGAAGGATCAAGTATTTTTATTGATCTTGGAGAGCTGGAGTCAATTAATTTAGAAAATATGTATGTAGGATTTGTTTGTGTGGTAATCAGCAGGCGGCGACACATTACGATTGCTTGTCTTTGACAGAGTTTGCTTACAACGTGAGGGAGTATTCAACTTTGAACTCTGACCCCACGAGAAGGGGACAGGACCCCGTAGACGATGAAGGAGAAGAACGGGTGACGGGAGCGAGATGGGAGCCTGCGTCAAGCAGCGAGAGAATATGTTCACCCCTTAATTAATTGTTAATGTTGTAAAATATAATGGCTTTATTTAAAGTAACGTCCCGTTACTGCGTTTTGTCTGCCAATTCCCCTAGACACTCCACAGCGAAATTCCAGCTATTGTTAGACTGGTAGAGAAGTCTAACAAAACTGGAGGTTCAACCGGGATGAATCTATTGAAACCGGTGTAAACCCCACGTGTATGAAAAATAAAAATAACTATATAAATAAAAACATTGATTTTCCCCAAAAAAATTTGGTCCTGGAAGTTTTACCCATCAATATGTATGTATCGTTTTGGGAAACGGGGAATTTCGTAGCTTTCTTTCTTAACCGCATTCATTTTTTTTTTTTTTTTTTTTTTTTTTTTTTTTCAATTTCTTTCACGAGTTTTTTCTTTTTTTTTTTTTTTTTTTTCACTAGGCTTTTTTATACATAATATTTCTAAATTTCGTTTGCATGCTAATAATTTTATAATATAGAATTTAAAAGATCGTCTGGTGAAAGTAAAAAGAATTTTCACCATCGGCGCAACAGCCCAGTGTGGGCCAAGGCCTCCTACCTACTGGTAGATTTCGAGACGAGAGATATTTTTATCTTTTTCTTTTACAGGGTAGGGTTGTCAGCTCTACGCCCAACAGTCATAGAAGACCGGGACCTACGGCTTAAAGGGGATTCCGAACCACTACAAACAACCATGGCACCGAAGGGACTCGTACCTGCACTGAAACCTGTCGTACCACACGCCAGAGCGCTAGCCACACGGCTATTCAGGGACACAAAAAGAATTTTATTAAGTAAAAAGGACATTTTTCAAGAAAAGAAAATCGTTTGGAATACTATATATATATATATATATATTTTAAGATTGCTGTTATGTGTTTTGCTCTTACATTAAATTCTGAATTTTATCGGTAACCTTTATATCGGCCCCATGCAATTAGAATTTATTTTATTATTGTTATTTCTTAAAGAAAGATAGATTTGTAAGCTCTATAAAGAAGTTATGTATAAAGTTGATAAAGTCATATAGTGATGAAGTTAATCATAATGAAGTTGTTTTTTCCATTTTAAACCTACTTTTCGTCAACACTGCAAATAAGCAATATTTTTAAAAATTATATATGCATGAAGGAGCCTGAATGGCCGAGTGGCTAGCGCTCTGGCGCTCGCTACTACAGGTATCGGGTTCGAATCCCGGCGGTGCCATGGATGTTTATAGTGGTTCGGAATCCACTTTAAACCGTAGATCCCGGTCCTAATAGGATCGTAGAGCGTTGCGGGGACGTTGTTACTCCACATCCGTATCTTCAAGTTACACCCACCTCCTGGGTAATGCAAAGTGAGTAACGTCTGTGCAGCGCTTGCGTTAAGGCATCCAAGACCAAGCTGTCTAAGTGTTTGCCAGCTGCATTGAAACAAAAAAATATATGTATATATATATAAAAAGATTTCTTACGGTATGCTTCTCTCTTTGCTAGGCTTATATTTTGTAGGACGGTATTTTTTTTCCTCCGAGCTGCTGCTTCTTTGTGTAAAAGGTGAATTATAGAAATTAACTCCTTTTTTTAATATACACTGGTGTGCAAAACTAAAACAACAATGTAAAAATTTAGCAGATAGCCATGAAATTGCAGAAAAGGAGGTTTGAAGATCAGTACAATGAACACGTAAGTCAGTAGAAACATCATGCGTATGCAAATATCAGGAACGAAACGTCGGAGGCGACGTGAGCCTACGCAAAACGCGTGATGTCGGTGCGCGCAGCTCAACAATAGAATGAAAGGAAGGACGGAGACGCAATTCAACATATTCGCTGCAAGTGCCAGTGAGTCAGTTCGTGAAATATGGCTAGAAGAAATCCCCTGGACGACTTCCCACGTGGAAGAATGATCGGAAAGCTGGAGGAGGGGCGTACTGTCACCAGTGTAGCTGCAGAGTTCGGAATCAACAAAAGTGTCGTTTCGCGCGTTTGGATAGCGTTCCAAACCACGTGTAAAGCTGTTAGAAAGGTTGGTGGTGGCTTCCCGAGGAAGACAACTGCAGGGGATAACCGATATATCGTCCTGCAGGCGAAAAGAGGCCGACAGCAGTCAGCAAGCGCCATTGCTCAGCAACTCTGTACAGCAACGGGGCGACAAGGGTCGCGGTTTACTGTGGCCAGACGCCTTGACAAAGTGGGCCTATTCGCCCGCCGTCCTGAAAGCTACCTCCCGTTGAAAGCTGGCCACCGTTTACAGTGGTGCAGAGAGCACAAAAACTGGACGACTGATCAATGGAGTCGTGTCCTCTTTACGGATGAGAGTCGGTTCTGTACCAGAAGCGATTCTCGACACGTTTTGATTTGGAGAGAGGTCGGGACCCGGTTTTATCCCAGTAACCTCAAGGAAAGACACCGTTATGGTGGTCCGGGAGTTCTTGTCTGGGGAGGCATTTTGCTGAACGGGCGAACTGAGCTCCACGTTTTCAACAGAGTGTCTGTAACCGGGTATCGCTATTGTGTCGCTATTGATCGCTCCTTCCCCATGTGCGTCTGTTCCGAGGGGCCATTGGCCCAGACTTCATTTTTATGGATGACAATGCACGGCCACATCGGACTCTTGCTGTTGAGGAGCTACTGCAAAGTGAAGATATCACTCGAATGGATTGGCCAGAGTACTCCCCAGATTTAAAACCCATCGAACATGTGTGGGATGCTTTGGGGAGACACCCAAGAGAACTCCGGAGAACACCCAACAACTCAAACAGATGCTGATTGAGGAATGGGCACTCCTACCGCAAACAATGTTACACCAGCTGGTTCTGTGTATGTGGAGAGGGTGCGAAGCAAGCATTTCAGTGAGGGGAGTGCATATCCCATATTAAGGAACATCTGCTTGTTGTTCTTCCTCTTGGATAGACAATCATAAATCGCGAAACTATGCGTTCAATAAAGCTTGTTTTTGTTTGATTCCATACCGTATGCATTGTATTCCTTTTTCAGCGCCGATGCTTTCGTCATTCTTGACGTACATAATACTCTCACTCATTTCTGAATGGCATGTCTCTCAGATGATTTCTCATGGAGTTGTGGCAAAAAACCCACCTGTTGCTTAAGTTTTGCACACCAGTGTATATAAATTTTTTTCTATGTCAGGTTCCTCTACGTACGAACCATAGCGTTTTTTTAAAAACCTTTTTTAAAGAATAATTTTTTATGACAACGGAGTAAAGAAGTATTTTACTTCGTTTCAAATGGAAAACTTTTCCTCTTCTGACTCGAAATTCAGTGTATTTACCAGGATCAGAAATATAAATAGTTTTTATGTGCCGATGAAATTAAAAATTTTGAACAAGCAGAACTAATAGCGCTATTGCGTAGTGCTTGATAGCTATTGCGAAGCGAAAATTTATTTCTTTTCCACCAATAGAAAAAATTGTTTTTCTGCAAAAATAATAAATTATCACTATTTTCAACAAAATTATTGATTCTTTTCTCAGGGCAAAAAAAAAAAAAAAAAAAAAAAAAAAAAAAAAAAAAAAAAAAAACACTTTGGCAGGCCTTTTGGTTACTTACATGATGAGAAACATTTAATATATTTTTTATGAAGTTTAGAGTCAGAAATTGGATAATTTTTTTAAAGGGAGATTTTAACATAGCTTACAGCTATGCATAGAATTTCAAATGTGGTTAGAAATTGAAGGTAGACTAGTAAATAAGATAAAATCAAGAATAATTTTTAGAAATAAACGATAAAAATACTTTAATTGAATTTAATTTGAATTTTTACATTGTACCTAATTGCAACTAATTCTAAATAAAAATTAAAACTTTAAATTAAAAAAAACGCCTTTATTTTTATGTTATCTCCCCCCCTCCCCTCCTTTTTTCTGCGGTAAGGTTTCAGAAAAGATACAAAGCTGTGATCTGGTGTGATATGCCAGACATTCCGATTTTGTGAAGGTTGCTTTTCCTTCATTTTTTGAAATTGTACATTTTGTTGTTTTGTTGTTTCTTATCCACACTTGGCTGGCCAAGCCCACAAGCCCATATGGACTCATGATTGAAGGGGGAAGGAAGCAGCTTCTGTTGTGATGGAGCACCCGTAGGTAGAAGCCTGACTTTTGCTCCGTGACGCTCTTACAGTCATAGAAGACCGGGACCTACGGCTTAAAGTGGATTCCGAACCACTACAAACATCCATGGCACCGCCGGGATTCGAACCCGAAACCTGTGGTACCGAGCGCCAGAGCGCTAGACACTCGGCCATTCAGGTCCCAAATTTGCCAACGGCACGCAGTGTTCCCAGGTGGTCACCCACCCAAGTACTGGCCGCGCCCAATGATGCTTAACTTCGGTGATCTAACGAGAACCGGTATATTCAGCATGGTACGGCCGTTGGCTGTACATTTTGTTATATATATATGCTTGTATCTAGAATTTCTGTATACACCTGTAAATTTTTTTATAACGACTGTTATTTTTATAATCTTGTTAGCCAGACTCGTGTCTCAGTGGCAACATGCGCCGCTCGTGAGCAATAGGGCGGACTTGTAGAAACTGTTTCCAAAAAAAGGGAACACTCGATGGCGTTTGTGATGCTCAGCATCTTGCCTTGTTAGTCGGACTACCTGTTGGGAGTTTTTCGAATTTTTTTTTTCCCCATGTGATACGCGAATGTGGGTTAATTTCACCTAAAAATCTTCCCGGAAGGCATTACCCTCCTTCAGCGAATCAGACTTCTATCAACGGGTGCTCCATCACAACAGAAACTTTTCATGAGACCACAAGGGTTCTTGGACTTGGTCTACCCGTTACAGTCTACCAAGTGAGATAAGAAAAACAAAATAGCATTTTTATATGAACTGATTTTGTTTTGAAAAATCTTTTGTCCATTCAATTCTTGATTTTACTTATGTTTTACATTTTCTATAGCTTTGTTATATATGTATATATACAAATTAGCATTTGTAGAAATCTTATTCAAACCGAAATTGGGTGTACAACAAATATCAAGGGTATACCAGGTTAAACAATTTCCCGGGAAATTTATTTCCATACCTCTTTATATGTTATTAAAATTTTTACTGAAGTAATTAATATCAAATTATCTGATTATCAAATTAACATAACTGAGAAATTAAAATAAGCTCTCAACAGATATAATTTAAAATGTAAGATTTAACAGCACATTTTATAACATCAAAATTTGTTTTAAGTGTTTAAAAAATAATTTTTCAGAAAACAATTTTGATCTCTTGCGAAGCAGGTCATTCTTTCCAGGATTCTAGCTGTAATGTGTGCTGACTTTTTTTCTTTAACTGGAGGAGGAGGAAGGGGGAGGCAAAAAAAAAAAAGGAAGTAATACACCCCCAAATAGCTTCCTTTTCCGAGGGTGGGAGACCAACCTTATTTCCTTAGGAAAGCAGGTATTCCTCCGTCGAAACGGAGATATTGTTTTTTTTCTATAAAATTTTAGTTTGGTTTTTGTGCGTCAATTCTGTTTATGCCCATGATCTAGAGTTTAAATTTTAAAGAGACAATGCATCTGAAAAAGCAAAAAAGGCCCATCCTTGTGCGTTTTTCTTTCTATAATAATTTGAGGTATTTTTATAAGCGTTTTAATAACCAAGTGGTGAACTCCCAAATCTTTGAAAAAATTTTAAAGATACTTTAGAGCCTTTAAAAAAATAAAACAAATAAAACAAAAATATATATAAAAAAAGTAAAGAACAAACAGGAAAGGATTCATCTTTTACCCTTCTTACCGCGGCAATATATAGTTTTTGAATATCTACAAAAGTGAAGCCATAGTTAGTATTGGGAAAATTTTCGCAAGTTAATAAGGAAAAAAGCAACATCAGCGAATGTAAATCTAAAATTTATGATCAAACTTGATAACTTGACTTGTAAGTTTTAGATTTATGTTCCCTAAAACTGATTTATTTCAATTTAACCAAATGCTAAAAAACGAGTGACACATTGAAGATTGAATATTTATAATCGAACTGTAAATGATGACTGTAAGGATAAAAGATATAATCGAATGTAAAACTAAAAATTCCTGAGTCAATGACGATCTGTGAAATGTAATTGACAACATATTGGACCACAAATACGATTTTGAAAACAACAAAAAAAAAAAAAAAAAAAATAAAGGACAATCTTTTCATGTTATTTCCCTTCTACCAAAAGAATATAAGTAAGATGATAAATATAAAAAAGAAAAGAATAGATAAAACTGTTGATCGAGTAGACCACTATATTATAAAATTGGGAATACTAAAAGAAAATTTGAATTACAACCATGATTATAAATAAATAATTAAAAACTCCAAAAAATGAAAAGTGGGGTTCTCAGTTGCTTACGAGATTTTTTGCACAAATTGAAGTATTGTTACATTCATATAATATACAAACTCAGACATATCAAATATAGCTGTAAATGCCAAAAAAAACTGTAAATGCCGAGTTCTAATTTGTGAGAAAAATTATAAAAGAAAAATTGCAAATGCTTATGGCAACACCCGGTTTCAAAAAGTTTTCTGTTTATCTTTCGACTAGTTCTTGTTTTTTGCATCGCTTATAAAAGTATAATATAGTTTTTTTTAAAAAATTAAATAGTTTTCATTTTATTAAAATTACAGGATATATTATTAATCAATATATCGTTTGTTATGAAATAACATTTTAAACTTTCTTTATTACTTTGTATGAAAGTTATTTATTATAAAAATGTTATATACATTTTTCAACGTTTAAATGAATCATATTTAAGTAAAAAGAATTAAATGATTGCGCGTTTTCGATTTGATTGGGCTATGCCCATTTTAATTTTTATGATTTTCTCATTAACGTTAATACCAAATCTATGCACAAGTAATTTATATAATGACAGGTTTGATGAAAAATTGCTAATAACACCTTTATCAAGTGGTCATGTTTACGCACAATTTCAGTTTATTGTGGAAAAGGACTTGAATAACGGAGATGAAACTTCATGTAAGAATAAAATCTTATTTTGCTCTTTCCTTGTTATTTGCATGGATTTTTTTCATCTCTGAATGCCACAACTAATTGCTTACAATTACAATTAATTTTATATCTATTATAAACTTAAATTAATGAATTATGCTGTTTAAATTTTAATTGAGTTTTCATAATACTAATTAACATTACAATTATATAGTAAATTTTACATTGCTATTATTTGCGTGTTTGGTGGGGAAAATTTGTGTACTTCCAAATATTTATAATTGTGTAGTATAGTTTACATTATACAATTCAATGTAATTGATAATTTAAATTTTTGCATGTTATGTAATGTCAATGCATTTTTGTAGAAAAATCTGAACATTTCCAATTGTAAATAATTACATCGATTACTTTTTATGTAATAAATAGTTAGCATCCGTAATTAGGTGTATAAATATAAAAACTTCACATGATTTACATACTTTGCTCAAATTATTAGTTTTTAATCCTCTTTATTCTCTCTCACTGCAGTTTTAAATTTATAAATTTAAATTTATTATTTTAAGCATTAATAAACACAAAAACAATTCAAATTAAATAAAAAATTATTATAATATAAAATTACTTATTACAAGTTTATTCGTTGAAATATTCTATATGATTTGTTTATGTATAAAATAGAAAACATATTAATTAGTTTGTGAACAAAATTTTGGGAATACGATATTAATAAAATACATAGGGAGTTGTTAGTATAATAGGAATTGTTTGTTGTGATTAAAGATTTATTTTTTCTAACCAATATATTTTTATGTACATAAAACAGGGAATGCTTGTGTTTTTATTAGTAATTAAATTTACATATTAGTGGTTCAGAAATAAAAAGGGCATAATTTCTTGCTTACAAACCACAGTAGCTTTTAATCTGCATAATAACCTCAAAAATAAAAGACCTCATATAATCCACAGCTAATTCATGCATCTTCTGTGATGAACTATATACTATTCAAGCTCTGTTTTCATAGCTAAGACATAAATGTAATAAAATATTTTAAAGAATATTTTTGATGGCAAAATAATATTTTAAAAAAATGTTATGAATTTAAAGTAGTAGAAATCAGAATGAAAATGTGCATTTAAGAACTAGAGTGAAAACAAGAAAAAAAATATTTTTCCAAGAATTTGTAATCTTCAGGAAAATCTTGATCAATATTACAGTTGATTACTAATTTGATCTTCTATAAAGCATTTTTAATTCTTGTATATAACTTTATTCCTGCTTTTTTCAGCTAGCATATACTAGTGTAGGATATCTCTAATATTTTATTAACTTTTATACATGTCCAGCTCCTTTTCATCATCTACAGTTGCTATAATTTCTTCTTTATGTTAATTTTTTTATTTTTTATTTTTTCCTTGCATAAAGTTTTATCAATTTTTTTTTGGCTAGTGATAGTTTTATAACATAGATATGAAACCCTAAAAAAAAAATATATATATCTTTAAATGTTATGCAGTAACTTATAAGTTGGGAATGATAGACAAAAAGTTATGCTTATAAAAATTATAAATTTTCTTGGTTTTCATATTAATATCAAAACAGCAACATAATGTGCTACAGTTTTTATTAAAAAAAAATTTTTTTTTTACCTATATGATTAAACTGAAATGTATAATTTGAAATATGTACTATGTTATAATGCTTAATTGTCATAATTTCTGGGATTAGAATTTCAATTCATAAAAGCATGTCTTCAGAAATTAATATTAAAAGGAATAGAGAAAATTTAAAGATATGATAATGAGAAATCAGCATTCTAATCAGTGCAAATATTTGTCATTCATTATAATAAAGCATGTAAAGTGTATAAATAACATGTTTGTATTAAAAAACAAACATATCTTAGTAAATTGACTAGTTGTACTATTTAACTACTAATTGAATTCTGTTATACTAATTGCAGTATTTGTTAAAATAAATTACTATATGATTTTAAATTTTTAATATATTTTATTTGTTTAAGCAAATTATGTGGAAAATAATGGCTTGTGTAATTATATTTATTAAAATATTAATTACTTCCACATTTTTTATACTTTAATGGAAAATAAAGTTTAATATTTTTAATTTTTTATATATTAAATTTGAAAAAAATATTTGTCCAAATCAATTTTATATTTTATTTTCCAGTTCATCACTTTCGCTTATTCCCTCGCTCTCTGGGTGAAATAATATTTCAACATGATGTGCAAGAATTGCATTTTAGTTTAACGCAAGGCTTGTGGAGGTATGACAAATGGGGATATCCTGTTAGAAGTGCTCCTCCAGGTGCAGAATTGTGGGCACTGTTCAAAGGCAATGCTTCTGAGTATGATAAAAATATTTTATCCTTTATATCACAAAAATATTTATCTTAAATGATAATTATCTTTATAACAAGAGTAAAAGAATTCAATTAGTTTTTTAGTTATACTTTGTTTTGTTTTCAAATAATGCAATATATTGAACTGTATTTTATGTACATACTTACTACAATGGATATGTATGCATACTTATTTTGTAATTTAATTAATATAGAAAATTCATATTTGAATTTTTTTCATGAGAAGAGATTTTATAATAATTGACTAAAATTTTTATTTGTGTAAAATTTTTTATGGGAAAAAAGCATCTGTACTATTTAAAGTGAAAGGAATTGAATTATAAATATCTAGCGTATGTAAAACATAGATTAGCAGACTGTAAACAAGGGATGCATGGTTTCATTGTGTCTTATGAAAGAGCATCAAAAAATTAATCAATTAATAAAAAATATAAAAAAAATGACAATTAGCCACATTACATTGATTTGATAATCATTTTGAAATTTGATTTGTGTAGTAATAAAGCAAATAGTTGTTATTAAACTTTTCTTAAATAATTCATTCATATTTTTAATTTGTTAATTTCATGGTTGTAAAAGTTTGTTCATAGCTATACAATACTCAAGAAAGACCCTGTACATTTTATAGAATGTTTTAGTAATAATTTTTCATTGTTTTAAGTACACAAGATATAATTTGATTTGATAGTCACCTTTATGTTTTATTCAAAAATTTTCCTAATTTTATATATCAACTAGAGGACCCGGCCACGCGTTGCTGTGGCTTTCTTGTATTTCGTTCAATTATTAGATACTATAATTCTTATTGTTAAGTAAGTGATTGGTAAAGAATGATGAAAAGATCAAATTAAGCTTCAACGAATAGAAAAATAATTTTATTTTAATGAATGAGGTAGATAATGTTGATTTTTAAGACTGTTTTTTATAATTATTTTTTCCTAATTTAATTTTTAATAATCATTATTTTATTTCTTGTTAGTCTGTCTTTAAATCAAAATAAATAAATTGAAGTGATGCAACATACAGCTGCCCATGGGAGAAACACGGATTCTGAGGTTTTCTTTTGGTGGTCTTTTACTGAAATTGATAATTGAAAAAATACAATACAATTAAAATAAAATCGGGATATAATAAGAAAAGACTTAAAAAAAAATTCACAATAAAATTCAAATGCAAACGATCGTTTAAGATACACGAACACCTTCGAAGAAATTTTTTTGTAATTTTTTATCTTTGTACAATTAATCAATTAATCAATTTCAATTCATTAATTTAATCAATTTCATTTATTGTTAATATGGGTACATTTTAAGCAAAAGGATTATTAAAAAGATTGAATAATGATTTTTTTCTTTTTATAATTATAAAATTGTAGTTGAAATAAAAAAAAATAAAATTTTTTTTCAATTAGACGAAGTTAAGATAGACCATAGTCTGTGCATCACTAATATAAAATGTCATAAATTTTTTTATAGAATTACTAACTTACAAAATTAATATTTAAGTACTGGAACATAAACAATTTGATGACAAAAATTTTATTGCATTCTTTGAAAACAAATAATTACAATTAGAATTTTTATTTTTCTTATTTATATTATTTTGAAAAGTATAAAAGTAATAAAATTTTTGATTATAATGTATTATAACATAACATGTAAAAGCTAGTTTTGAGATGCATTTAAAAATGATGCAGTTTTAAAATTGAATGTGTAATTCTTTCCCCCTGCTATTGATAATAATGTTTGATATTTTACATAATTTTCTTTAAATCATATATTAAATCAGTATAGAGTTGGTGATATAATCATTGAACGAAAAGTAAATAGAATAAGAAGGAGTTTTCAGATGAGTTTTTAATTTTTCTCAAATGCCAGAATTTCTCTGATTTTTTAATCTTTGTGTACAATATATATTTATCAATATTTTTTAATGAATTTGAAATTTAATTTAATTAAATTTAATATAAAATTATTAAAATTAACCAAATATTTAATATAAATATTTGGTTAATTTTTTACACTTGATGATATTTTATTCTGGCATTTTATACATGAATTATATATATTTCAGAACAATTTTGTATTTAAAATATTACATAACAATCTATTTTATCCATTTATTTAAAATATGAATGTAAATATACATTTAGATTTAATATATATATTTTTTACTGTTTAATTTTTTGTTTACCTAATTTTGATTTTGAATTTTTCGAATATTTTCAGAAAAATACTAAATGTTGTAACATTTAATTAATTTAAGTTTTTAAAAATAATATATTTACTAGTAATAATAGAATTATTATGTTTATTAAAGTAAATATGCTAGTATTTAGTATTATATTTAAATATACTAGTACTAAATAATTCGAAAATTAAACTAACACAAACATTTTGTTTGAAATGTTATTTCATTTTTTTTTTTTCATTTATATACATGTTATGTAGCATATATTATATTTCATATTGTTTCATCACTTTGTGCATTATATTATATTTTTTCTTTGTTTTAAATATATTAAATGTTTTTTATATGTTATATATGCAATATATATATATATATATAATTCTTTGATGTTCAGGATTAATTCAAATTGGAAGAAACTGACACATGTATTATCTGGCCAATTTTGTGCTTCTTTAAATTTCATAGAAGACTCTAATACAGCTATCCCAAAGTTGTCATTTCGCCCTGAAGGTGCAGTTCCTTCTGATTATAATGCAAGTTTTGTTAGATATTCTTCTTTACCTCCTGAAATTGTATGTACTGAAAATCTCACACCTTTTCGAAAGCTGTTACCATGTGGTGCCCAAGTAAGTATTCTTTAAAATCATTTACAGTTTATTAATTTATCAATTCCATTTAAATTTGAAACTTATTTTTTGTTGTAAATAACTGCAATTAAAATTTAGTAATGAATTATTACAAGTTAATAATTTTAATCATTTTATACCTAACAGCAATCAATGTAGTGAGTTTTCATTTCTAATTTTCCAGATTATATTATGGTTAGAAAATTATAATTTTATTGACTGATTCTGTTTTAGTTAATCCATTTCAGTATTTTTAATTTTAATTAAAAGACTCAAAGGTGGTTGGATTGAATATTTTCTTAAAAATATTTTTGTGTACATTTTGAGAGAAGGATGAACATTAGCTGCCCTTTTTTCATATTTTAAAGTGAGGAAAGGTATTAAGAATCTGCATCCATTCGTTTGTGTCATGAATTAGATATCACAGATTTGTTTGTGATTGAAAATCATTAGCAAAAATGTTTGTTTTTGCAGAAGAGAAAGGATTAATTCCCTGCCTTCATTAGTTATTATGATAGTAGGACAATCAAAATAGAATATCCGAATATCAAATAAAGCTCTACAGACAATTTTTGCTTTGAAGTTGGTATCACAGATTTTTTTGTGATTAAAAATCTCAAATCATGTCTACTGGCAATGTTAAGACAGTTTATCAGGAATTTTATATAACTCCACATGACATTTAATAATGATTAGTAGCTCTCTGGACTTCCAATGTACATGTTGCTCCTTAGTTCGTAATGTAAGGATCCATCACTACATTTCACCATCTCAGTTTTTATATATAAATATGGGTTGCCCACGTAATAATTGATAATGATATCTTTGATGTAGTTGTATATTTTAGTGGCAAATAAAAAAATAAATTAAATTTGACTTTACTTTCTATATTTGATTTTGCCTTGCCCAATGCTAATGTAGCTTCTTACATAAACAGTCATAAAGCATAATCACTAAAATTATAACACGAAATCCTCACAATTCAAACTAATAATGAAAATAGCAAAATGCAAAATAACTAAAACTCCGTTAAAATCAAAATTGAAATTATCTATATTAGCAAAGATTTGCTGTTCTGAAAAAACAAGTCTTGAATGTCATAATTGGATGTATTGTAAAAATTATATTTTACATTTAAACATATTTATTCTATGAACAAGTTTAATACATTACATTTTAAATCAAGGATATACAAAAGAATGAAAATTAGTTTTTTTATAAATTATTTCAAAAGCTGCCATTGGTAAAGTGCTAAAATATTAATTTTATTTCCTGATTTAATGCCAATTTTATTCATTCACCTCACTATTAAATTTATTTAATATATTTTTTTAATATAACATATTATTCTTAAATGTGAAAATTCCTATAATTAATTACCTTTTTTAAATTAAGTAAAGTAATTATTCTCATAAAACACTATTTTATTTCATTATAGAATAAACTGTTATCATAATGACAGTTAAAAAAATGGTTGAATTCAAATTAAAAAGAATTCAAGGAAATTCTAATAATTTGGTTAGAATTTTTGATTTGAGAATGTGCCCCCCCTTTTTTTTTTTTTACTTGTATAGATTAATTTTCTGTTTTTTCTCCCCACAAATCAAAACATTTCATAATTTATTTTAGGCTGGATTATCAACACTTTTGAATGCTTTAAATATCTTCAATGCTCATTATGTATCACTGGCTGTTGATGTACAGAGAGTTTGTAAGGTTTGTTACAATTTTGAAATTATATTTGATTTGCTTGATCTAAATCAGTGTGTATCCAACCTTTAAACTTCATTGGGACACATTTGAAAAAAACTTTCTTGGACCATACATAAAAAATATGATAATTTAACATTAGCTGTTAAAGGAAAAAAAAAAATAAAATAAATAAATAATATATAATCTAAGATATTCACTTTATCAATTAACAAAAATAATATTTTATTTAAAATTATAATTTTTGATTTCTTTTTATTTAGAATATATTTTTTAACCTTTGAAAAGATCAAAAAGTTTAATTCACTAAATTTTGACATATTTTAGAAAATAAAAATTTTAAATGCTGGTTGATATTTGACTAAAATAAATACTTCATTATTTTTTTATATTTTTACATTATCAAAAATTAAATTGAATTAGTACACAAAAATCTCAATGTTTTTTTGTTTTTATTTAATTATGATTCTGTTCGATCACATTCATAATAGCTATGTGTGTCACTATGAGTTGGGCCCTTCTGATTTAAAAAGATGTTAAATTAGTTAAAATTCCTTTGATTTTTTTATAATTAAAAAAAAAAAAAAAATGAAGTTTAAATTGTGACTTTTTGGCAATTTTTTAATATTGCTTTAAGATAAAATAATGAAATGTAAAAAGAAATTTAAAAAATTAAATTTTAATAAGAGGTAATTTGCATCACAGATTACACTCACAAAAACAGTGCTAGAAATTTACAGCCATTTGCAATAGTATTACAGATATATGTTAGTTATGTACATCATTTAATAAAAATTTGCAACACTTTTTGAAAATAGTATATATATATTTTTCATTAAATTAAATAGTCATAATTTTATACCAAAACTGGGAAGAAATTAATAGTATATTAAAATAATATGTATAACAAAACAATACAATATGTGAATAAGAGGTGTAGCGGATTAAAATAATTTTTAAGTAAAACATTTAAAAACCTATTCAAATTTTTTTATGAGTGGTACTGCCATGCTTAAATTAATAAAAATCTATTTTTTGGTGCATGAAATTCACAATTAAAGTGATATTGTTTTTATTATACATTAAAGTCTATTTATGTTGTAATGATTGTTGTTTTGTTTTATGTAATAATGCAATGATTAATTTTATTTTTTTCAAAATTTATCATGTAAAGCAGTTTGAAATTTTTAATTTGATTTTTAAAAATCTTTTTAAATGTTGATTAATTTATTTTTAAATTATTTATTTTAAAAATTTATCATGTAAAGCAGTTTGAAATTTTTAATTTGATTTTTAAAAATCTTTTTAAATGTTGATTAATTCATTTTTAAATTATTTATTTTAAAAATTAATAAGCTATCAATACTTTTTTTTTTGTATTTTAGGAAAGTTGTTCAAAAATAGCTATTGAACTTGTCCAGTCTGTGTCTATTGTTTTTGATCCTCCTGTCTCTCAACTTAAAAAACAAGGTGAATAGTAAATTAAAATATTTTTTAAGTGAAACATTTAAATACATATTCTTTTTGTTTTATATTTGCTAAATTTATTTGCTTTAATTTTAGATTGGTCATTTGTGAAACTTTTTGGATCTAGTCTTATGAGTACATGCCCTGTGGCTACTAATAGTCAAGTGTTTGTTGATGTATCATCAAATAAGGTTTAAAATATTTTTTTTTCTTCTTTGAATAATAAAAAGTAAATTGTTTATGTATTTTTTAATACATCCATCTCATAAATAATATTTTTTTGTAATTTGGTTTTAAAAGATACATTTTTTTTAGTATAACTTTTTGTTAGAAAAAAATTATTTCATTTGGATAAATTAGTTTCATTCTTTCATTTACAAATGCTAGATATAATTTATCCTTTTAGATATCCCCCATCCTTTTAAGAAATTCTACTGCAATTTATGGTGTATATTTTTTCAAACATAATTAATACTCTTGGAAATTGTCATAAAACATTACATTGAATTTATAAACACTTCTATCAAAGAAATATTTTAGAAAGTTTGAAAATATTTCAGTTAAGTTTATTAAAAAAAAAACAAAAAAAAAAACATATGAAATTGCTCATTAAATTTTTTCATCTTATACATATGTTTATAGGAAAGGAATTTAAAGAAAATAAAGAAGAAATAGGATAATGCTAAGTATCATAAAAAAATTCATTTATAGATAAAAAAATTTTATGTTGAAAAAAAGAGATATTATGAATTGAGAAAATAGAATGAGTTTCTTTCTTTTGATATCGTATTATTTGATCATTAAAACTCAATATTAGGTTTTAATTATAATTTTTCCCTAAAACAATTATAGTTAAAACAATTTAAAAAGTAGAACATTATAAAAAAAAGAATAAAAAGTAAACAAATATTAAGTTAAAAAGTAAGAGAAGATTATAAAAAGTAAAAGAAGATTAAAAAATAAGGGAAGATTTTAAAAAGTAAGATATCTTGTTAAGGAAACCTTAAAATGTTATCTTCTATTTCAAAATGTGAATGAGTATCTATTAACCTACAAATAAATTTTTAAATTGATTTTGCTATTATAATATAAAACTTGGAACTGAGTAGAATATGGGGGGGAGTTTTATATGGATGTAATTTGTGATAATTCACTACTTTTTACTTTTTAAATATGATGTTAATTTTTCTTCTACTATTTTATCATGTGATTTTTATTTATCTGATATGAATTATTTTCAAGAAATATGTAATTTTATTTAATGTAATTTCTATTCTTGTTTGCGTCTTACTCAAACTGAGAAATGAGTGTTGGAAAATAAACTGACGGAAGAAAAAATCCCAACGCCAAGAAATAATTATTGTAGAGTAATGAAATTCGAACAATGCATTTGTCTAGTTAACATGTTTAATTGATTAAATTTTAAAGATCACATTTTAATTTAAGATCAAGGAAATGCATTTCAAATGTAAAAAATGCTGTTACATTAATAGCCTTTGTAACCTCCAGAATTTTGAATGCAAGCCTGCAAACGTGCATGCATTGTGTCATACAGGTGCCAAATGCCATTTTAGTGGAGCAGGCTTTCCCCTGGCTTCCTTCTGACCAACACACGGCCATCACTGGCACCAAGGCAGAACCTGCTTTCATCCGAAAACACTACAGATCTCTCCGTCCTCCAATGAACTCCAACTCTGTCTTGCCACCACTGGTATCACAAATGGCAATGGCTTGGAGTCAGTGGAATGCATACTACAGGGTGCCTGGTTTGGAGCTGTCCTTGAAGTAACTGATTTCTAACAGTCCATTGTGTCACTGTGGTACCAACTACAGCTTGAATTTCTGCTGCAGACGCAGCTGTGCACTTAATACGGCGGTCTTCCCTATCAGTTATGCTATGTGGCCGCCCGGAACCCTGTCTTCTGGAGGCAGTACCATACCTTGACCACTGCTTCCAACATTCATGCACAGTGGACACATTCCGCTAAGTTTTTCTGCAATATCACAGAAAGAAAATCCACCTTCTCGTAGCCCTATTATACGTCCCGTTCAAAATCGGTGAGCTGTTGTTAATGACTTCTTTGTCTTCTTAAAGGCATTCTTGGTTAACATCAACTCAATACAACAAATTTCAAAGCTCTATAATGCTCAGGAACTTTACAGCATGCATGTTTGTGTGTTCCGAGTGGTGTTACTAGCACTACGCTTATGCGAAAAGCGTGAAAATTGAATATCATGATGTGAATGATATGTCATTTTTCAGATGTATAAACACGCCTACCAAATTTCGTTTATCTAACACAAGTCTTTCTTGGTGTTGGGATTTTTTTTTCCGTCGATGTATATTATGATATAATGGTAAAAGGAGTTGTGCAATCCTTAGCAACCTCTTCTTTTTTGAAGCAAATGTTGAAACAAACATACGAAAATGTTTTACAAAGGAAATTTAAAAAGAAAATCCATGTAAAGAGTAATAAAATTTTGTTATTTGAAAAATTAAAAAAAAAAAATGAAATTGAAATACATTATAAGTTAATTATAACAATGATTAAATTATTATAATCATTGTTATGATTAATTTATTAAAGATTATATAAATAATTTCTTTATTAAATAAATAGAACTTTATCAATTTCAATTTTCATTATAAATATATATTTTTTCAGTCTGGTGTTCATTTTTCATTGAACCAAAAACCACATGAAATAATCAAAGAGAAATTTGATGTTGGGAGTAATTGCATCGGAAAAAGAGACTATGCTGTTTATGATCTGAAACACATGTTTAAAGAGACAAATTATGTTAATATAGGTGCATCTTACCAAAATGTTCACATATATGGAATTGTACCACCTCCATTTCTTTATGTTAATAGAAAAGTTTCAGGTAATTTACTTTAAGTATTTTGTAAGATTTTGATACAATAATTATGTATGCATTCAAACAAATTTTGCCAATATATATTACCTCAAACATCATATAAAAATCTATAAATCTTTAAATAATTACAAAATTTTAATGTTAAACATTTTTTTTCTTTTAATTTAAAATATAATATTTTAAAATTTACTTAAATAAGTATCAGTAGGTAAAATTTCCTAATTATATATATATATTTATTTTCTAATAAAAATTTTCTTATTAAAATTATCTTTTTATTTCATGTTGTATATATTTTCTCCTTAAAAGGCTTGTGATTTCAACAAATTCCACTTTTACTATCATAATTTAGCAATTGAAATTTTTTTTAAAACTATGATTAGTTCATTTAAACTTTTTAATTAGATTTCTTATAATTTATTGGAATTTAAGCTATTTACAGAAATTTATTTATTATTTTGTTTTATTAAGAGTTTAATCAATGAAAGAAATTAAATAATTTGAATATCAAAAATTAAATCATATTATAATATTTAATCTATTTTTATTTTAGATAATATGCTTTGTAAAATTTAAGTTTTTAAAGAAGTGGTGTGAGAATCAGTAATTATTTATATTATTTCTTCCATTATGTATAGTATTTTCAGATTTCATTTATGAATATTCTTAATATGAATTATTAATGTTATCAATTCAATTTTGAAATGGATGCTGATAGTAGAGAAATCAAACATTTGTTTTCCTTCTTTATTTAAATAGAAACTAATTTTTACCAAAGAGAAAATATAAAGTAAAGATTCCTATTTTGTGTATTTATATTTGAATAATCTAAAATGTGAATGGGTTGCAGTAATTATAAAATTCTTTTAAATGTCTTATTAATTATTGGAATGTTGAAAGTGGAGAAAAGTTTTATTTGTTTTTCTGCATATATTTTTAATTTTTTAATAACTTAATTATAGGATATGGACAAGAGCAAGGTGGTATTCATTGCACTTTTTATAATAACCATCCCAAGAAACCACTTAAAATTTTGTATTTTGATATGGTTCCTTGGTATTTGCGACTATACAGTCATACTCTTTCTATAAAAATGGGCAAGAGAAATTTATTTCCAGGTAACGATATTTTGATAAAAATTTAAATTAGTGAAAACAAATTATAAAGAGCTTTTATTTGCTTCTTATCTTACTTTAAATATTGTAAAATCTTTATTCATCTGATGTGAATAAATTTAAATTTAATTGCATGAATGTTGATTACATGTTAATTTATGTAAAAAGAAGCACATAACACATGCTTGAGTACATTTTTTATGGAATTCCTTTGCTTTTTGGATGTATTCAATCAGAAGCTATAGTGTTTTAATAAATCCATTTAATTCCTTAAGAACTTTTTTTCATTTAAAAGAGAGTGTTCTGTTATTTTCTTGACTGGATATCGTTTTTTTTTTGTAAGATTTTTGCTTGTTTCAGTTCCTAATGACAATCTTAAAAAAGAATTTACCCTTTAAAATTTAAAATGACCCACGTGACATTTACAGTGACCTAAAAATGATGAAAAAATGGAAATCAAGTGATTTATTTGCAGAAACTTACAAACATCCCAGACAAATGTCTTTTCAGTAAACAAGTTATTTGATATTAATATAATTGTACAAGCACATGAAACTTTGACAAGATGTGAACCAGATCATCTACACATATCTGTAAATGAAGTAGCAGAATATTTAAATCCCCAAAATCGATATCTACAAGACATATTAGTAAAGATTAGGGCCTTTTATAGACGTGGTCTTGGTTCAGTGCTATTTCATGGTAAAAACTGAATTATTTTGGTCGAGGTGTAGATGAATGATGGAGATTAAAAATGTCTAATAGTAATTCAGAATTAAATTTGATATTGAAGCCGTAATGGTTTTAGTTAAATTCTGTGTCATTTGTGACTTTGAAACTTTTATCAAAGTAAAGTTTTTAACTTCTGAAAAATGGTGAACGTAAGGTGAATATGATTATTGAAATGTTAGAATTGAGAGGAGACTTTGACACATCATGCCATTTATTTTCTACAATGCAAAGCAGTCAACTAACTAACAAAGTAGTCACTAACTTGTAAATTTTTTTTAACTCTATGGTTGCCATACATCTTGTGTAAAGTTTATTTAAATATTTTTTTTTCTCCCCACATGTGGGGAGAAAAATTGCATTGATATTGTATATAGTTTTTGTGTGAATGCATGGTAGATCCTGTTTTTTCTAAACATTTCTCTTTTCTTTTCCACATGAGGCTTGCTTTATAGTTCTTGTGGGAATACATAGTGGCTTCTTACTATATTTTTCTAAGCTTCTGTAGCTCCATGCTTCCAATAAATGTTAAAGCAGAATACTTGAATGGTGACATTCCACTATATATTAACCTCCTAAAATGCTGCATTTCCAACAGTAGGGACGATTAATCTTATACTAATTGCAGTTTAAAATTCAAATGTGTAGACTCATCAAAACCATTCTTCAGATTTAAAGTATTGCTCTTAGTAAAGAAACTTCAGTAAATTAAAATAACTTAGAACTTATCTTATTTCAATGCAAGAAACTTGTGTTGCAAGATGTTACAACTTTTGCTGAAATAACTTAGTATTAAATAATACCAACAATGACAGAAATAGTTTGACCTACTTGTTCAGTTTCCTTAATGACTGACAGCAGTCTTATTTGAATAATCTGCCATTTCCATTAACTTAATCTGCTACCTATTCCAAAGTAAAGTTCCAGAGTCTCTACTAGCTCAATCAATCTTATATCAGTGTCATCAATATCAGTTGAGATTGTTTAGGTAAAACTTATTTCAAAAGATCAATTAGCTGACAAAACCAACCAAACAAACAATAAATAAAATAAACATAGTTAAAGAATACAACATTTAATAGGAAAAGTTTTTAAGGGCTACCTCCCACATCATCAATATTAGAATTTGAATCGACATCAAAATTTGCATTGATATTGAGGAATGAAAATATTTTAGCTGTATAGAGATTGATAAAATTTAACAAATGAAAGGCATAATTCAATAAAATCAAAAAATTTTTGTAGATATATTGCATTTGCTGTTTAATTGATTAGCAAGCATTTTATTTGTATCCCATTAAAACCCTTTCATTGAACTGAATACTAACACTATTTTAGATTTTTGACATATTTAATATTAGCATGTGCTTTGTCGTCTACATTTATTGATATTTTTGTTATTTACTCTTTGTGATTATTTTAGATAAAACTGATTTTATGTGATCAATTGTTACTGGGCACAACTTGGGAAAATCTAACTCTTATACTACTAAACAACACCTACTTTCTTTTATGTACTTTTGCTCCAACCTATTTAATAATATTTAATACTGTATTCATTTTTATCTGCTATAATTTACTTATACTGGGTAATTTATTTTGTATAATATATCTTAAAATTAAAAATTTTTTTTTTAATTTTTAGAGTTTAGTTTACCACTAAAAGCTTTAATATTGAGAATCATAATATATAAATTAATATACAGAATTAAAATGCTACACAGAAAATATGAATTTTTTCATTGTGTATTATTCTATTTGCAGACTATATGCACTATCAGCCTGCAAAAGATCGTACCAGACCTCATCACTTGGAATTAGTCTTAACTCTTCCTCCTCATTCCAAAACAGAAATGACTATAGACTTTGATTTTGCTTTCTTAAAATGGACTGAATATCCTCCTGATGCCAATCATGGTTTTTATGCTGGATCAGCTGTTATTAGCACTGTAATAGATACAGTTAAAAACTGTTCTGTATTTCCTAACACTTTTCAGAAAAGGTATATAATTGTATCTTAATAATGTGTACTTTTTCAAGCAATAATTTTATACATTTAAATAACTCTTTTTTACATTTATTTGTTGTTTTGATAATTTTGAGATAAAAATTTATAATACAGGGTGCCCACGTGAAACTTCCCTGATTTCAAATGTTAATTGTATGAAAACTATGAATCCTAAAGATTTTCAATTTGAATGAATCATAAATTAGTAACACAACAAGTTTATTTACTTATTTTTTTTGTCTATATATACGCTTTGATATGTGCTTTGTTAGTAACTCTCGGAATGTCAATATTCAATTTTAGTCCATGTGTTATGCAGCATATCAGGTGTGACTGAAATGATGACTTCCTTAATTCTGTCACAGAGATAGCATCACATACAGGTCTAGCATAGATCATATCTTTGACATAAGCCCACAGGAATGTCTGGAGATAACGGTGGCCAAGCAATGGTTCCGTCTTGTCCATTGCCTTTGGAAATGTTTTGTCTAAGGAACGACGAACGTCTGAACTCCTGTGCTGTCAGGCACCTGCTAGAATATCACATTTGGCTGCAATGAGAGTAATTGTGGAGAAACAAATTATTCAAGCATGTCAAGATAAATGGAAGTGATTTTGGTTCTTTCCATGACGGAAAATGGTCCGACGATTCTGCCACACATCAAACTACACCACACCACACCACACCACATATTCACCTGTCAGTACCTCTGACATTCTTCCAAACACTGTCAGGCTGTTTTGAACCTCAGATATGTGCGTTGCGACCATTCCAGATGTAAGGAATGTTGATTCGTCACTGAATATCACATTCTCTAGGTAATTGTGCGCATTGTCTATCCAGTCTAGGATCTTAACAGCAAAGTTTTTGTGTTTTGGTTTATCAAAAATAACACAATAAAAGTTAACTTTTTGGAATATTTTTTTGTGTAGCAATATAAACCTGTGGTGTCGCTGTTCATGATACTGGAAACAGCAAATTTCTAGAATTCATAATTTCTGTACATTTAACATTTAAAATCAGGGAGTTTTATGTGGATACCCTATACTTCAATACATAAAAGTAAATACTTATCTTTAAAGTATTTTTTTTTAAATGTTGTTTTCTCTTATAGATTTTTAGTATTGAAAATTTTAGAAATTCTCTTTTTTTTTTAACTGTAATATTTTTTATGTGGTATGTCTTTTGTCAATTAAATTTATAATATATTTTTAATGCAGGCAATATTGATTGAAGTTCCTGCTGTTTTAATTTGTAGTTTACATCTTTTATTTCATTTTGAAATAGATAATTGTAATATTTGTACATAATCATTATCTTTTTCTTTCTTTTTTTTTTTTTTTTTTAATTTTAGTTCTGGAAAAGGATATTTTTTGAGAATTTACACCCAGATTTTGCTTGTGTCATTGCCTACTCCTGACTTTAGTATGCCATACAATGTAATCTGTCTCACCTGTACTGTTGTTGCCTTAGCTTTTGGACCTATTCATAATATAACTACAAAAAGGTTAGTGGAATTTTTCTCTAATCAATACAAAATCTTAAATTCTTATATCTATGTATTCTGTAGAGTTGTAAATAAATTTGTTTGAAAAAAAAGTTGTTTGATTAAAAACCTTTTTTTCTATTGAAAGATCTAAAATGTTTGTTGGACTTTTATTTAATCACATAATAATATTTTTATATGTACTATAATATTATAGGTATGAGGACCATGTAAGATCTCATTTTAAATATTAATGTAGTGGTTTTTTGATAATATATAAGGAAAAGTGTTTTTTATTGACTCTTTAGATTTTTTTTTTGTGCTTTGATAAAATTATAAATTTATCAAAAAGATTTTTGTTTATATTGATTACACTGAGGTTTTAAATATATATTATATAGATAATATAAAATATTAAACTATTTGTATTTTTGATATTTTACCTCAATACTTGGGGCACACTAGTCCAATCTTTTTATTTTAAAGTACATTATATAGCAGGAAAAAATAAACTGATATTTAGAGTATAATACAAAATTTTTTTTAATTATATGTTTTAATTAAGTGTAAAAATTTAATTTTATTTGTATACATTTAAATATTAAAAAAACAGAATTACAATGTTGAATTAAATTAGAAAACAAAAAGATTGCATATTGTTTTAGGTTAAGATCAAATACATAAATATCAGAAATATAAAATTATAAATATATATTTTTTTTTTGAAAAAAATATTTTAAATGCCTGTCCTCTGCCATAATGTGCTCTATCAGCAATGCATTTATCTATCAACTTTTGAAAAATAAATTTTTATTTACCCAATTTCTTTTGTACAATTTTTATGGAGAATTCCTATATATTCTAATAATAATCCAGTATAATTATGTTTTATAAGTCCAGTATAATTCAGTATGTTCCGACATCTTCATGCTCATAATTCCTTAACTTTTAGTATCTGTATCTAAAAAGCTTCAATCTTTCAATAGCTTATAACTGTCTTGGTTACTATCAATATCTTATTCAATATTATCTTTTTTTTCTGTACTCTTTCAATAGTATTTTTTTCCCTGAGAACTTTTTAGAGTTCATCTATTTCTAAAAATTTCATTTCTCATTCTTCAAACCTATCGCCCCCTTTTTTTAAACACAAACATAAATTTGCTTTATTACTATGAACACTTGATGCTATTATAATATATATATATATATATATATATAGCAATATTCTAATGTCACAAGTTATTCATGTTAATTTTAGATATTTTTTCAGAAATATAATTTTAGCTTGTCAAATATTTTATTTCTAAGGACAACAGTTTAATCTTACTTTTAGCTGTTATTATAAAAATATTATATTGATATAATTGTTAGTTAGTAGTTAATATTATTGTTATAACTGTTTTTATAATATAGTTAAAAAAATCAATAAAAACTGTGTTTATTAAATGTATTTTTTAAATATATTGACAGTTGTAAGGGTAATACAGCTGATCTTATATTATAGTGAGGAACTTTATTAAAATTTTATGAATTATTTTTAATATTTAAAAATTACATTATTTTATCTTTCCATAATAATTAAAGAAGGGGAGATATTATTCTGTTGTGCAGCATTTTCTCTCATACATATATATATATATATATAAACCCTGGCTAATTTGTTATCATTTTGCAAGTCCACTTATTTATTAAATCAAATGAACTTCTCTGTGTATAACTTCTCGGATGTGCTCTAATAACTGCAATAATTTTAGATGTTAAATTAAAGGTTGCATAAATTTTGATTATAACAGATATACTCTATTTTTAATTCATATGATCTAATTAATAATAATCGTATTTCTATTTTAACTTTTATAACAGGAAGCCTCAAGGGCTTCTTTTTCAGTTAAATAAAGCATGTAAGATATTTTCTTATGTTCCAACAGGTACAATTTTTTACTTAAATATGATATAATAAAATTTAACATTTTTAAATGCAATTTTAAGGAAAATAGGGAAACTCCATATTAGATCTTAATCAGAATATCGACGAGGTATTCTGAAATGAGGAAAAAATGCTGAGGAAAGAAAGTTATATTTACTCCCACAAATATTACATAAAATTGTAATTCAGTTTTTTTCATCCATAATTATACCAAATATAAAGGAAATCAATATGTAATTCTTGCTAAAATTAAAAATACTGCTCCTATTCTTAATACCTAATGTAAATGCATCATATGTAGAATATTTTTAAACATAATATATTATTGGAAAAGTTTTATATTTTCATCGACAAAGTTAGATCTTTAAATTATGTATTACATATGAGTAGATTTCCCAATATTTTTACTCTACAAAAAATAAACTGGAAACAGAATTTTTTTTATTTATTTATTTTTAATTAGTTTTTTAGTTTGTTTTTAGTTATACATAAAAATAAACTTTCTTACATATTTTGATTTTTAACTATTCATTTAAATACAGTTCTTTTCTGATAACTCTGATACATATTCAATAATATTATATAATTTTATAAAATAAGATTAATAAAATTGTATTCTTAACAATATTATGGTTTTAATTTTCACTTTCAACAGTTTGCAGCCTTTAGATGAAAAGAAAGAAATTTCATTCTTTGCAAAGGTGAAAAAGCAGTGTAAAAAATTGTGGAAATCTGAAAACAATGATAATCCTCCTGTTAATATACCTAAAGAAGATACTAAAAAAACTCAGTAATCCAAAAAAGATTTTTTTCTTTTATCTAAGTTTCATCTGTAGATATCATTCTAATGTAAGTAATTGTATTGATTTCATTGTATAAAAGGAAATTAAATATTAATTAAATTGTCTAATTCTTAAATTATTTTATTGCATGCAATGAATGAGATAAAACATCAAAAATATTGTACAGTAACCTCTCTTTAATTCAGTATTTAATAATTTGGCACAGATAAAGATTTTACTTTCATATTTTTTCATATGTATTCAAACATTTGTTGACCTCGATTCGTCAGATGGTGACAGAGTATTGCTCGCATTTTTGTATAGTGTTTATCATTTCAATTCAATGCTTCTTGTTTAATATGTAGTGTTTTAATGATTTAAATTTTTTATCTAGATTGCTTTTTTTAAATCCCTCTTAATATATTGACGCTCGATAATCAGGTAACCCATGATCCCGAAAGTGTTAGATTAAAGAGAGGTAACTGTATTATTCTTACTGCATATAACGGTGATTTGAAGTGCACTTATGTATTTAATATTGTAATCAAATAAATTGAAAAATGTAGTATCCTTTATGTTGATAATATGGTCAATTTAGTGATGTAATTTTTTGTCATTCTAATAAGCAGACACTAAGATGAAAAAACATTAAAATTTTATTGCATTCTACGAAAGGTAATTAAATGGTTCGGTACACATTTATATCTTGGAGATAACATTCTTGAAATGTACCTTGGATCAAAACTTTATTGTATATTTCCCTATAACTTGGGAAAAATATGCCATCTTTCTTCAAACATTCAGCAATAAATTCAATCAGAAAGTTCTTTGTTATTCATAAGAACACTATTTTTTGCATTGATAAATATACCTTTAAAACAATCATACGATTTTAATCATTAAAATAACTATAAATTTTCTAGAATAAAATTTATTGTATACTTTCAGAATCATGGTGACTGACAAATCATTAATTAACATTAAAATAAGATATTTATGTAACAAGTACAATTTTTAAGAATTACTCAGAAATTTATTTTCCTATTTTAATAGCTTTATTTTTTTAACATTATAATGGATGCTTTAAAAATTGAGCAGTATTATAAATTTTTCTTTTTTAATACATAACTTTTTTTTTTGTATTAAGTTTTCAAAAGTATACATTTCTACTTTGATAATAACATTTTTATAGCCTCTTATCATAAAAAAATAACTAAATAACTTCAAGATTGCCTGTTGCATCAAAGTACACTTTAGCACCGAACCCTACCACATCTCTCACTCTCTATAACTTCTTTTTAAATAATGTCTACATCAACAGTATAAATACATCACAAATTACCCTAACAGCAATAGAAGTGCTCAAATGGATAAAACTTTACAGTCAACTTTCTATAGAAATTTATTGTAGTGTAATAACTTTCTTGGCTTTTACTTTAACACTCATTATCAGCGCCTTATAAAATTGAGTAAAATACGTAAAAAGCATTCACTAGGGATCTCTCGAATATAATAATTCTTGAAGATAAAAATTACATAGAGATTTCAATATACTTTATTTGAATTGTGATTCCATGCAAAGGTTGTTAGTGCTGAATCACAAATGTTTACATCAATACTAGTTTTTTACTTTATTCCGAAACAAAAGTCAAAGTATAGTCCAACCATGTATCGCATGGAATAATAAACATCCAGTTTAATGGTGGGAAAAAAAAAAATTCAATCGCTTGTTAGAAGTGCTAGTTAGATAAAAGCTTCTTTGAAAAAAAAAAAAAAGTTATTTGTTACTGTGAAATTTTTTTCCTCTAGTTTTTCTGTTAATATGGAGTAATCTAAAATTTGAATGATCAAAAATTATTTTTTCGCAATTAAAATCCTTCCTTATGATGTCACACTTTTTGAATTCATTCGACTTGACTGCTTGCCAATTTTCCATGCGATTGGTGGTCGGACTATGTAATAATAACATACATTTTTTTCTATATTCTGAGAAGAAGAATCAGAATTGATACTTTTAAGAAGGTCAAAAACAAAGTTTTGAAATAAGTAATAAATTATTAATAAATATTTATAAAGTTTATCATGAGATTTAAAATTAAATATTTTGATTGATATAAATACCAATTGTTAAAATTTCATGAACTAGAATAACAGATATGAAAAACATTTGGAATAAAGCAATCCAGCAAAAAAGACCTTATCAAAATTCATTCCTTTAAATGTTGATAAAAGATGCCACACCACCATAAAATCTTTGAATTCTTACTTTCTAGCATTCTGCTATTGCTAATTTCTTTCAATAGCTGCCTTTTTTTATTGCACATGGTAAGGAGTATTTAAATTTTGTTTTTTGATAGAAGATAAATAATATAAGATTAATTTTTAATGATTGAAGAATCTATGCCTTTTTTAGTTATGGAAAAATATTCATATATTATTAAATAAAAACAATATCAAAATTAATAACCATTAATATGTGTGCAATTTGATAGAATATGGACAAATTTTAACACATTCATTATACTTCTTTTTTAAAATTTTGATTTGTACTAATATGACTGTAATACTAAGTAGCAGTTTTAATTCTAAAAAAATTGTCTTTATAAACTAATTTCTAAAACTGTAACATAACTATTTATTAAGGACATAAGAGATTTTTTTCCTTCATTGTATTATAAGTACTTGTAACTATTGCTTGACAATACTTTTATTCGTATACATTTTTTTAAAAGGACATTTTTGGCACTAACTCTGAATTCTTTAACTAATAACTGGATTTATCTCCAACAACAGAAATTTAAACAAAATTTTTTATATATCCTTAAAATTAAATTGTTTATTAAGAATAATAAATCAAAGATAAAGTAATTGAATGAAAGCAAAAATAACATTAGCTCACATTTAAAAACAACAAAAATCGGAATCTCTTATCACATTTGTGAAAACATGTATAATTCTTGATATACTTAATTTAATTAAATTTCATTTTATTCATAATGAATGTGAAATTATGTAATTCACTTTTTGAAACTCATCATTTTAAAATATTTTTGTTTTAATTCGAAAAAAAAAATATTACTTGCAGAATTTTTTTAAAAAATATTGTTTATCTATTTTTTGTATTTTTTTTTCTTCTGAGCATATATCATTCTTTATCAAAACTGTAAATTGTAATACTATAATAACAACAACATTTAATTTGCTCGCCTTACAATATTAGGAGTTGAACAAATATAGTCTTAAGTATACATGTAACAACATTCCTTATTTTATTCTAAAATATGTATGAAACCAACACACAAAAGGGACCTTTAAGCTTTGTGAATCTTGTGAGGACTAGCATTAAGTGAACAACACACATAAATTTAAAACACAGGTAATTTTTTGGCAAGTTAAATGACTAGATCGAGATTTAACAAAACATCAATATGTGAACAATAAATATAAAGTTATCTGACTAGGTAACAAAAACACTGAATAACAGGTAAGTGTATAAAAAGCTTCTGGTTTCCAGGCGTCTAGGTAATATCTAAGAATAATACATATGTACAAAGTGAGATGAAAGATCAGACACAGCAAGATTTCAAAAAGTGATTTTTAACTCTTCATTTGATAAACATGAATTATTCAGTTTGATGTGAACTCAGATTAAATAGCTTCTATAGATAAACAAAGTTAATGCTAAAACAGTTGTAACATATTAAAAGTAGATTCATGCATAAAACATCTATTATGAATGACTTAAAAATAAACATACAATATATGCAAATAGAACAAAGAATTGTGAAGTGCAGTTGATCTTGCAGGTAAATTTATCTTGAAAGTTTATTTATATTGGCACTATTAATTGTTAATTTTATTTATAAATTTTCGGTATGCAAATATGAAAATTTCTAATATATTCATGTTATTACAAAGTTGAAATGTCTCAAATGTATTTTTCTAGTGTGTTCATTTTTTTTTATATCGTCATTATCACTTATATTGAGAATCTCAGCATTCTGTTTTTGAACACTTGAAACTTTCATCATTGCATACTTTAAATTTAAATAAGAATTCAGAAATGATCCAATTGTAAAGGAGTAATTAAATTTTAAAGAATTAGATAGATATAATACTCAATTAACTTTTCTTTTATAAAAAAAACAAATATTTAGTTTGAACTAGTTTATACACATAAACCAAAAATCAATTCTGAATAATCCAAGCTGCTCAAATAAGTTGCAGATTATATTGCTACAAAGGCTAGTTAAGAAACAAAATCAGGTAGGAGCAAAACATTGTCCAAAAGAAGAGAACGTAACTTCCTTTTCACTATGTTAATGGAACAGTAGAACAGAGAGAAAGTGCATCCATGGTTTAGACTAGGCAGCTGCTTGTTTTCTTTTTTGAAGAAATGAGACGCTCACCCGTATTTCCACCTGCCTCTGCAGATGACGCCTGCTTTTAGGGATTCAGGAGTAGATGGTGATGACTTCTCGTCCTCCACCACGAACCATCAGCACTTTGTCCAAGCCCTCGGTGAGCACTTCAATGAATTCCATATCTGTAACTTGTTAAGGAAAGATTGAAATCTGGATTGATTTATGTTATTTTTAATTAATTTCTTACTTTCTGTTTGGCTATTAAGACATAAATAAATAATGAGAACACTCGTTGATTATGAAACATTTTGCAAATAATTTGTTGCATTTTTAAATTGCATTCAAATATGTAACTAACTATGTTGCACATTTTAAGGCATTATCTAACAACTAATATATTTGTAAAAAGAAAAAAAAAAAAAACAAAACATTCTCACTAATTTATAAGATTGATAAATAGAAACTATTTGTTTAATTGTTCTGGCAGTGGTTTATAACAAAAATTGAAGCAAGCACTACAATATTCAAATAATTTGATAAGTGACATTATATTATATTAAACGTCTACTTTTTATTAGTTAATATTATTTGCTTTTCATTATCTGTCTAATACATACATATATATGATAGACACCTTTCAAAAAAAAAATTTTTTTTTTATGTGTCTTGTGGTCTTCACATGTCTGTGTATTGATATGCTGGTACAGTGATTTCTATTTTATAATCGAACAAGAATTTAAGAAATTTGTTTTTATTTAATCAATACTGTGAAATGTTTTAAAGGAACTTCATCTTTGAAAAAAAAATTATTCTTCAGTTTGCAATTTTCTTTTAAAAATAATAATATTTTAATTGAATCCTTTTTAAAATATGAGCTTACACAGTTTCTGCAAGAAAATTTAGTGAGGACTAGATGTATTTTATAATTCATTTTCTGAACTAAATCATATCATTAATTTCCATTCTAAGCTTTATATCAGTTGTTTCAAATGTATGATTAAATTAGGATTTCTTTTTGTTTGAATTTATATGTGATTGATATGTTGTTATTGCTGAATTTAAAATTTTGAAGGTTCATGATTAACTCTTTCTCAACATGAATTGGCTGACTTTTTATGTTCTTCTCTACAAGTCTTATAAGTAATTTGCTATTATTTTTCTGGTAAAATAATTTTAATCATGCTTCTGATCTGATTTCAAATTAATCATTTAAATTAGCCACAGATACAGAAATATTTTTCTTTTTTCGAATTGAATCGTTGATATTAATTTCACAGATCTAATAAACATATAAAACTGCCAATTACTTCGGAGTTTCTATGGAAAAATAACAGAATTTTTAGATAATATATGAAAATAACCATTATTTCTTTATGGAAATTTAAAAGAAGCCACCTTTGTCTATTATTCTCCCAACTCAATACAATCAAACCTCCATGGATTGAGAAAAATAGCGCTGGTTTTTGCAAAAGAAACAGGTATTTTTTTTTTTAATAACTAAGTAAGTAACATTTAATATTATCCAATAATGTGCAGAAATAATTATGTTGTCTTTATTACATTTTTTCATTGCTATAAAAAGAACCATTAATCTATCACGTTTTTACTTAGATGAGGAGAGAGTTTATTGGAAAAGTTTAATATCGGTATACGGATTATAAATTATCTGAGATATTATTGAAATTTCATTTGCGGTTGACATCTTTCTATATATTATTGAAGAAGGGTCACTTTACGTTCTGCATTCGTTAAGTATATCGCAGAATTGTTACACAGTCATCCATGGGTCTACTATAAGGCTCAGGGGCTAATTATTCTTCATTTGCTTATCAAATTGGAAAAACTGTAAAAACTCAATTAGGCATCTAAACTGTAGATACTAAACGGTCTGTTACTATCTCCATTGAGCCCATTCGTTTTTCAAAATAATGCTGTAGTGTATTTCACCAGTAAAATAGAACTGCTTCCTTTTTCTGTCGCATTACCAATACGTTGCGTGGGTTAGTATTTATGTGTAATAATTCATTCTCCAAGTATATCGCCGAATTGTTACACAGTTAGCCATGGGTCTATTAGGCGTTGAAGAATATTGAGGGCCCTAATTATTCTGCATTTACATATCAAATTGAATAAAACCTCAATTAGGCAGCTATACAGTAGATAACGAAAAGTCTTGTTACTAACTCCATTGAATAAATTCGTTTTTCAAATCAGTGCTGTAGTGCACCTCACCAGTAGAATAGGACTGCATCCTTTTGCTGTCGCAATGGGTCATGTATGGGAGTGCAAATATGCATTTTATGGAAATTTAAGTAGTTTACTTAAGTAAATAATGAAATAAATCAAGGATACAGTTTTCCTCTCCTATTTTCATCTTCGGAGGGCCGGGTAGATTAATAACAACGAGTTGAGCGTCTTGCGATTTACTTGTGATTACTTCGTTCAATTTCACTGCCGTGTGCATGCGTCGGACGTTGGCTTCGTCCCTGAAAGACAAGGTATAATAATTGCAGATAATTGATTATTCTGTAAAGACCAAATTTCATGTTATGAATGAGGAGTATCTAGTGTCCAGCAATCCCTACTCACGGTTTTGCCAGCAGCGACTTGCCATCTCCCGCCGGCTTTTCCGGCTCCGTGCTGGCCTTGATGTCGTTCTCCGCCGGGGGCTCTTCGCACGCTTCGATCGAGATGGAAGGAGCCAGGGCCGGCGGGGACCCCTTCTCGTTGGGGGGACTCTTGCCCTCCTTGGTGGGAGAAGTCTCGCTGGCGTCCATGTCCACTAGATCCGCGTCTTGATCCGGCATCTCGATGAACTGAACTTTATTGGGCTTGGATGTGGGCTGGTTGACGCTGTCTTTGATGGTTTGAACCTGTTCGAAAAAACAAATGAGTGAGTAACACTATAAATATATATATAGATGGATAACTATTCATGAATGTTTTGTTGTAACTCGTCTTATTTGTTATATAACAATATGAAATCAAGTTTCGTATATTAGACGCTGTAGTGAATCGCAGCTTCTTCGAGAATGTCAACTCATGTTCCACAGGAGGAAGTCTGTTATTTCCAAAGGAAGATTTTCAGGATAATTGCTCCGCAGTAGTGCTTTGTATTGGAGAGAATTCGAGCCAAGCAATCCAATTATTGATGACATACAATTGCTTATTGAGGTAGGCCACCATGACAATTTAAAGCTATTTGTTGGCGTCGAAACGTTTTCCCATATCTCTCACCAGCTGTCGAAAGAGATGAAAGTCATTCGTTGCCAAGTCTAGGTTCAAGTCTGGTGATCTAACACTTTCCATTGAAATTGTGTAAGAAGCTGTTTGATTACCACAACAGTATGCGGTCATGCATTATCTTGAATTAAAACAATTCCGGCCATAAACGCTGTTTATTTCTGTTGCGCTATTATGTTCTGGTTGTGAGAAACGAATGATTCTTTGCAGATCGCACTGGACGATAGATTCAATCATGACGGCTATGTCAATGTGTCTTTAGCTCAATTTCAATTGACGTTTTAGACTCGACAGATTTTATATCGAGAAAGCTTTGCAGTAGTGCAGTGTCAATATCCCAGTTGTATTACTCAACATAGGATTTTATAGTTAAGCTATATTTAATAGCGTTATCGGAGTTTAAAAAACAAAAAAACTCTGCTAGTTTCGGAGTACTTATATAAGTAAATAAATCCAGAATTATCTGAATTACAGGAAGCATTTAAAATGCAGAAAGTCTAAAGACCACGTCCTTAACGCAATACAACCACGATTTCTTACTGGATTGGATAGTTTGTCGCTCTACGGTCATTTTATGCACCCTTTAGGCTAATTAGACCGGGATCTACAGTTTAACGTTGATTCCGAACCATTAACAAACATCCATGCCACCGGCAGGATTCGACTCTGAAGCCTGTTACTGGATTGCATAAGTGGTGGTAAGTTTCTTACTGGTTGGTAAATGGATAAACATGAAACAATGCACGTACCACAGTTAGGGTTCCTCTCCTTTGCTTCAAATGCTTCAGCATCTGGGTCCTTTGTTCCATCATGAGTGTGCGCTCATAAGTGTAAGCTGATATATCACTATCCACCTGCAAAATTTGAACAACACCGAATATAACTTATGCTATATGTATTAATATAAGTGTCAAGAAAGATTATGCATCTTTGATAATTGCTAAGCGCCGAAGACTGTGGATTTTACCATTTCAACTACTTCGACTTCCGCGGCAATTCGCAAGTGATATAAGAACGTTGACAAGTCTTTCTTCATTTGAATACTGTTGTCCTCCAGTTCTGAGATTCAAAAAGTGAAGGAACATAGAGGAATTCGTAAGAAAATAGTAATTAAATCTAATTAATCTTTTATATTTTTTTTGCAACTAAATTTTACAGTTATAATAAATTAATTTATTTAAAATTTTAAAATTCTTTAACTACTTCCTATAGATAAAAACGGATTCATAATATGATAACAAAAAATATTTTTTTATGTTTTTAATTATTTTAAATTTATTAATATCTACAATGCACATTACTACTGTCAAGTTAACACTACTGTCATACTACAAGTTATACTATACTAATAAATACATACTGTCAAATTATCTACATTGTACATTACTATTGTCATTACTACTGTTACTTTTTAAGGCAACAAGTTCAATTTAAAAGAAATACTAAATTAGTATAGTAAAGTGATATATACGAATTAGTGATATATGATAAAAATTTATAATTTTAAAATTTATTAAATATAAATAATAAATTTTGAATGCTTATAAAATTTATTTTACTGGAAGATACGAAATTATAATTAAAATTTTAAATTTATTAATGTCTACAATGCACATTATTACTGTCAAGTTACCTTAAATAGTTCAATTTAAAGGAAATAGTAATATTTAATTAATATTTAATAGTGACTATTTAGTAAATTTAATATATAAAGAATAATTTAATAGTACTATTACTAATATATTCCAAGTAAAAGGATACGGGCAATAGTAAAAATGCGTAGCTTGCAGTTCTTCCATACCCTATGTTGCTTCAGCAAAAACGGCAATAGCATGAGCAGACCACCGTCATCTGGAAAATCTCATTAAGGCAAAGAATTGCAGCAAAATATTTTTTCTCGCCAGAATTTATAAATGAAGTAAAATTCATCAAAAGAAATAACTTTAAAAATTAGTATTATAATATGGAATATATTTTTTGCTTTTGTAATACATTATCTCAGTTGAAGCATTACTTTATAAATTATGTACAAAAATGGATGTTTTAAATCAAAAATTAATCCAAGCTGATAAACAGCAATAAAAAAAAAATCATTTCCAATCTTTTAATTTTAATAAAACCTCTCATATAAATGCTGATATAGTCCTTTCAAAAATAAAAATGTTAAATGAACATAATTGAATGGGTTTCAATTTATTTCTGTACGTATAAATGACGTAGATATTTTTTTATTTAATAAAAAAATTGCAAACATATTTAAATTTAAGTACTTCCTGACATTTAAATAAAATCTAGAGATATTTTTTAAATTGAAATAAACCTCACAAAATTTGAATTTGGGTTAGTCTGATTGATTATTCCATTATATTTCATACCATTAGAATTAAACATGGGTGGGGAGTCGGCCAAAACATTTTCGTCTCCTGACTAACGACTTCCGAGTTGAATTTTTTTTATGCCAATACCTGATTCTTTACTGTAATTTCATGAACTGCTATCTATATTTAATATATTGAGAAATTTCTAAAAATAAATTTAAGATCTGTAAAGATGGACAATTTTTTTTTATTTATTACAATTTTCTATTATATTACCTGTTAATTTAATATTGTTATTTTTAAAGGATATATAGTTTTGCTGGCACTTGCACTCTAAATTTGCTTACAAAAGCAAATTTAAGAGTATAAGGATACTTTTTTAAGTTAGTACAAAGATTACATATTCAGAACTGTAATACGCAAAAACTTTATATATATATATATATATATATCACTCAAGAGCCAAAACATTATGACCACCTGTCAATAACGAGTTGGCCCACCTTTGGCGCGCAACACAGCTTCAACCCGCCTTGGCATGGATGCCACAAGTCCTTGGTAGAGGGCCGGAGACAGATTGTACCAGACGTTTAAGCAACGGTCACGCAAATCCGAGATATTGCGAGTTGGTGGTCTTTGAACTCTGAGCTGACGTCCCGGGACATCCCAAATGTGTTCTATCGGATTGAGATCCGGGGAGTTAGGCGGCCAGGACATTAACTGGAATTCAGCATCATGTTCCTGGAACCACTCCAACACAATTTTAGCCGTGTGACAAGGGGCGTTGTCCTGTTGGAACATTCCATTTCCAGCTGGAAAAACAGAGGCCATGTAAGGGTGCAACTGGTCCGCAATGATGTTCAGATACCCTGTAGCATTCCTGAGCCTGCTCTACCACAACCACGGGTCCCAGAGACGCTCAAGAGAACGTCCCCCAAAACATAATACCGCCACCACCGGCCTGTGTATGACCTACTGTACATAGAGGCAGCAACTGTTCGCCTAGAAGACGGCGTATCCTGACATGGCCATCGGCGTGATGAAGGACAAACCGTGATTCATCTGACCAGGCAACTCTCTCCCACTGATCCATGGACCAGTCACGATGTTCCCGGGCCCAGCGCAGGCGCAGTTGGCGATGACGCTTGGTCAGCAATGGCACACGAGTGGGACGTTTGCTACGTAGCCCCATATCCAACAGTATCCGCTGAACAGTGTGCTCCGATACTATTCTACTTGGCCCTGCATTGTATTGGGCTGTCAGCTGAGCCACTGTCTGGCTCCGGTTTTGCTGCACCATGCGAGACAGTCTCGGACGACCTTTTCCTTTGATAGCGTGTGGACATCCAACACCATGTCGTCTACTGCTGGTTTCACCGTCATTCATCCACTTTTCATAAGTACTAACAACTGTAGATCGCGAACAACCCACGAGTCGTGCAGTTTCGGAAATACTTGTTCCGAGCCATTACAATCTGCCCTCTATCAAAGTCGCTTAGATCCACAACCTTTCCCATCACACACAGAAGTAAGTGAAAGAATGATTCTTCAGACTCTCCAGCAGCAGTTAAATAACACTTCCACCTGATCACGTGCCTTCCACGTCATCCAGGCGAGTTCATTGCAAAATGTAGGGGTGGTCATAATGTTTTGGCTCTTGAGTGTATATACTATAAATTTGCTTACAAAAGCAAATTTAGAGTACAAGTGCAAGCAAAACTATATATCCTTTAAAAATAACAATATTAAATTAACAGATAGAAAATTGCAACAAGTAAGAGAAAATTGTTCATTTTAACCACAAAGGGGCTATATTTGTAATACATTAAATCTTATTTATTTTTAAAAGTAAAATAGCTTCTATAAGATCTTCTTTCATTGTTGATCTAAGAAAACTTTTTATAAGCTTCAGTGGTGATAAAAATTTCTCAACGTTTATTTGATTTGATGCTAAAGCAGTAATTGTCTTTGCTACTGGTTGTATTATTAAAGGATGCAATTAGATTGCCTCTTTAGCGTTTAATTTTAAATTTAATTATTAGAATTTTAGAAAAATATAAATTATTTCAATTCCTGCTATTAGCTCACACTCTCCCTATATATATATTGTTCAAATTTTCAGTCGTTCATAAAATACTTTTTATTCATCCATTCCAGTTGAAATACATTCATTTTTGAACTTTTAGTGGATGACACTGGATGTTAATACAGTTTCTTCAAATATTAATTCAGTAATTAAATTTAATTAATTAATTTTAGTTTTTTTTAGATTTAAGTTGCATATATCTACCAATAGAGTGCGCCAGATAAACTTAAAAAAAATTAATGAAAATTATTTATAAAGGACTTTCTGCAATAGAGTGAAAAAAAAGTAGGAATTAGCTTAAAATTTTTTTATTTATTTATTTTTTGGTTATATAAAAGAGTCGCGAATCGGACTTTTTATTCTGATTCCCCACCTCTGGAATTAAATAAAATAAAATATGTTTGTTCAAACAAGCTTCCTTTGAGGTTAAAACGGCGAGAAAAGGATACGCACAATCCACCACACGTCGATATGTCCAGACACTTTACCGGTGATTTCCGGGAACTGGTCGATTCCTTTGGGAATCAGCAGAGCATTCTTGCTTGCAGCAATGTTGCGGACGTTATCTTTTAAAAAGAAATACATTTTTATGAGTGCAGGAAAGAGATAACCAGTAAACAAATGCTAACGAATATTGCTTTGTAACTAAGCATCATTTTTTGTTACGAATTTCAAATTATTGAATTTTAAGCTCTATACGTGATTGTTGATCGAAATTGTTGAAATTAACATAGTGGTTCTGAACTGTGGGGCGTGACCCTCAAAGAAGATATGACGTATTTCTCATAGACTAAAATTAAATTTTCTTAGGTAAATGGAAAATTAACAAAAAACAGCATAGAGATTTTTTAATGAATATAAGTTTCAATTATTATGAACTTCAAAGTTGATATTAATAAGGAATTCATAATATTAAATTTAAACATTTTGATTTTTTTTTCACAATAATTTATTAGGCATACTTTTTAGGGTTTCTTTATACTCGGCTATTATAAATTAAACATTTCTAATAACCTTGAGAAGACTGATTATAGATCAGACCAAAAATAAATTAATAAATAAATAAAAATAAATTCTTTATTGGAAGCAGGCATAACATTTTATTGATGCATGATGACATTAAAATCTTCGATTGTTTTTATCAATAAGGAATTAATAATAATTTGTAGTCAGTTATCGATGCAGTTAACATCATATTATTTCTTCTTCATTGGCGCAACAGCCTAATGGTGGGACAAGGTCGTTTGCCTATTGCAGATTTCGAGATAGGAGATGTTTTCTTTTCACGGGATAGGGTTGTCAGTGCAACGTCCAACGCTCTACAGTCATAATAGAAAGGGACCTGAGGTTTAAAATGGATTCAGGAACACTACAAATATCCGGGACTCGAAAACCTGTGAACCGGAACAGAAACTTGTGACACCGAGCGCTAGTCACTCGTCCATCAGGCCCAATTCAATCCATTACAATTATAAATATTAATAAAATAGAATGTGCTATATCGGGATTATTATTTAAGTCTATAGCTTACATGTTGGTCAAAAATATTTGTATTTTGTAAAGATTATCAATTTTTGAAGACAAAAGTACTATTCAACCACAAAATTCAAGTCTTCTATTATTGGAAAGAATTGTTATCTAATACTTTTCTTTTTGTCTAATTGTATATCTCGGGATTCAATACATTCGTGAATAGCTCAACTGCCCCATGGCGGACCAAGGCCATCTGCCGACTGGGACATTTCGAAACATGTTTTTGTTTTCTTATAAGCTAGGCTTGTCAGTCCAACGCTGTACAGTCATATTTGACCGGAATCTACTGTTTAAAGTGAAACAGTAGATTCCGAACCACTACAAACATCCATGGCATCGCCGGGATTAGAACCGTAAACCTGTGGCACTGAACAAAGTCACTCGGCCATCAGGCCCTAAAATCATATTTATTACCTTAATTATAATAATTGTGGCTGGAATTCAATGCTTACCAATGAAAATTCTTCCTGCTTCAGGATTCTGTCGCCAACTAAATGGCCAACCCATTATCACAGTGTTATGCTTGAGACCTCCCAATCCAGTCGTTTGGATCCTGAAATGTGTATTTCCAAAATTTAAACCAATCATATTATTATGAACAAAGAGATCTTCAAAATAAAATTCTCACAACAAGAATTAAAGCTATCAAATATGTACTGAAATATTAGTCGTTAATTATTTTGATGCAACATATTAATAAAAAAAAAAGACGCACTGAATAATTTCATAATTTCTGCCATACTTTGAGAGATATCTTCATAAATTGCATATTGCTCATTTTAATAAATTAACGATTAATCTAAATTGCTGCTTATTGCATTTTCTTATTAAAACTGGGTAATAAGCTGGGAACTGGATATTAAAACTGGGAACTAATTCAAGCGGATGAGTTCTTACGCTTAGAAAGAAAATGAATCATAAAGTTATGCATAAAATTTAGTCGTGTAATTTTCTTATGATTGATCACAGTAATGAAGTAATTTAATTAATTAAATTTACATGTTAAAATTGACTTTCAAAATGTGTCACAAACTATGTGAAACTGTATGTGCTTACTAGAATTTTCCTTTAGGCTGAAAACTTAATTTACATTTTCAAAGTAAATTATTAATTATGTAAATAATAGAGAATTTTTGCATACCGTACGTTAGTTACCGTAGGACGTCCGTTAGCTTTTTCTCCTTAGCGCGCATGCTCATACGAAACATTATTACAGATACGCGTGCGCAGTTTCCTATGAGCATGCGCGCTAGGGAGAAAAAGCTAACGGGCGTCCTACGGTAACTAACGTACGGTATGCAAAAACTCTCTATTATGTTATAATCATTATGTTATGAATGTAAGATTACTTTCACTGTTACATTCATTTCTTTAAAATACTTCCAGCAAAATGCTTTATTAGTGATGTTTAATTATTGCCATTAAAATAAACTTATTAAAAAATAACATACATTTTAAAAAGCGTCATGATCAGTATTGCATTTGCAACGATTTGTACTTACAAATGACTCAGAGCATTGGAAATGCTCGGACACACAACTACGTCCGCAAAACCTTTAACTTTTTCTTCGCCCATGATTTTCTTCAAACTCTAAAAGATGGGTAAATGTTATAGAGCATTAGAATAGTAAAAAATTACAATTCAATTTGGGAACGAAAATATTTGAGAGAGATCAACAATACATGAAGATTTAATTTTTTTTTTTTTAATGTGCGTTGAATATTATTATATTGGATGCTTAAAACTAATAAAAGAATTTGTGTAAAATGAATGAATAAAAGAAGAATATAACTCACCAACTTGGCAGCTTGAGCTTCGCTATGCCTTTTGGTAAACTCTCCATCTAGTACAGATGATACCAAAGTCAATCCTTTACCTTTAAAGAAATGAAAATGTTTTGTTACTATTTTGACTATATTCAAGAAATTAAATGGCTTGCTTCTTTTTAATGTGTAATTAAGGTTATTACTTCAATCCTCCCCCCCCCTCCCTTGTAGAATAGGGTCGTTGACCACGGACCTCTTCAAGAATTTTTGGCTTTTCATCAAGGCTCTCTATTTTGTTATTATGTAATTATAATACACTCATGTCCATAAATTAAGGATAATTCAGAATCACACAGAAATTGAACTCTAAAATAAAAATTTCACCTGTAGAATTATCACACACATCTTGAAGAAGAATATGCAAATTACAGGAAACCCCCAGATGGCGCGGATAGTACGTCACAATGACGAGAATGTAAGAGAGGGGTATATAAGGAATGGTGGCAAAGAAGTAAAATTGTTCACAAGCGCTTTAAAAACCTTTCAGTGCAATAACCGCCTAGTTATGGCATAAAGGAAGCATTTGGATGATTTTTTACGTGGTAGAATTATCGGACGACTGGAATGTAGACGTACCCAGCTGGAAGTATCCGAGGAACTTGGAATCGCCCAGAGTGTCATCTCCAGGCTTTGGCAACGATTCCAAGATGATGGTAATGTGAGTAGATGTTACAGCACAGGTCGCCTCCGAGTTACAACGCCCAATGAGGACCGGTATTTAGCAGTTACTGCCAAAAGAAACAGACGGAGCAAAGCATGAGACCTGTCTCGTCAGCTCTCTTCAGCTACCGGTACGATAGTTTCAAGGCAGACCGTGTACAGACGCTTAGGGCATATTGGTCCATATGCTCGTAGGCCTGTCAGATGTGTTCCACTTACCGCAACTCACTGCCGCCTGCGATTAACCTGGAGTAGAGAGCATGCATTGTGGACACCGCAACAGTGGTCTTGTGTGATGTTTTACGACGAGTCCAGGTTTAGTTTGCAGTCTGATTCTCGCCGGACATTCATATGGAGAGCACCAGGTACCCGTTACCACCAAGAGAACGACACCGTTACGGTGGTGCAGGATGGCTCGTTTTGGGAGGAATTATTCTTGGTTTCAGAACTGACCTGCATGTTCAGAGTGTAACGATGACAGGCCACATCTATTGGGATGTCATTCTGGAACAACATGTACGTTTGTTTCGGGGTGCCATGGGGGCTGAATTTCTGTTTATGGATGACAACGCCCGTCCTCACCGCTCAAACATTGTAGACGAATGCCTTCAATTGGAGGATATCACCCGTATGGATACGCCAGCATACTCACCGGACTTGAATCCAATAGAGCATGTGTGGGATATGCTTGGCCGACGAATTGCAGCCCGTCAACCCCCTCCCACTTGTCAACCGGAACTTCGGAGGGCATTGCTTGATGAGTGGTGTAATATTCCCCAAGATCAGATTGATAATTTGATATTCAGCATGCCTAGGCGTTGTAAGGCCTGTATTGCATCGTCCGGGAGATATACTCCATATTAACCATCATACTAACCATGTTGTACTGTTTTTTGTAAATAGGTTCTTTTTTGAAATTTGCTCCAGGGAGTAAAAATCGCAATTTTTATTAATTATGTCAAACATATAGCATCTTTTTTGCTCTTTACCTTTTGTTTAATAAATAGACTTTACAAATAAGTCAAATTTGTTTTGCTTCTGTCTCTTTCTTTGCCTGAACTTCATTATCCTTAATTTATGGACATGAGTGTAGTACAAGAGAAACGGATACTTACGCGAGTTTTTTAATATAAAGTTTATTTTATGCATAATGTTATACGTATTATATTCTTCTCATTCCTCTATGACTTTCTACAGTCAAAAACAAAAACGTACCCACTTCGTTGTATATTTAATAGAGGAAAATCAATTTGTGAAGATTTAAAATCGTTTTTTAACGCGTTAGATTTTAATACAAATATATATAAACTATTATTTTTTTCTAAATGTTAAGAATTTAGTTTACAAGATGTATTGCAAGAAACGTATCATGAATTAATATTCCATATTGAGGTAGCATCTGATCGTATGAATTGAAGAGAATAAATGGCGAAAAAATTCGGTTATGTACTATTAGAAAAATGTAAAAAAATGTATCCCACTATTTTTCCCAAAATCTTAAAAACTGGAATATACACACCAATAAATTATAAAAAAACTACAAGGAAAGAAAAAATATTGATTTGGAACTGGACTTTTCACTAAAAGCATTGCCATTATGCGAGGAGTTTTTAAAAGCAAAAAGGGTGGTTAAAAAATGTAGCTAACAAGTATTGATCTTCAGGAAAGTTTTTAAATAACAATGACTGCTGACTACTGGGTGGATCTTTTATTCGATTGTTGTGTACTTTGTGAATTCGAAAGGAAATTGTTTCTGGACGTGCAAGTCCAGAAAGTTCTGCAGTCTTGCATTTTGTTACTCGCCTGTAAGCTGTTTTATTTTACGGCGCTAGAACATGTGGAATATTTGTTGTTACGCACAAATATCATTAAACGTATTATTAGTCATTTTTAGTTTATGTTCTGCTTAGCTAAAAAACTAAACTTTTGTAGACAACATTCGCACAATAACTTCTTCTACACATCAACGAATGAAAGACCCAACAAATAGTCAGTTCTTTTATAATTGTTTTTATTTGCATACTTCCAGAAGTGCAATGTTTTTTAGTATCCTTTATCAATAACTTGAACTACAATATACTTTGTGACAATACTTTTGGGGAAAACTGCAGTTTACAAATTTATAAAAGAACAAATAATAATGTGAAAGTTTTATACGGACATTTTGTTGACCTTGAATAAATTACGCGGGATATTAAAAATCTGATAACTAAAAAATAGGATTTTTATCGGTAATGAACATAATTTTATTAAAAAGTATTATAAAATGAATTTATTAAAATTTTATCTAAACCTATGGTAGATCAGGGATTCTTACCCTTTTTTGTTCTACGTACCAAATAATATACCAAACCAGTTTTATTATTAGTTCTTTTTATATTTTATTATTAATTAATGTGCCTAGAAAAAGTCCTGTTTTATTGTTATTTCTAGGCACATTAAATAACAATAAAAATAAAAACTAACAAAATTTTATTTATCCCAGGAAAAAAAAAGTTATGTGATAAAACAATCTGTAAATTCCATTGATTATCACAGGTGCTTCTGATATTATTATGTATTACATAGGCTCATATACGAAATGTTAGATTAAATTATAGGTCAATGAAAATAAATAAACTTTTTTTCTCTTCTAAGACAATATCTAAGACAAGTATACAAATACTTGACTTACCAGCTTTCAGTTGGGAAGCAAAAGCGACCAGTTTTCTATGTTTGGGCACTAGTTCTGCATTAAGCTTACAGAGGACCAGGATCTGAGGCCTCCAGTTCTTCGTATGGGGTGGGCCTTCCTCGAGTCTCAGGAGGCTGTAGCGGGCAGCAGACAGGGCCAGGCCACGAATACCATCACCCCATTCTTTCTCGGCTCTAATTGAAACGCAAACCACAACGTTATACACCAAGTTATTTATGCTCAGATATTTACAAATGCATGAGTAAAGTATAGGCCACCTACCCTCTGAATTCAATGTATTTATAAATCATTCCAGCCAGGGCCATCGACGCCAATGCGTAATACCAACTGCTTATGAACATCACGGATAAGCAGAGTAACACGCCCAACAAGGACATTGACCTGAGAATTCGAATAGTAGCGATTACTAAGATGAAATTGATAAAAATTAGTTAATTAAAGTTCGCATTCTGTATGACACAAGGAAATCTTTGCTTATCTTGTTTAAACATCTCTCTCTATTGTCACTGTAAAGTTATGGCGATGTTATTTGATATTCGCTTATGTGTTTATTCATCAAATGTATCTCTCAGTTATATCTCGCTGAAAAACATATCATAGTATCAAAGATCTTGAGTAGCTTTACGTGCTTTAATTTCGTTGCAGCATAATATGAAAATCCTGCTTCTTACTATTATATTGTCGTAAGAAAACAAAACGCGAATCACTAGTTTTAGCAATGAGTCTTAGACAAACAATATAAAAAAAAAAAAGCACGTTTTAAGAATAACTGGATTTAAAATTCATTCTGGTTATTTTTATTCATTCTGGGGCATTCATTATATTTATATTATATTCAAATAAATACTCATTAACAATGTAATTGTTAATTCATGCTATTGAAAGCAATCGAAACTAAAATTATTATCAAGAAGTAAGTTCCAAAAGACATTTATAAAAATTATTTAGTAAATTACACAATATATATATATATATATACATTCCAGTCACATTAATGTGACCACCATCTACTTTCGACGTCAACGCGAAATAACCAATCACAAAAGGCAGGTGGCAGCACATTGCAGTGGAGTGTATATAAAGAATACCACTTAATACCACATTCCACTTAAAGCCAGATTATACAAGGGTGTATATTCTGGTTTTTGACAGGTGGTCACATTAATGTAACTGGACTGTGTATATAAGCACGTTTTAAGAATAACTGGATTTAAAGTTTATTCTGATTATTTTTTTATTCATTCTGGTTATTATATTCATTATATTATTATTTATTATATTCATTTTATTTATTATATATTCATTCTGGTTATTTTTCTGTTAAACTTAACCAAAAATTATTAAGTGGCAGATTTTTGTATTTATATTCTAAGTTGGAGTCATTAATTAAATCAATTAGTATTTCATAATCATTTGTTGTAAAAACATTGATTTAGCGGCAACTTGAAAAGGATCCCAAATCCAAGAATTGACTATTGAATTAAGAATTCGAAATTCACTTCTAGTGCACAATTTTTCAGAATAGTTCTCAATTCATTCTTTTATAATTCGAACAACTTAGTACTGAATTTAAAATCATAGAAGGCTATTTGTTTCATATTTTTTCCAGGAACAATGCTATTTTAAGAAGTGCTATTAGGCTTATAGTACTTCGCCATTTTCTTTGTGTTCTTGACAAGCATGATATAAGAACGGGTAATATATATAAAGAATGCATATAAAAATAATATTATATAAAGAATGCATATAAAAATAATATTATATAAAGAATGCATATAAAAATAATATTATATAAAGAATGCATATAAAAATAATATTATATAAAGAATGCATTTACATATAATGCTATATAAAAAATACGTATAAAAGTATTGCTATATAAAGAATGCATATAAAGATAATGCTGTATAAAGAATACATTAGATAAAAAAAATAATTTTCAATGGTTCGTCACATTTTATATAATTATTCAATTTAAAATACACAATTTTTTATACACATTTTCATATTAAAACTTTATCAAAAATAATTTAATAAATTCAATTATAGATGACTTTTGTTAAAAAAAAAAAGGGGGGGGAAGGAAGGAAAATCTTTTCTATTTAAAATTATATCATAATATCAAATAATGTATTCATAATAAATCCTCTCTATCAACTTATTCATGAACTTAATAATTAATTTCTAATAAAATGTTAAATTCAAAATTGAAAAATGTATCTATCTTATTTCAATTTACTCCTTTGAATCGCTAAAATTTATGACTGCAAATCATATAACTAATCAATTTACTTTATTAATAATAATAATATAATGCTTTTAATTAAGAAAAAAAAAAAACTTGCCAGTGATAACAACGGAAACGAGGTCTCCAGCTGGGAGTTTTGAGCAAACTTTGGAGGGTACACGCAAGGTTGACAAACATGTAACACATCAAGAAACACCTGCAAATAGCACCAGAATCAATAAACTTTCATTTCTTTTTAATGTAGCAATAAAATAGCTAACAATAAATACTAATTAGATAGCAATAGATTAAAATTTCTAAACAGCTATGTGACTTTATTTCTTATACATTTTTTATTCTATGGCTGAAAGATTTCATTTATTTATATATTTTTAGTAGATATTTTGAAAATTCTTTCAAGGTAAAAATACGTTAACTTGTGGATATTTATTTAGTAGGGTTAAATGTTACACATTTGGGTACATTTAAAATTTATTATAAACTGTGAAAAATGTATTAAATGAATATTTTTATTTGCAATTAATACTTTCAATTAGCAAATAGAAAACAACTTATTAAATATAGCAATAAATATTAATTAGAAAGTATTGGATTAAAATTTCAAAATACCTCTACGATTTTATTTCTTAGTATAAATTTTTTATTCTATGACTAAAGATTTCTTTTATTTATGGTAGGTAGGATTTTGAAGATTGCTTCAATATAAAAAAAATACGTTAATTTGTGGAACTTTATTTAGTCCAAATAAATGTTACAAGACACACATTTGGGTGCATTTAAAATTTATTATAACCTGTGAAAAATGTATTGAAGTAATATTTTTATTTATTAGTTCTTTCAACTAGCAAACAGAAAATAATTAATAAAATATAGAAATAAATACTAATTAGAAAGTACTGGATTAAAATTTCAAAACTACTAAGTGATTTTATTTCTTAATATACATTTTTTATTGAATGGCTGAAAGATTTCTTTTACTTATAGTAGATAAGATTTTGAAGATTGCTTCAAAGGTAAAAATATGTTTATTTAGGATTTATTTAATCGGGCTAAATGTTACAAGAAACACATTTGGATACATTTAAAATTTATTATAACATATGAAAAACTTGTGAAACGTATTAAATTAATATTTATATTTGTAAATAATACTTTAAACTAACAAATAGAATATAACAACTGATAAAATATTCGCTATCATTGTAAAAATTATTAAACTAAAACCTAAAGATGAAATAGAATAAATTATTTATTCAGCTTATTAATATATTCAAATGAATGCTCATCAATGATGTAGTTGCTAATTCATGTTATTGGTTAAATCATTCGGAATTAAATAAGTTATTAATTATCAAGAAGTTAATTCCAAAAGACATTTATAAAAACTTAAGATGTTGGAAAATGAATTATGATCATGGACTACTCTATCGAGCTTCGAAATTAACTTTTACATTATTTAGTAAATTACACAATGAGTCTTAGACAAACATATATTAAAAAAAAACAAGTTTTAAGAATAACTGGATTTAAAATTCATTCCATTTAATTGAATAAAATAAATAATAAATAAATATAAAAATGCAAGATATTAGAACATGAACTATGATGACTACCCTGCAAGTTTTGATATTTACTTTCTCATTATTTAGTGTGATTTCTATTCTACATTATTTAGTAAATTACGCAATGAATCGTAGACAAACAATATATATATATAAAAAAAAACATTTTAAGAATAACTGGAATTAAAATTCATTCCATTTAATTAAATTAGCAATTGATGAACAAAATACTTAATTCGATTATCACCATAAGAAACACAGTTCTGAAATGTCTTCAGAGGATTAGTAGTTGTGCATCAATAAAGAAAAGAAATTAATAACAATTTTACAAACGGCATTCAATTTTAATTAAGCATCTTTGACGAAAGTCTGATTAACATGGATTAAGCAGTTAGTGCTCCCAAAGGCGAGTCGAGATTTTTAATTAAAGTTCCTGAGATCTAAAAGGAATTAATATTAATTCCTTTGGACTCCCATTTAATATGAATTGCATAGAAAAGCTTTGAGAAGAAAGAACAGAGCGAGAGGGACTTACATGGTAAGAATGGGTGCAATATGATCGAGATTTCCAATTAAGATTCCTAGCTCGCATATAGTGAGCGTCAGGAAGAGTGCCTTCGTGGGTTCGTTTCTGGAATTGCTGTATTCGAACACATTTAAGAACGGAATAATGCCATCCCTGGCGATGGCCTGCAGAAGGCGAGGGGCACCTGAAAGGATATATATTTTTTAATATAAAACCAATTAAATTTCAGAGGAAATTGCAAAATTGTCTCTATGGATTTAAAAATGATATAAGTATGTCTTACCATTCTCACCACATGTACTATCATGTGGATGACCTAGATGCTCAATTTTAAATTATTACTTCTTTAATTTCTTTATTGTAATTCCTTTTGAATTAAATTTTTATTAATTATGTAACTGGAGGTACGAGGATTTTATTCCTCAGGTACTATGTAGCAAAAATACCTTTTTCTTTGTACTATTAGTATACAAGTCTTGCTCTGTAATACTGGATGTTTTTTATTAATTATATTTAAGCTATTCTCTAATTTTTTAATATAAAACCAATTAAATTTCAGAGGCAATTGCAAAATTGTCTCTATAGATTCAAAAATTAATAAAGTATGTCTTATTATTCTCACCACATATACCATCAGGCTTATTCTGAACTAGATGCTCAATTCTAAATTATTCCTTTTTTAATTTCTTTATTGTAATTCCTTTTGGATTAAATTTTTATTAATTACGTAACTGGAGGTACGAGGATTTTATTCCTCAGGTACTCTGTAGCAAAAATACCTTTTTCTTTGTACTATTAGTATACAAGTCTTGCTCTGTAATACTGGATGCTTTTTATTAACTATTTTTAATTATGGACAAAATTTTTAGATATATTTTTTATGCTTAAAGTAAATTTTTTAATATAAAACCAATTAAATTTCAGAGAAGTTGCAAAATAAATAAACTAATAAATAGTACAAATAAAACTAACAAAGATACAGTATATAAATATCTGTAAAATATACTGTCAATTTAATAATAAAATCTACATAAATCTACATAATGTATATAGTCATCAGAAATTGATATTTAATCCTACGCATGCATTATAAGATCTTAAAAAAAACCATGATTTAATATATATTAATTTTAAGGTATAATTTTTTCTGAATAATGAAATAATAACAAAAAAATCATTTGAAACAAGCAATTTTTTATAAAAAAAAAGGAACAGATAATACATATTTTTTTTTACTCTAAAACGTTTTTATATTTCGATATAGTACGTCTATGTATTCAAAAATTAATAAAGTATGTCTTACCATTCTCACCACATGTACTATCATGTGGATGACCTAGATCTTCAATTCTAAATTATTCCTTTTTTAATCTTTTTAATGTAATTCCTTTTAGATTCAATTTTTAACAATTACGTAACTCTAGGTACGAGGATTTTATTCCTCAGGTATTCAGTACAAATACAAAGGCATTTTTGCTACAATCAGGCCACGAATCTTGCTCCGTACTACTTGTCTTGATGCTTTTTATTAACTATTTTTAAGCTATTCTAACTATGGTCAAAATTTTTAGCTATATATTTTTTTATGCTTAAAGTAAATTTTTTAATATAAAACCAATTAAATTTCAGAGGAAATTGCAAAATTGTGACTATGTATTCGAAAATTAATAAAGTATGTCTTACCATTCTCACCATATGTGCTGATTATGAGCTAGATGCTCAATTCTAAATTATTCCTTTTTTAATATCTTTATTGTAATTCCTTTTGGATTAAATTTTAAATAATTATGCAACTGGGGGTACGAGGATTTTATTCCTCAGGTAATTGTTAGAATTAGTTGTTAAAATTTTGATTAATGATTCATTTGACGAATAAATAGATCAATATAAAAATTCAGAGATTCAATTAATACATTGCATTGTATTAATTGAATACTTTTATTGTATTAACTGAATAATTTTATTGTATTAATTTAATAATTTTATTTTGGTAAATTACAAATTAGTTGTTAAAATGATTCATTTGACGAATAAATAGATCAATATGGTGAGATATTAATTATAGTTACATTGCATTGAATTAATTGAATAATTTTATTGTATTAATTGAATAGTTTTTATTAATTAATTAATTGAATAATTTTATTTTGATCAATTACAAATTAGTTGTTAAAATTTTGATTAGTGATTCATTTGACGAATCAATAAATCAATATGGTGAGATATTAATTATAATTACATGTTACAGCATATGTCTTATAAAATTATATTTAATGATTACATAGAAGTTTGATTTCAAATAAAAATATTTTCTTTATGTACCTGTAAGAGATTGAATTCCCGCCCCAATGGTTGACAGCAAAGATCCAATGACAATGACCATTGGATGAGGCCAGGCTAGTAACGCCACCCCTAAATTTCCTCCCACACTTTCACCAAACCTTTGGAAAAATAATAAATTTTAGAACATATAGAACATGCATTTATTATTATGTCAACAATTATCTGCTTTGCAGAATTTATTTTGACCAACTTTTAGAAAATAAAAGTTGCTGTTTTTTTTTATATATAATCTACCTGCATTGTGGCATTTTGTTCAACAAATTTTTACTCTTACACTTTCGGCAAAACTCTGGAAATTAATAGATTTTGGAACATATAGAACATGCATTTATTATTATGACAACAATTATCTGCTTTGTAGAACTTTTTTTTAACCAACTTTTAGAAAATAAAAGTTGCTGTTTTTTAATCTACCTGCATTGTAGCATTTTGTTCAACTGACAACAAACTTTTACTCCTACACATTTGCCAAATCTTTAGAAAATAATAGATTTTGGAAGATATAGAACATGCATTTATTGTTATGTCAACATTTATCTGCCTTGTTAGAATTTATTTTAACCAATTTTTAGAAAAGACAAGCTACTTAATTTTTTAAATATAATCTACTTGCACTGTAGCACTTTTTTCAACGGACAACAAACTTTTATATTCCTTGATTAAAATTTTTTTGATGTGAGCTGCATGTCACGAATGCACCATTTCCTCAAAGATAAATCTTCATCTTCAGCTGATTTCAAATACCAAACAGGCGAAGTTTCAATAAAGGGAGATCGAGAGTATAGACTTTGTTTAAGTGTAACGCTCTAGCAGTTCAAAACAAAGCTTCGTCTAAATGGGCCACTTCATTAAAGGTGTTATCACTGCTTTCAGAAACCATTCTCCAGATTATTCACTGTTAAGTCACGAATACACCTTTTCATTAAAGATTACCAAACAGGCGAAGTTTCAATAAAGGGAGATCGAGAGTATAGGCTTTGTTTAAGTGTAACGCTCTAACAGTTCAAAACAAAGCTTCGTCTAAATGGGCCACTTCATTAAAGGTGTTATCACTGCTTTCAGAAACCATTCTCCAGATTTTCACTGTTAAGTCACGAATACACCTTTTCATTAAAGATTACCAAACATGCGAAGTTCTGATAAAGTGAGATCGAGATTACAAGCTTTCTTTAAGTGTAACGCTCTAGCAGTTCAAAACAAAGCTTCGTCTAAATGTGCCACTTCATTAAAGGTGTTATCACTGCTTACAGAAACCATTCTTCAGATTATCGGCTGCAAGTCCCGAATGCACCATTTTATCAAACATTACCAAACGGGCTACGATCGAGATTACAGGCTTTGTTTAAATGTAACGCTCTAGCAGTTCAAAACAAAACTTCGTCTAAATGTGCCACTTCATTAATGGTGTTATCACTGCTTTCAGAAACCATTCTTCAGATTATCGGCTGCAAGTCCCGAATGCACCATTTCATCAAACATTACCAAACAGGCTACGATCGAGATTACAGGCTTTGTTTAAATGTAACGCTCTAGCAGTTCAAAACAAAACTTCGTCTAAATGTGCCACTTCATTAATGGTGTTATCACTGCTTTCAGAAACTATTCTTCAGATTATAGGCTGGAAGTCACGAATGCACCATTTCATCAAAGACAAATCTTCGTCTTCAGCTGATTTCAAATACCAAACAGGCTAAGCCCTGATAAAGTGAGATCAAGATTATAGGCTTCGCTTAAGTATAACCCTTTAGTAGTTCAAAACAAAGTTTCGATTAACTGTGTCCCTTCATCAAAGGCGAGTTTTCATCTGTTTTCAGCCAAACAGGCTAAGCTCTGATAAGGATTATTGGCTTCGTTTGAGTGTGATGCTTTAACGCTTCAAAATAAAGCTCCTACTAAATTCCCCATTTCATCAAAGTTAAATCTTCATCTTTATCTACTTTCAGAAAACTAAAGCTTGATAATGTAAGATCAGGATTATAGGCTGAGTGAAAGTACTGATGCTTAGCAGTTCCAAACGAAGCTTTTATTAAATGTTAATGATGTGGGCAGAGATTTGAAGGCATGCATTGCCATGCAAAATCACAGCAATCTTGGATAGTAGTCTTAAGTTTTGAATTCAAATGTTGATGATTGTGAAAGTATTTTTGAGATAGTGTTTCAATTTTGGTCTTTCAGAATCTGAAAATATTTGTACTGTATACAAGTAAGGTAAAAATGAATTTGCAGCTATTGGAATGTAAAGGATACAAACCCACATCAACGGCAGGAATATATATATATATATAAAGTAATGTGTTTAAAAAAAATATTCAGGTATTTGTTATGTTTAATCCTCAGTGTCCTACAGTGCGGGACGGATATTCCATGAGTAGTCTATTCAGGGATTGATGGAAAGGGTGCAGCTTCTGTTGTGATGGAGAACCCGTAGGTAGACGTCTGACTTGGCTCCGAGTCGCTGAAGAAGGAGGGCAGTGCCTTCCGGAAGGACTTTTAAGGGGAACTACCTTGCATTTTAAAGATCACATGGAAGAAAACCCAGAAAATTATCGCCAGGTAGTACGACTCACGAGGCAAGACGATGAACATCACAAACGCCATCGATTCTTCTCTTTTTTGAAACAGTGTCTACAACAATGTCCCAGCAGATTGAACCTGGACCCTAATACTCACCAATGGCGCAGTACCACTGTTGCCACTGAATCACGAGCCGGAAGACTCCGCTATTTCTTGCATTTAAGAATATTGATAAGCCAAACTTATTTTCATCTTTTGTTAGTTTTTTCTATTTTTATTAATTTCGAATTATTCAGAAATGAAATAAACTTTCAGTAAAATTCATTCTGATATAAAAATAAATAGAAAAATATTATATCATTTATCAATAGCATATAACTATGATTATTTATTGATAGTATATAATAGGACAATCTTCAAGTGAAAAGACGCTACGTATAATATTTCTCAATATGCTCAAGCATCATATGCTTGGACAGGAGACCTCTCATGTCCAAAACTTTTTGCAATATACAGGGTGATTATAATTAAAGTCCCACTTTCTAACTTAAAAAAAGAACCACTCGTTCACTCGTGAACGAATAAAAGAACCACTCGTGAGTTCAAACTTGAACTGAAGATACTTGAAAAAGGGGAAAAGGTATGGCATCAAAAAAGTTCTAAAATGTATTAATAGGTGGCGCTGTAAGCGGATAAAAGAAAGGGAATTCGGCTGCTGGGGATATTTTGAATCGAAATTACAAAGTATTTGGCAAGAGTTGCACATCAAACCAACTGTAGGGTTCAATCTGCTTGATTTCTTTGGTTTTTTGACGGAAAAATTGTTGAATAACTTCCACGTTATTCAACAGTTGTGACACTGTTAGTGAAAACCCATCCATCACAGCAAGGTCATACCAAATTGGATGGGAAAAATTGGTGGAATTCATTTTTGATACCGTACCGTTTCCCTCTTCTTCAAGTATCTTCAGTTCAAATTTGAACTCATTGTGACGAGTGGTTCTCTTTTTATAGCATTTTGAAAGTGGGACTTTAATTATGATCACCCTTTATATATTTAAAGTAATGAGCTTAAAAATATTCAGATATGCTATTTATGTTATATGTTATTTCTTGCATTTAAGAATAATACTGTCACACTTATTTTTATCATTTGTTGTATTTTTTTATTTTTCATTAATTTCAAATTATTCAGAAATGAAATACACATTAGTAAAATTCATTCAGATTTGAAAATAAATTATTGTCACAATTATTAGGATTATTTATTGATAGCATATAATAGGTCAATCTCCAAGTGAAAAAGGTATAATATTTCTCATACGTATACATGTACGTATATTGTTTCTCAATATTCTCAAGCATAGACAGGAGACCTCTCATATCCAGAACTTATTGCAAATATATAAGCACAATGCAGATAATTTATTTACTTTCTTGTAAGCTATTTTGCAATGCACTTAATTAATATATACTGTTTCTTATTACACTCATGTCCATAAATTAAGGATAATGAAGTTCAGGCAAAGAAAGAGACAGAAACAAAACAAATTTGAAATCTATTTATTAAACAAAAGGTAAAGAGCAAAAAAGATGCTATATGTTTGACATAATTAATAAAAATTGCGATTTTTACTCCCTGGAGCAAATTTCAAAAAAGAACCTATTTACAAAAAAAGTATAACATAGTTAGTATGATGGTTAATATGGAGTATGTCTCCCGGACAATGCAATACAGGCCTTACAACACCTAGGCATGCTGAGTATCAAATTATCAATCTGATCTTGGGGAGTATTACACCACTAATCAAGCAATGCCCTCCGAAGTTCCGGTTGACAGGTGGGAGGGGGTTGACGGGCTGCAATTCGTCGGCCAAGCATATCCCACACATGCTCTATTGGATTCAAGTCCGGTGAGTATGCTGACCCATCCATACGGGTGATACCCTCCAATTGAAGGCATTCGTCTACAATGTTTGCACGGTGAGGACGGGCGTTATCATCCATAAACAGAAATTGAGCACCCATGGCGCCCCGAAACAAACGTACATGTTGTTCCAGAATGACATCCCGATAGATGTGGCCTGTCATCGTTACACTCTGAACATGCAGGTCAGTTCTGGAACCAAGAATAATTCCTCCCCAAACGAGTCATCCTGCACCACCGTAACGATGTCGTTCAATGGTGTTCTCTTGGTGGTAACGGGTACCTGGCGCTCTCCATATGAAAGTCCGGCGAGAATCACACTGCAAACTAAACCTGGACTCGTCGGAAATCATCACACCAGACCACTGTTGCGGTGTCCACAATGCATGCTCTCTACTCCAGGTTAATCGCAGGCGACAGTGAGTTGCGGTAAGTGGAACACATCTGACAGGCCTACAAGCATATAGACGAATGTGCCCTAAGCGTCTATACACGGTCTGCCTTGAAACTGTCGTACCGGTAGCTGAAGAGAGCTGACGAGACAGGTCTGATGCTGTGCTCCGTCTGTTTCTTTTGACAGTTACTGCTAAATACCGGTCCTCATTCAGCGTTGTAACTCGGGGGTGACCTGTGCTGTAACATCTACTCACATTACCATCATCTTGGAATCGGTGCCAAAGCCTGGAGATGACACTCTGGGCGATTCCAAGTTCCTCGGATACTTCCAGCTGGGTACTTCCACATTCCAGTCGTCCGATAATTCTACCACGTAAAAAATCATCCAAATGCTCCCTTTGTGCCATAACTATGCGGTTATTGCACCGAAAGGCTTTTAAAGCGCTTGTGAACAATTTTATTTCTTTGACACCATTACTTATATACCCCTCTCTTACACTCTCGTCATTGTGACGTACTATCCGCGCCATCTGGTGGTTTCCTGCAATTTGCATATTCTTCTTCAAGATGAGTGTGATAATTCTACAGGTGAAATTTTTATTTTAGAGTTTAATTTCTGTGTGATTCTGAATTATCCTTAATTTATGCACATGAGTGTATTTATTAGATATACAGAGTTAAAGATAGTTATAAAATAATATAAAGAATCAACAGAATTGCAAATTAATAATTTTGGATAATTATGAATAGCAATAAATAGAAACTTACTTATCTCGAAGGAAGAGATTATCGTAAGAACCAGCGAATAGAAACACGCCGGAACAATCTAGATATGTTAAGGATTTTCAGGACTCCTAATAAAATTGTTACTAAATATTTTTAATAAAATAAAGATATCCAAGTTTTCCAAATTAAAAAAAAAATTATTTCATTAAGCAACCATGAAATCAAATAAAAAGTATCCTAAATGGTGGATAACTTGAAGTTTAAAAAAAAGTTTTGTTGTATAAGAAATTAAAACTAAATCGTACTTTTTTATTACTAACATATTATAACTATTAATTTTTTAAAATTATTATTAATATTTATGATACTTAAAACTTTCGAGATCTGAAAGGATACAGACAAAGGATGTTGTGAGTTGGGCAGCCAGAGTTCCAGCGGGGATTGATTTTTGAGCATCTGCCAAATCACCTGATCGATTTGAACCTGCCATTATACCTGAAAGAAATTTCATGTTAAACCTTCTTTCCTATTTTTAGTTTTATCTTATTTTAATATTGATGTATGACTTTGCTAAGTGGCAAATGATTCAACTACTTACCATATTGTACACTAAAATGATTAAATTATTTCCATGTTGTTCCTACTTCCATTTTGTTCCATACTTTCATATAATTAAATTACTTCCATATTGCTTTTTTTAAACCTATAAGACCTCGGCATGACTGCCAACAGTCTATGACGGGCAGCCCAATACGGTTTAGAAACACACATAAAATAATTAAAATCTTTTGCTGTATTTATAGCTACTACGCCAATTAGTCCAGGACAGTAGTTCAAGTGGTTACCACTCATGTCAGAATTAGTCAAGCAAAGTGGGCAAGTAGGAGAGTCCGCAAGTCCAAATCTGTGAAGATGTTTCCCAAGATAATCATGCCCAGTTATTGTTCTGAAATTGCCTACCCCTACGTGCCTGGGCAATTCACATGGAATGAGATTATCCATTAAGAAACTCCAAGTCTTCTACCTGACTGAGTTGGAAATGATTCCCCGATATCTGGCCTTAAACCTAGCTGTAATAATTCTGTTAATACTGTGGCAGTTAATAGGGGGATCTGGTTGAGGAAGGTTGGATCTGGCCTTAGCAAGGGTATTTGCAAATTCGTTACCGCAGTACCACAGTGATTTGGTATCCACTGCAGGGTAACAGTGCGTCCGCTTTCTATCAAGGAATCGATTAAAAGTTGGCATTCAAGAACATATGTAAATAATTTGTTGTATTTATTATAACTGAACTATTTTTTGAATGCATAACAGAAGAAATAGCTCTAATAGTGGCCTGTGAATCGATAAAAATCACAATGTTCTGTTAGCGATCTCTGTCAATGGTAGTTTCTTCAATCAACTTTCATATTGTAAATTAAATTAAAAATTATCAATCTTCAAAATTGCAGAAATGTTCCATTATATTCTCATTCTATTAAATTCTCAGAATTTTATCAGAATTTTAGTTTTACCTAAAAAAAAAAAAAAAATTACGCATTCCTAATCTAATAAAAATGAACTATAGCAACTGCTACAAATATTCGCAGCATTTAGATTTTTCCATTGAAATAATTTGTTACACACTGTTCTAAATAATGAGAAATTTTCAATTAATAATAATGAAAAAATTACAACTGGAAGAAAATTTTTTTTATTAATGCTAAAGAAGTTGTGGGTGAAATTAATTGTTTTTTTTCTGGAAATAAAGATGCATTATCTTGTATAACATGCATTGTTTCTTTATTGTAGCGTTATTGGATTGCCATACTTAAGTTGATGGATTAACTCATGTCATTTGTTATCGTGTTCTTTGTATTTTTTCTTTTTTATGATGCTTGTTGTCCTGTAAACTTGCCATTGGAAATAAAAAAAACATAGCGTGCATTACACCATAGAATACAACATTCATTCAATATTTGAAAAAAAAAGATGAATAAATATTACATCATATATAAGACATTTGTTGTAATTATTATGAGATAATTTGTTTTTCATGGCATTTGATTGATTTGTTTGCTTAGTGACTTTTCTTTCCGCAATGTAACGAATAAATATTTAATAAATACATTAGAAATAAACATAAAAGGTAAAAATTAAACATAATGTAGGATAATGAATATATTCTACAATATGTTTGAAATTTTAGCAGGCTTTACTTTCTAGTTGTTCAAATGACATTGTATGCGTTATATCTGGGTGTACATCTTTATAAATTCTTATTTACATGTGTTTGTCATTGAACTCCTCCTAAACGGCTTGACTGATTTTGATAAAATTTTTGTGTGATTATGACAAAACATGGAGAATGTTTTTATGCTATCCCCTTTGTTGTAAGTCGCCACCAGTTGGTGCTGCAGTATATCAACTTCTATACCGTTCCACCAATCGCTATGAAAATTGGTAATAATATGTATTCGAGTATGGAAAACAGGTTCGCGCTCTCCACTTTGTTGTTACCTGCCACCAGATGGCGCTACAACATTTCATCTTATATACCATTCAAACGATATCCATGAAAATTAGTATGCACATGTATTGGAACACGGAGAATATATTCGCGATATGTAATTTTCTTCAATGCATTTTTTTTTTGCAAGCCTACGTATGCCGTGTTCTGATAGTAGTTGTATAAAGTATTCAAATCTGGCAGCTTCTAATTTAATATAACTTATATTTATTCGTATTGTAATTTATAATTTTCAACCCAAATTCAATTTCAATTCAACCCAAATGCATGACGTTGCCACAGTGGTCTGATTTAGTTATTATGAACAAACATTTTAAAGTATCCCCAACACATTTCGTCATAGTGGCGACATTTTTCTAACTAACACTTTTATTCTTGAAATTAGAGCTTGAAAACAAGAAGAGAATACTTGTTTTTGATTCCCATTTATGTAAACATTTCTTTAGCATTCAAAATCTATCTACTTACCAGTACAAGAAGGGAAAAAGATTCCGACTAGCAGTGTAAAGGACGTTGTTATATCCACTAGAATTTGATTAAAAGTACTACGTCCCCTTGGTTGGTATTTTTCTGGGTCATCTGACAGATCGATGACATCTCCCTTATCACGAAAACGGACAGCAATGTTGTCTGGAAAGAAGAAGTATGAAACATTTTATAAAATGTTTTTAAGGATTCCTTTTCTATATTTTTATTAGCTTTAAATTTTTTTAATTTTAACTTTAACCTTGTATCTTTTTTTTTTGGGCATCGTCAACGGACTCCTAATTGTACCTATAGCTTTAGCTTTTTAGATCTCTTGCTTTAATTGTTCTCAAGCAAGAGATGTTTTTCCTAAATTTTAATTGTTTGATTTTTATTTATTAACATTCTTTAATTGAAGCAAATTCATATTGTGCAAATTCTTCAACTAACTTAAGATGTGGAGGTATTGTGGTTCTTAAAACCACCTAGGAACTCCGTAACAGGTACGCCCGTTGCCCTGTTAAAGCCTCTGTTGAGAAACTTTGTGTAACAGTTAACCACCTGAACCTTTACTAACAAAAGATTAAAATACAAATTTTACTATGAGGAAGGACAATATCTACCTCAATTTTCATCATAAGAATATTGGAAAAAAAACCCAAGTAATATAAATTTTTTTTTTTAAAAATAAATTCCTACTTAGGTCAACAAAGAAAAATTTTATTTTAGTTACTTTTTATTAAATAATTACAATTAATATAAATATGTATATACATATGACAGAATCACAATATTAAGGGGCAAAATTGAAAGCGAATTTCCTTGCAATTTTCCATTTTCCTTTCTATATATGGGTTGGACTATTATTTTTGTTTGTTACCATTTATTCGCTTACTATAAGAGAATTTTTTTTCTCCCATATATAACTAAAATTAATTAATTAAATTTAATTAATGAATTGATATTTGAAAAAACTGTATTCACATCAAGTGTCCTCCACTACAAGTTAAAAAAAATGCATTTGAACTTGAGTGGATAAATAAAAAGTATTTTGTTAACGATTGAAAATTTAAACAGGATATATAAATATGCATAAGGAGAGTGTGAACTAATAGTAAGAATTGAATAAAACCGAAATTGTAAATGCAATTTTAGATTTTACAGTCGTTTAATACACACCTTTCACTTTACCGCAATGAAAAATTATAAAAAATTACAATGTTGAAAAATTATAAAAAAGCCGAAAATTATTAGAATTTACAGAAAATAATAGGTGATGACAGAAAAGTTATTGAATAATAGGAATCGACACTCCAAAAAATATAAGAAACATCTTGAATAATGAAATATTATAAAAAGCCGAAAATTAGTAGAATTTACAGAAAATAATAGGTGATGACAGAAAAGTGATTGAATAATAGGAATCGACACTCCAAAAAATATAAGAAACATCTTGAATAATGAAATATTATAAAAAGCCGAAAATTAGTAGAATTTACAGAAAATAATAGGTGATGACAGAAAAGTGATTGAATAATAGGAATCGACACTCCAAAAAATATAAGAAACATCTTGAATAATGAAATATTATAAAAAGCCGAAAATTAGTAGAATTTACAGAAAATAATAGGTGATGACAGAAAAGTGATTGAATAATAGGAATCGACACTTCAAAAAATATAAGAAACATCTTGAATAATGAAATATTATAAAAAGCCGAAAATTAGTAGAATTTACAGATAATATTAGGTGATGACAGAAAAGTGATTGAATAACAGAAATCGAAACTCCCAAAAATATACGAAACATTTTAAACAATGAAAAATTTAAAAAAAATTTTTTTTGGTTGATTTGTTTTATTAACTGTGAAAAAACTTTATAAAAAATATATAATAAGAATCACGGACCCCAAAAAACTCCGCTGGAAAGTCCAGGTATGGCTTGTCTCATTTTAGCGTCGTTGGCTTCAAAGTAAGAATCACACTGGTACACAAGGTCTTCTGTACTGTTCATCGTGGAATTTCCTACAGGAGTACAATACGTATAGAACAAGGAATTGGTGACATTCCTCTCTTTAGTACATTGTACTTCTCCTTTCGAAGATAGAATCCGATCTCCTAAAACGCAAAATCTGAAAAGAAAGAAACAAATGTTTAAAGGGACTTATAATTTATATTTAATGTTACAACATAAAAATTCTTCTCTTATATACACTACTGGCCATTAAAATTGCTACACCAAGAAGGCGACATGCTACAGACGTGAAATTTAAACCACAAGAAGAAGGTGCTGTAATATGCAAATGGCTAGCTTTTCAGCGCATTCAGACAAAGCAGGCGCCGGTAGCGACACATAAAGAGTGTTTAAATGAGGAAATTTTTCAGCCGGTTTCTCATACACAAATTGCAGTTGAACGTTGTGGCCTGGTGAAAGTTGTTGTGATGCCTCGCGTAAGAAGCAGAAATGCGTACCAGCATGGTTCTGACTTTGATAAAGGTCAAATTGTAGCGTACCGGAATTGCGCTTTATCGTATCGCATTATTGCCTCTCGCGTCGTTCGAGATCCAATGACTGTTAGCAGTATATGGAATCGATGGGTTCAGGACGGTAATACGGAACTCCGAGCTGGATCTCACCGGCTTCCTACCAGTGAAGATAGGCATGTTACCCGCATGGCCTTAATGGATCGTGCAGCCCCGTCACGAGCACTGAGTCAAGAATTGGGGTCGTTTGCAAGACAACAAATGTATGCACGAACAGTTCGACGACATTTGCAGCAGCATGGACTATCATTTCGGAGACTATGGCTTCGGCTACCATTGACGCTGCATCACAGACAGGAACGTCTTCAATGGTGTGATCAACTACGAATCTGGGCGCACGAATGGCGAGACGTCATTTTTTCGCATTGACGGCACTTCGAACAATGCAGGTTGCATTTCTGGTGTGTTACGACCCGTGGCTCTACTTTTTATACGAGCCCTGCGAAACTCTACGTTTCAGCAGGATAATGCACAACTGCATGTTGCCGGTATTGTGCGGATCTTCCTTGATACGAAAAATGCTCGACTGTTGCCTTGGCCTGCACGTTCATCAGATCACTCGCTAAAAGAAAACGTCTGTAGAGAGTTAAGCGTAGTGCTGACAACCCGAGGCTGAGGAAGAACAAAGAATTGCCAACGATTTTTACTCATAAAGATAGAAGGACTACTTGCTGGGTACATATGACATACAAATCAGAATCAGTGTGCTCTAAAATTTTCCAATAATTTTAGCAAAATAAATTATTGTTTATTTTTGTTAAAAAATTATATTTAAATGCATAAAATATACACTTTAAAAATGATTTGTGTTTTTATTTAAAGTTTAATTTTTAATATTTTATCATATTATATTATGTTTTATCATATTACATATATTCTTATTATTTTTAAGTCAAATTATGATACTTTTTATGATATTTCAGAAAAAAATAATAAATGATTATATTTAAAAAAATATATAATATTTTTAAACAAAGGATCAAAGGTCCCAGTCTAATATGATAGAACGTTGGGCGTAGGGCTGATAGCCCTACACCACAAAAAGAAAAACATCTCCTGTCTCGAAATCCACCAATAGGCAGACCGCCTTAGCCCACCATGGTACTATTGCGCCAATGGGAGAAGAAGAAAATAACTATAATTGCTAATATCATATTTTATACTACATTAATGATAAAGGGGGCGGGGGGGGAGAAGTATTCTTAAACAACTGAAGTACTAGGGCCGTTCATATTTAAACTTTTGAATAAACAAAATTTCCACTCCAAAAATTCCCGCGGTTCAAATATGGATGTGGCTTTGAGAGTTATACTTGTTCAAATAACCGTTTGTAATAATATACTCACTTCGTATCAGGTTTACCGTCCATGTTGACAAAGACCCCCACATAAACTCCAATGATTGAAATGATGACACAAAGCAATGCAATGGGCGCCAGCTTGCTGACGAAGGCCACGCCGATGTACACCATGATGCCTACCAGTATGAGCAGAATGGTGCCGTACGTCCGAAAGTTGTTGTACATTATCTCCTGATCGTCTCTGAAGTCACCGTAGAGCGAGAGTTGTGGTGCTAAGTAATTCTGGAAAGAAAATAATTCTGGAAATTAAATAAATAAATATATTTGTAAGAAAATTTTCGTCTAATAATTTATAAAGGGAAATAATTACATGAAAATTAGATTAGTTATGATTCATTTGTAGCCCAATGTTCTAGATAGTGTTTAAGATAACGTGTTTAATTTAGCTGGTAGTGTCTATTAAAGCTGGTATGTCTATATTAAACTGGGGAAGATTGTGACAACGAGTCTTTTAGTCAAGATGGTCTATGTGAGGTATCTAGATATCTAGAGAAGGATGCTATGTGAGAGAGATGCTATTCAATCTTGCGAATGTTCTCTAATTTCTGTTTGGATATACAACTGATGCTCAGCACATTTTTGATTATATTGTTATTCAAGACGGTATCTGACTGCACAACTTCGTTTTCATAAGAGAAGAACCTCTGAGTGAAAACATGTTGGTCAACAATCAAAAAGTAAGAGCAAGCAATATCTTCTGCAGGAAACATCACATGCACTGTATTTTTTTAATACCACACACTTTACTCTACTTTCAGGTATCTGAGTTGTACGCCTCTACTAGGAACTCAAGCGCCATCTAGTTAAGATACAATGAAGTTGTCAGCTAGATGTTGCTGCCATCTAATATGAAAAGAAGATGTCGAGTGCGTGGCGTCTAACACCACAGCTTTCACAATAATATCTCAACAAGTGTTCTTTAACGTGTTGTCTGCCACAGTCAGTCTGCATCAGCTTTTCAAAGTCAACAACCTGCTCACAATTACCTAATAACAAAGACTTTGTCCTTGATATAACCCCAAAAGAAAAAAACAACAATCAAGAAGTATAATTAATATCAGAAGAGCGTTGAGGTCATTGTGTTAGATCATCATAATCAATCCACTTGCCCGGAAATTGCTGTTGTCTAGGAATTCACGTACTAAGGACCCCAGTGAGGAAGTGCTACATCTTGCTGATGAATAATCGATTAATCTATGATCGAAATTCTTGTGACTGTGGTGCAATACAGTTCCAATAAATTTAAGTGAACGTTAGTGGTGATTGCACACACACAAACTGTCAAAAATGAACTATACCATGATACCAAATTTACATTATTACATTCAACAATTATTTTGTAATAAATTTTATAATCAGGGTTTAGTTATAATATAATATATTACAATCATAACCAAATCCTGATCATAAAAATTTGTCTATATATTATTAATATTATAACTTATATAATATTAATAATAATTATTATTATAACATACTAATTATTATATATATTATTTAATACATTATTTTTGTACTCGGCCTGCAGATATGCAAATAAAATAAATATTTTTAAGAAATTTTTTTCCACCACCAGCAGTCAAGTTAGTGAATATATGCGGTCTTGACGTATATGCTCCTGTAATCTAGATCAGTGGATTTTAAAATTGGTATCTGAGCCCCGGTTTTTGAAGAGCGAAAAAAATTTGTAAAATTGCTTTCTATTAACTTTTTTTAATTTTATATTCCAAGTTAACCTTTCTTCAATTCCCTCTATTAGCTCACACTCTCCCTATATATATCTTGTTCAAATTTTTAATCGTTCACAAAATACTTTTCATTCGTCCACTCAAGTTCAAATACATTTCTTTTGAACTTGTAGTGGATGACACTGGATGTTAATACAGTTTTTTTCAAATATTAATTCAGTAATTTAATTTAATTAATTAATTTTAGTTTTTTTAGATTTAAGTTGCATATATCTACCAATAGAATTCGCCAGATAAACTTAAAAAAGTAAATGAAAATTATTTATAAAGGACTTTCTGCAATAAAGGGAAAAACATGTAGGAATTGACTTTTAAATTTTTTTTTTTTATATTACTTGTTTGATATTAAGGTTGTTTATTTTTCCTCCAAATTATAATTTTTTATATTGTTACAAACAATAAGATAGCTTTTATTTAATTTTTAGTTCATATAATTAATTACACATATTTTTGAAAAATAATTTATTGCATTTATATAATAAAATATAGATTTTATAGAATGCTATTTTCATATTTTTTTGCATATAGATTGTGGGGTGGGTGAAAATCTTTAAATCTTAGATTCGTGAAACGAAAAAATTTAAGAATCACTGATGTAGAATCTTCAGAAGGTGCAAAAGTCGATACTCACGAGAAATATCTCTACGGCTCCCACCAGGTACATAGAGCCCGCTAGTGTCGTGGCCAGGTAGAAGAGTATCCCCACCGCACCGCCGAATTCGGGACCCAGGGACCGAGATATCATGAAGTAGGAGCCGCCCGCTGAAATTTAACATTTACATTATCAGATCGTATTGACTGAAAAACGGATTTTGCTAAATTTCTGCTTCTGAATGTGGTACTCACCCGGAACTATACCATTCGTCGCAATAGCACTTAGCGAGATGACGGTGGTAAATGTCTGAAATATTGCAAAACATTCATTAATCTGATATCTATTTTTGAAAGATTAATAAAAATAATGTAAGAGTTTTTGTACCTTATAATTCTTGTTAAATAACAAGAATTATTTAAGTATAAAATAATATGAAAAAAAAAAAAAAAAACACCGTTAAAAAGAGATTTAAAATACTAAAGGTAAGCGATATAAAAGTATAAGGTATACTAAAAGTAAAGATTATTAATAAAAATAATGTAAGAGATTTTTTATATTATAATTGTTGTTAAATAATAAGAATTATTTAAGAACAAATAATATGCAAAAAGAAACACTTGTTTAAAAAAGATTTAAAATATTAAATGTAAGCGATTGGTTTCAATATTTTGAAAATAGTCAAGGTAAATTATTGGAGCGAATATTAATAGTAATCAAAAACAGTCATGGAAACAAACTGTGAATACATTAAATCAAATGGTGTTTTATGCCAATGGCAATCTCCAAAATATTCAAAAACTCTAATGGAAACAAATTGTGAATGCATTATATGAAATGGAAAATTTAAAACCACTGGCAAAACTGTGAATACATTAAATGAAATGGTGTTTTACAGTCTCCAAAATGTTCAAAAACTCAAATGGAAATAAATTGTGAATGCATTAAATGAAATGGGGCTTTATGGCAATGACAATCCCTAAAATGTTCAAAACCACTAATGGAAAAAAACTGTGAATACATTAAATGAAATGGTGCTTTATGGCAATGGTAATCTCCAAAATGTTCAAAAACACTAATGAAAACAAATTGTGAATACATTAAATGAAATGGTGTTTTATGGCAATAGCAATCTCCAAAATATTCGTCTTCTTTTAATTGGCTGAAATATGCGAAACATTTCTGAAATCTATCCGCTTTCTGTAATTAAGACATGCTTAACGATTGCAACGAAGATAATTAACGCCTAGGAATATTTTTGAAATTCCTCATCATCCTTCCTGAATCAGTGCAAATATTTTGATTTCCGCGATCCTTCGATTCTGTGAAGACGTATAAATAATTGCTAAGATTGATATACTCAACAGCAGCAAATAATTTATGCTAGTGATATAATAAGTGTGAATAAATTTCTAGGCACTTCCACTCTATAGAATTAACATTGAATCAACAATATGGATTTGTTTATTATTAAAAAGTGTTTAAATCAAAGAGTGATTAAACACTTAAAGATTAGATTAGATCTTGAAATATATTTTAAATGTATAGAAGGGAATTCTTACCACACAGCAGCATAAGAAAACAGTGATGAAACCGACAATAGCACCTGCAGTACCCACAATCCACACCAATCGAATGAAAAAGATGACACCAAAGATATTTTGAATGCATGGTAGATAGACTCCAGCTATTGTTCCAAGATTGGCTTTCTGTAAGATGTAAAATAATATTAATATTTATGAAATAACACCTTTATAATTTACATATTTAATTTATATGTATATATTTATAAGTTTTAAAACTTGTTTGCCATTTGTTGCTTTATCATTATACGATTGAAAATACTCTGAACTCTTGAGGTATTAAGTTGTGCAATAAATTTTGCTTTAAATTTTGCAAAATATCCTAATTAAATGCAACAAGATATGACACTGATTTCAATTCTATAAACATCATGCAAAAATCTGTAAATATAATTAGCAATAAATTTTCCTACATGCAAAATACCCAAATTAAATGCAACAAGATATGACACTGATTTCAATTCTATAAACATCATATAAAAATTTGTAAATATTATTAGGCAATAAATGTTCTTATAAATTCTGCAAAATACCCTAATTAAATGCAACATTATATGACACTATTTCAATTTTATAAACATATAAAAATCTGTAAATATTATTATTATGCAATAAATTTTGCTTTAAACTATGCAAAATACTCCAATTAAATGCAACAAGGTGTGACGCTGATTTCAATTCTATAGACGTCATATAAAAATCTGTAAATATTATTATGCAATAAATTTTGCCATAAATTGTGCAAAATACCCTAATTAAATGCAACAAGATATGACACTGATTTAAATTCTATAGACGCCATATAAAAATCTGCAAATTTTTTTTTATATTTAATTTAATATAACATTTTTGCTACAGCAATTTGGAATGGATGTCCTAAGGAATTTCGCATGCTCTCCCTACTTCTGAATCCCAATGGAAAAACTTTATATAATACAATTTTACTGAAATATACATATTCAGTTGTTTTCGAATGTTGAACACTTTAACCCGAGGTCATTCGAGACCAAAATGGTAGATTTAGGATGTAGCATGCAGGTCTATTTTTCTGCACCCACATTTTGGCGTAGCAATTTGAAACGAATAGTCCTAAGGGGGTGGAGGGGGGGCATCTAGAAAGGGAAGTTCCGTATCTTTCTCTACGACCCAAAGAAACTCGAGGATTTATCGTGCCTATTCTTGGAATAGAAGCGAACAGTTTCTATTTGACAGCGCCTGTCAGGTTTATAAACAAGCTCCCTTAGTTTGGAAGTCTAACATGCTATATAGTATCTTCTCCGATTCAGTTTGGATATTCTATAACATGATATCTAATATCGGAATCTGATAATATGGAATCAGTTTGGATATTCTATAATATGATATCCAATATTGGAATCTTATAACATGGATGTATTGGAATCTTATAATATGGATATATTAGAATCTTATAATATGAATGGAACTAAGTTTGGTCTGGAATTTTTAAATTTAATATTAAGTAATTTAAAAAAAAATTCGAAGGACATATAATTGATAAAAAATGTATTATTTATTCTTATGAGAAAGCATGCTAGATAAGAAAAAAAAATATAAGTATAAATAGAAATAAAAAAAATGTTACCTGTTCTTGAATGTAGAAGAAAAAATAATGAAGTCTGAATTCATAATTTGATTGAAAAACTATTTCAGTATATTTTTTTAGGTAGGTTTAAAGATTTTCAAATTACACAGCTCATTAATAAAAAAATTGCCCGTTAAATAAATTGGTGTACACATACAATTTTATCACAAATCACAGTCTAACTTTAAGAATTTAGTGTATTAAGAAGCAAGAAATTATAGTCAAAATAGTCAAATTAGTTCACAAAATATTTTAATTTAGTTAATAGAGTAAACTAGTGCATTAAAAAGGCTTGTTTGCCGAGTGACTAGATGTCTGGCGCTCTGTGCCACAGGTTTATGTTACGAATTCCGACGGTGAAATGAATGTTTGTAGTGGTTCGTAATTGACTTTAAACCGTAGGTCCCGATCTAATATGATTATTGGGTGTAAGGCTGACATCCCTACCCCGTGAAAAGAAAACATCTGTCTTAAAATCTGGCCGCAGGCAGACGGTGTTGGCCTACGATGTGGCTGTTGCGCCAATGAAGAAGTACTTTAAGACAGTGGCCATGAATAAAAGAAAACATTGCCTACATTGCCAGTAGGCAGGCGCCCTTGGCTCACCATGGGACTGTTGCGCCAATGATGATGATGATCTACTACACTAGAAGATGCCTCATAACGTTACAAATCAGAAAAGGGTAAGAGGGAACCACCTGTGTTTTGCTGGAGGTCTTTTTAAAGGTAAGCGACTTACATTATTATTACATATTAAAAAAACCAAGCAATCGACAGGATCATATAAAGCATATTGTTCAAATGCAAGTTCATTAAACTATTTTAAGTAACTCTAATTAAGTTAAGTTAAAAATCATATCAGTAACCTATTCTTCATAACAAGCAGGATCCATTCCAACAATGCTTTAATTGACCAAGACATGATTGAGCTTATCTTCGAAACAAAGTATTATCCTCTCTTATAATCCTATACGAATAATCCTTCATTTGAAAGTAATCGTTAGATAAATTGGTGTCAAGAATCTGAACTTGAAGAATTGGGAAATCAAATCGTTACACTCATAAGATATCGGCGAAATATTAATAACAGATTCGTAAATCTCCTTCCTCCCCAAATATGATTTAGTTTGGATAGTGTCATCTAACTTCTGTGGAAAAGTCATTTTCGAAATCGATTTTAGATGTTTCAGATTTAGGAACATAACATCAATAGTTTCTGCACAAAATAATGATTGTTTCATGAAAGTTTTCGAAAGTCTTATACTATATCTGCCATTTGCTAAGTGTCTCAATATATTTCCTTCCCTATGCAATAAAGAAAAGTCCAAAAGTGAGTCTAATGAGTTTCTATAGCATCTCTTAGTTTAATGCTTCCTAAAAATGGCTTAAAACATCAAAGAGGATTAAATAAAAGGAAGCCTTAGAAATCCATTATCATATTTAATCTGTCTCGATGACTGAAAACCGATAATGGTTTATGGCTGTTTCCTCGTTTTTAGCAATTTATCAAACAAGATAAATCTTTAGAAATACATGATTTTGGAAATTAAATTTATAATATTACTAATAGAATTTCCATAAAAGTAATTTTTTTTCTTCCTTAAAGTTACAAATTGAATTTTATAAATGCTTTGACGATCATCGAAAGGTATCTTTAATTCAAAATTGTTACATTTATTTATATCCATGTTGACGTTTGTATTTATATCCCTAAATGAAATTATGACAAGGCTATGCTAGAATTAATATTATGTTGTTTTAAAATTAATATTCTAAAATTTATACAAAAAAGGGGCTTTGCAATTACAATCTTAGAAAGAGATTTATCTTGACAATATAGATTACCCTTTCAGTCTCCGTTTCCACTTTTTAACATACTTCAAAATCCTTTAGTTCTTATTCCATTCAGCAAGTGACTAACATTCGCAACGTCATTTTATGAATGAATGTCATGTCACATGTGTGAATGTCACATCAAAATCGTATTTCTTTGATTCCTATAAATGCTGCATCAAAACAAATAGCAAATTTGTCGCACGCAAAATAAAAGATAAGTGTAATTTCAACCAGATATTATAAACCAGTTTTTTACTAGCAATCCTTAGTTTAACTTAGTTTGTGTGATAAGCTTTTTGTTCGCATTAGTGGCAAAGTTTGCTCGTTGGATGGTGTCCTAAAAAGGCGGCATTCTTTGCTGATATTTCGATTCGTGGTCCAATGGCAACTTGCTGAATTAGAAAGCAAGTGGGCTGAGACTTGAATCTGTTGATGGCATTGTTGTGGTCACTGCTTTTAGATGCGAGGAGATTTGATGGTGATTGATCTGAGTAAAGATCGCATCGATAGTCTAGTTGCCTGGTTGGTTTTTTTTGTTGCTCTACGGTCATTTTATCCATACTTTAGGCTAATTAGAGTGAGACTTACAGTTTAACGTGGATTACTACTACTACTACTACCACTACCACTACCACACCACACCGCCTAGACCTGAGTTGCCCCTATACAGTTTGGGAATGATGTGGGAGTTTAACGTGGATTCCAGACCACTAACAAGCATCCGTGACACAGCCAAGATTTGAACTTGAAGCCTGTGGCACCAAAGGCCAGAGCGCTAGCCAATTGGCCATCAGGCCGCAGCTGCCTGGTTGAAGATTTTCGCGTTTTCTCTCATACGGCGAGCAAATATGGTCAATTATCCCTAAAAGTTCTCTTGGAGGGCACTGCCTTCCTTTATCTCTCGTCGGTGGGCTGTTCGTGGTCTACATGATGCTCACCGATGTTCCACTCTTATCTTTCTAACTGGCAGGGCTACGTTGCCCTACGTAGATATAAGGAAAAAGCCTTCTTTGTTGTATCTGTTTTCCTATTTTTTTTTGCTTATAAAACGAAAGTGAGCTTTGATTTCTCCATAATAATACATCAAGAAAGCCATTTCTCCCTTTTCTATTGTGTTGGTAGACATATCCAAACTTATTAATTATTTTTCTTAATAGAAACGTATAAAAACAGTTAATATAATTAATTATACTATACAAATGGATAAACAATACCTTAGGGGGTGCTTTTCCTTCTGCTTCTCCTTGTTCAACGGTTGGAATTGAGACATCGTAGTTGGCAAGCGTGTTCAGAAGACTTGCCACGTGGGGTCTCTCAGCCATTTCCTCCTGAAAAAACACAAGGTATTAACATGGATTCCTTACTTTTAATTTCTTTTCTGTGATCGTGTTAATGAAGGTTTAAATGTATTTGCTGTTTAATTTTATTTCGAAACTTTGAATAAAATGTTTGAAATGAATTTGATATAAATGCATATATATTATTATAGTAGGTGTTTTTTTATTAAATGAAAATGAATTTAAATTAACTAATATATTTAATTCAATATGAATTTAATGGTTGGCACAAAATATTTTCATGAAGATAAAAGAAAAAAAAATCTCATGGACAACGATAAACATCCAGAAGATTTTATAACACATGTAATGCAATATAATTGTGAAAGAGTTTTGGTTAATACATATGAAACAAATAACAATGATAGTTTTAGACAAAAATTCCTTATATATATAAACAAAACATGAACACAAAAACCAAATCAAAACTGGCAAGGAATGAATTATAAACATGATCATTTTGCATGAGAAAAATCCCTACCGGTATTTGCTACACGCTGAAATACATGCAGAGTGTGATTATTGTAGTATCTGTTAACGCTCTAACCACGTTTTAGTTTTTTAGAATTTTCTTTTACTATTCCTACAAACTACGTATCAATTTTTTGACGGCTTCAGTTCTATCTTGTTATATGTAACAAACATGCGAGATTTGGTCTTTGGGTACATGTGTTGTTGTTGTTTGTTGTTGTTGTTGTTTCTTATCCCACTTGGCTGGCCAAGCCCACAAGCCCATATGGACTCATGATTGAAGGGGAAGGAAGCAGCTGCTGTTGTGATGGAGCACCCGTAGGTAGAAGCCTGACTTTTGCTCCGTGACGCTCTTACAGTCATAGGAGACCGGGACCTAAGGCTTAAAGTGGATTCCGAACCACTACAAACATCCATGGCACCGCCGGGATTCGAACCCGAAACCTGTGGCACCGAGCGCCAGAGCACATGTGTTGTAAATAAATATATAATTCTTCTGTACGTGTGTTTATCACTGAAATCCTCCTAAACGGCTTGATTGATTTTGATGAAATTTGTGGGTGTTTGAGTGGGTCCCTGGATGGTTTAGATTCACAACTGGACACGGTAGGTGACGCTGCGATTAGATTCCATGACACTTTATTTTCAGGGCAGGACAACGTTTGCCGGGCACTCCAGGATATATATATATATATGTACTACCACTTAATTAATAACATCACTAATAGAGATACAAAGTAAACTATTCTATCAGATATGATCATTGGCTGGCTACAGAAAGTGAACATCTTCAGTTTTGGTAAATCTTCAGTTTATATTTTAATAAGAAAAAATACTTTTTAAATAAATTTTTTTCTCACTTTTATTTTGCGCATTTATTTTAAAAAAAATATAATAGTGCTAGTTTGGCAAAAAATTTGGAAAAAATCGGAGAAATCTTTTTGATGACATACCGTTTTCCCCATCTTCAAGTATCTTCAGTGCAAATTTGAACTGATGAGTGGTTCTTTTTTTACAGCATTTAATTACAATCACCATGTATATTTAAATGCAGGGAATCAAAGGAATAATATATCCTAATGCCTTAATCATGATATTACCAATATTTGATTATTTGTCTTTGAAAATGTTTTTAAAATCAGTTAATAAATAACTATTAAAATACATAATTTAAAAAAAAAAATGAAACATTTGATCGACTATGTATCTTAAACTATTATGCTAGATTTTTATTAAGTGACTTCAATTTTATATCTGAAAAATTATCATTTATTTTATTTACAATTATGCAACCTAAATATATAGAATTTCATAGTTCTTTCTTAGAAGCGCAGATATTTTATAAACATATAAAAATAAGAACAGTTTTAAGCCATCATTTTTATTTGAGTATTAAATACATATATATCTTGAAAATTGTTATGAGATATATTTTTATGGCAAATCTAAGAACTATATTTTAACAATAAAATATTTTAGAACGTTAAATATGAATAATAAAAATTCGAAATTCATTATTTATTTATTTCCATTTTATTTAAAAATGGCCATTTAAATTTATAAACGAAAAAGCTTTTATATATTTATGCCCAAAACTGATACATGTTCTAAAATAAATCCTTCTTCTGTCAAAATATATTAATACTCCTGTCCTCACTGTAACAAAAGAATATTTTATTTCTCTGTAAAAGTAATTTATTTTTACTACCGAGCCTCACGAAAAACAACTTGAAAAAATATTTACTTTAACTCAAGAATGCAGAGATTTTAAACTATAAATATTTCAACGAGTTTATTTCAAAAGATATTTTCAAAACATCGAAATTTAAAAACTATAAATCTGCAAATACACGAAATATTAAATGCACGCCATATAAGTTTTCGAAATTTAAAAGATGGCGAATTCAGAGATTAAACATCATGGAAGTATGATATTTAGACTGAAAATAGAAAGGTTTCATACATATTTTTAAATAAAATACTTAACTTTTTTCTCCAGAAAATAATTGAAAGAAAAATGGTTATTTTATTATTGATAGACTTAAAATGCATATATTGCGAAAAATAAATTCTATTTATTTCTTTATGTTGCCAGATTATTTCCCTTTTCTCGAATTTAATTCAATAATTGAAAAAGAATAACTTTAATCCAAAGAATATAATAAAATAATAAGAATATAATAAAAGAATAAGAATTAATCATAGTAGATAAATATGCAATGTATAACTGAATTTCTGGATGAAGTATGCTTAGAAAATATGTTATGTCTTAAATTATTAAATGTCTTAAAATTTAAAATGAACATTTTAAATTATATCTAAAATAATTAATATTTAATATTTAAACATTTAAATTTTTATTACTTGAAAAATGAAAAAAATAAAATACAGATTCTAATGTATTTTTATGATTTTTATTAGCAATATTTAATTTTTAAAATTTTGTAGGGTAAAAATTACATTTTTTTTTCTGAGATAAATTACGAATATAATCACCGAATGTTTCAATTATAAATAAATATTTTTCGTTTAAGCCTTTAGAACTTACGATAGTATCTTTCACTCAGTTTGAATGTTTATTCAATGTTTGACTGGATAGGATATTCTTGAATCAGACTAAATTTTAATTAACGATTCTCTGATTTCTGTAGTTGTTGGTGCTGCAAAATATTTGCTTGTTAACTTTTCTTACTGTTCAGATCTTTATACCGGAAGAAAGCACTGAATTAAAGTCTTTAAACTTTTAAACATTGATGAATCTTTGAATTTTCATTTAAAAAATATCTATGAATTAAATTTATTTCTTGTCGTTTAAGAGTCTTACTTATTTTCTTCTTTGTCTTTCTTTTTTTTCTTCTTTAATTTAAAAATCTCAAATATTTGTGGAATAAAGAAATATAATATGGAATTTTATGGTATGAGTGATATAATAATCAATGTAAGTGATTTAAAAGAAAATAACTTAATTTATTACAATTAAAATATTTGAGATATTTATTCAATTTGAAAGAATTTCATTTAAATCTTATTATTTCTTACACTATTATCTATGTAAAACAATCAGCAACACAAAAAAACCTCTTCAATATAAATATATACCCAGTTCATGACTCAGTGGTAACTTATGCAGCTAGTATTCACGAGGGTTTCCAATCTGAATTTGCAAATTGTGTCCATTAGAGTTTCTGATCAGAACGCCAATTCACATGCGTAATTAGCGTTGACCATTGTAGTACCATGTGAAATTGGCGATGGTCATTGTAGCATCATGCAAAATTGAAGATGGCCATTGTAGCACCAAACGAAACTAGGATGGTTATTGTAGCGTTCAGACTGTAACCGTACTTAGATGCTTTATGTAATATTTCGTTCTCCGTAAGAGGGCTCTTTTCGTCAAGTGGTTTTCTCATGTATCTTTCCTTAGTTGAGTAATAAATTTCGTGCAAGAACTTGTGCCTCTCCTTTCCTTTTCATCTTCACCATGTAGTAGCAAGCAAAATTGGCGATGCTATTGTAACAACAATGTGAAATTGGCTATGACCATTGCAGCGCCATATTAAATTGTCTGAAATCATGAGTCAAGTTACCTTGTGAGAATTTTCCGTGGTTTTCTTACAATAATTGGCAAATGTGGCGTAATTACTTCTTAAAGCCCTCTGGAAAGAAATGACCTCGTTTCATTACTTGTCGCAGGGATAATCGTGATATACATAAAGGGGACACGAGGCACACCGATGTACAATAAAAAGGTAAGATTATTATTATCGGAAATAGCATAAAATATCTTCTAAAAGATAAGAACTGAATTCCACTGGATTTGTCTACGAAAATACATGTGGCCCGATTCCTCATTTTGACCGGGCATGAATATCTTTAATCATATTTGATAAGATTTGGCGTGGGGAAGTTTGCAACATTCCCATATAGTAAAAAATATTTTGGGACTGGATTTCGTTTTTTTTTTTTTTTTTTTTTTTTTTTGTCCACACATAATCTCTGTATCTAGGGCTGTGCAGCTCCCTACAAGTTAAAAAGATGAGTGTAGAACATTGGTGGACCTCATGTATACTAAGAACAGTCTACAGACGGGTGTTGAGGACAATGCTTTCCGGGAGGACTTTTAGGGGTAACTGCCCGGGAGATATGGGTAACTGTCGTATGAGAGAAAATTCGGAAAACAATCATTAGGCTACCTGCTTATCGATGCGAGATGCTTTATATACATTATCACAATCACCATCGAGTATCCTCTTTACTGAATGCAGTAATTACAACAATGTCACCAACGGAATCGAGCATCAACCCTCCTGCACGCTAGTTATGCACGTTACCATTGTGTCACGAATTGAATAACTGGGCTTCCTAGCAACTTACTAAACACCCTGAATTAAAGGATATTCACATTAAAGATAATTGTACTATTTGTATTTGACAGCAAGTTAGCGTATGACTGAATACGTCAGCTGAGCATTATGCAAATATAGATTTTAAGTCTTTTTAATCAATTAGTCAATGATTTATGAGTATTGTCAAATATTTTATTGATAACTTATTAAACAATAACATTACAGCTATTTGTAATTAGAATCATCATAATCAATTTTGATTCATTTTGTGATGCTTATAATTCACCATTGAGGCGAGCCTTCGTATTAAATAAAACATTATTTTTCCTTAATTTGAATAATTTCTTTCATTGAATGCATTTTGTATTGATGTATTTGAAAATGTATTATAAATCTAATTTTGATGTATTAATAAATCAAATTTTGATGTATTAATAAATCTAATTTTGATGTATTAATAAATCTAATTTTGATGTATTAATAAATCTAATTTTGATGTATTAATAAATCCAATTTTGATGTATTAATAAATCTAATTTTGATGTAATAATAAATCTAATTTTGATATATTAATAAATCTAATTTTGATGTAATAATAAATATAATTTTGATGTAATAATAAATCTAATTTTGTAAACGCATCAGAGCTTAGCTAATAAAGTTCACTGATTGTTAAAATCTTAGGATGTAGAATGTCAACCTATTCTTTTACTCCGCTGTATCACGTTCCCCATTTATATCAGTTTGAGATTCATCTAATTTTCTGAGGTTTGACTTCTGCAGAACGCCATAAAAGATAACTTTTCAACCAAGAGGAAACATTAATATGTTTTATGATGGATGGAAAATTTAGCCACTGGTGTAATAAATTCAGCAACTCCTGCTTTTCCGTGTTGGAAATCTATTTTTAAGGTAAATCTCCATCAAATACTAAAATTCCTTGTCGTAAAATCTAGCGCAAAAAGGATGTTTTAGAGGGCAAAAAGTAGACGTGCGATTGGTTGGAATTTTAAAATGTAAAATTCCAGTATTCTGTGGAAATTCTTTAATAAGCAGTATGCAATAATTTTCTAACATTACGCAATAGCCACTATTGTGATTTTCTATAGTGATAGAATCCTAGTTGCACGTCATCTAATTTATCACGTCTAACATAGAAATATATGGTTTTATTTTTCACGCTTCGACTTTTTACTATCGATATTAACCTATTACTATTACTAGTTTATCTAGTGAAGAGAAATAATACCCTTAATGAAAATTATAGCTTAAAAATAAAAAAAAAGCGCGAAAAATTATTTTTGGCTATACATTGTTAAATATTTCATTTTTAATTTTGTATTCCTGACTGATTACATACAAAGGAGATTTTCAAAAGGAAGTGCCAGGGCCGAAGGAAAAAAAAAAGAAATTACAAAAAAGAAATGGATTGATGAAGTGGAAAAGAATCTGAAGAACCTAATGATCACACATTGAAAAACCAAAGCTCAAGACAGACAACTTTGGAATCGTATTGTTAAGGAGACGATGGTTCAACAAGGGCTGTAATGGCAGGGAGTCAGTTAGTTAGACTAATTACATACACATAACTAAATAATTTTTAGCAATTATGTCAATTAATAGAGTTTTCTACCGTTTTATGTCAAATATAAAAGAAGCTTGTTTATAAGAATAAATTGTTTTTCAATCAGGAAAAAATAGAAATAGGAATCTTAGAGATCTTTTAACTGAAATGGTGGAGATTTTAGTATTTGATTTGTCGATCAAAGATTTAGAAATTTTACTAATTTTTTATTTTTTGTGTAATTTTTAATATTTTATGTACTTTGAGCACCGAAATGAACACGTTAAATTAAATTTATAAGAATTAAAATTATTTAGAGATGACTATAATAATAACTCTGATTTTAATTATGATTTATTAGAATTCATAAACATATTTTATACATTATGATACATAATATATAAAAAAAATTGTTTTTAACTGCCATATATAAACAAGTAATATATAAAAAAAAATTTTAAGTCAATTCCTACTTTATTTTCACTATATTGCAGAAAGTCCTTCGTAAATAATTTTCATTCATTTTTTAAAGTTTATCTGGCGCCATCTATTGGTAGATATATACAACTTAAATCTAAAAAAATCCCAAAAATTAATTAATTAAATTTATTTACTGAATTAATATTTGAAAAAACTGTATTAACATCCAGTGTCCTCCACTACAAGTTAAAAAAATGTATTTGAACTTGAGTGGATGAATAAAAAGTATTTTATGAACGATTGAAAATTTGAACAAGATATATGTAGAAAGAGTGTGAGCTAATGAAAGGAATTGAAAAAATTGACTATCTGGAACAAATTTATGTTTTTGCAAAATAATGATAAATTTTAAAACCAATTAAAAGTTTTATTTTATTGCAGCAATAAAATAAAACATTCGGTTGGCTTTAAAATATAGAATTTTTTAATTTGTTTTAATTTTTAATATATTTAATTATTTATAACAAATATCTGTAATAATTAAAAAGGAAACACAACTATAATAATGAGTTAAACATTGGAATATACGTCTTTATAAAATGCACGAAAAAGTAACACGCTTTTACGAATAATAAAATAATAATTAATTCAGAAATAAAAGTATTTCATTATTATTTTGATCATGATTTATCGAATTGAAAATAAAAGAACACATCATAAAACAAGGATTTTGTTTTAGTATTATAAAAGTATCCTTCTTCCTAAGGAGGAAAAAAACTTAAAGTGCCATTTGGGGATAAGATTTTTCTCCCATAAAAATTTACGATCCTAGTTTACTTTTTTTTTTCTGTTCGCCTTTCCGGTGCCCCCTTTAATATTCTTTGCACAGTAACTGGTTTTCTTACGATGTTGTGAAAATGACTTTTCAGCATTTGTAGTTAAGTATCTTTTCTCTGACATAACTTTTCCTTTAACATCTATTTTTATAAATAAAATTTAGTTTTTTTACTTTGATAACTTTTGGATTGTGATTTTAAAATTGTTCTCATTCTTTATATTCATAATTTTAAAAACTGTCTCATTCCTTATATTCTTAATTTTAAAAATTGTCTTATTCCTTATATTCTTAATTTTAAAAATTGTCTTATTCCTTATATTCTTAATTTTAAAAATTGTCTTTTCCCTTATATTCTTATACAAGGAAATACGTATACGGTACTGACAGAAGCCGAGAATGTGATTTTTACTTCAAAACATTTGCCAAAGTTCCAAACCCGTATATTAGCCGAAACAGAAAATAGTCTCATATTCTTAATTTTGAAAATTGTCTCAATCCTTATATTCTTAATTTTAAAAATTGTCTTATTCGTTATATTCTTAATTTAAAAAAATGTCATGTACCTTATATTCTTAGTTTTAAAAATTTCATGTACCTTATATTCTTACTTTTAATAATTGTCTTATTCCTTATATTCTTATTTTTAAAAATTGTCTTATTCCTTATATTCTTATTTTTAAAAATTGTCATATTCCTTATATTCTTAATTTTAAAAATTGTCTTATTCCTTATATTCTTAATTTTAAAAATTGTCTTATTCCTTATATTCTTAATTTTAAAAATTGTCTTGTACCTTATATTCTTAATTTTAAAAAATGTCATGTACCTTATATTCTTAATTTTAAAAAATGTCATGTACCTTATATTCTTAATTTTAAAAAATGTCATGTACCTTATATTCTTAATTTTAAAAATGTCATGTACCTTATATTCTTAATTTTAAAAAATGTCATGTACCTTATATTCTTAATTTTAAAAAATGTCATGTACCTTATATTCTTAATTTTAAAAAATGTCATGTACCTTATATTCTTAGTTTTAAAAAATTTCATGTACCTTATATTCTTGATTTTAAAAATTGTCTTATTCCTTATATTCTTATTTTTAAAAATTGTCTTATTCCTTATATTCTTATTTTTAAAAATTGTCTTATTCCTTATATTCTTAATTTTAAAAATTGTCTTATTCCTTATATTCTTAATTTTAAAAATTGTCTTATTCCTTATATTCTTAATTTTAAAAATTGTCTTATTCCTTATATTCTTAATTTTAAAAATTGTCTTGTACCTTATATTCTTAATTTTAAAAAATGTCATGTACCTTATATTCTTAATTTTAAAAAATGTCATGTACCTTATATTCTTAATTTTAAAAAATGTCTTGTAAAATGTCTTGTACCTTATATTCTTAATTTTAAGAACTGTCTTAATCCTTATATTCTTAATTTTAAAAATTGTCTTATATTTTAATACTTCTATAAGTACCGTATATTTCCGTGTATAAGCCGAGAGCGCGTTTATCTTTTAAAAAATTTTGCCGATGTTCCAAACCCGTATATAAGCCGAAATGGAAAATGTGACGCAAACGAGGACGATTTTGTTGATGAACAGAATATAAATTCAAATAAAAAAAGCATTGAAAGTGATGATAATATGTATGTAGACATCCCAATGAGTGAAAGGGAATTTGGTGAACTAGGATTGGCTTTGGTGGATTTGTATGACATTTTTTTTTTTTTTTTGCATAAATGTTGCATTCAAAACACCCAAAAAAGTAAGTTAAAAGATTGAAATAATTTTCCTTTTTCGTTGTTATATTTATTGGTTAATTATTTATGATATTCTATTGTTATTTCCTGAGTACATTTTGGTGCTTTTCATTGGCTTGGCGCATATTTCGCCAACAAGAGATTTTTCGTTTTGGATACGGCGTAACAAACCAGCAATATAAACAATTTTAAAAATAAAACAACTCCTATTTATAAAACGAATAACACATTTCATTTAAAATTAATTTTTATTCATAATCTTAAGAAGTATAAACTAAAGAAACAAAAACGTGGCGATATTGGACGATATTTGGCGATTGATCCCTTGTCCCCAGCTACTGGAAAAGGACCTAAGTTTTTGTGAGATTAGAGGGACCATATATAAACTGACCTATGCAATTTAGCTTTAAAAAAAGTTCTGAAAGTTCTCGACTATTACGTATATACAGTATATAGTTTGATTTATTTAAGATATTTTAATTAACTTTTATTATTAAATTGCTTTAAAATAGAAAAATAACTTTATTCTTGCATAATTTTACTGTACATGATAAATTAAGAAAAATTATTTATCTAAATATACATTTTATTTAATAAAAATAAGTACTTTTATTAAATGAATAATATTATGGCAAGAAAATCAAATAAAAAAGGATATTAATTTATATTAACTAATAAGTGAAAATTAATTTTATATGATAAAAATTATTGAACTTTAAAATCAGATATATATACAAAAATATCATTATATTTATTTTCCTATTTAAAGATTTATATTAATAAATGAACATACATTTATTTTAATTGCAAAAGCACATTTTAAATTTAAATATAAGATTATATGAATCAATTACATATATATTATCAGAGCTATTATATATGATGCGGCATTGAAATAAAACATTTTAAATTTAAAAAAAAAAAATAGAAAAACGGATCAGTGAATGAATAGAAAATCTTAAAAGAGGCAAAACATCTAATAAAGATTAAAATTATCCGTTTGCAAATTATTAAAAAAATTTCAAAGAAATAAAAAAAAAAATCTCCTCAATCAATAACGTCCTATGACGTCAACGCTAAACGTCATCATTCTACCAGATTTAGTTATAAAACTGATAAGAAATTTCTCTTGAATTTTGGCTACATATGGAAAAAAATAACAAGATGAAAATTGAATTTCTAAGTGTTAGAATATTTAAGTTTTAAAATTATAAACAAACATAAAAAATCTCATGCTTTATATATAGAGATTCACATTTAATTTTTTATTCTGATATTTTTTAACATCTTTTTCTCTTGCATTGTTAATATCTTTCACTTAATATTTATCTTTTATTAGTATTGAAATAATTCCTACTTACACTGTACAGATAAAGATTCTTGTCGAATGTCCCCTGATCTTTATCCCTGTTTGCCGCATGGTCATCAGATTGTCCATCACCTGCAAGGAAAAAAATTGTTTTGTTAAATATTTTTATCAGTAATCAAATACAAAATATTAAAAGCATAAATATTAATCATATTTTTAAATTAAATATTATTCGCATAGTGAGAAGTAAAAGTTTTGTGTAATGAAGATGATCATCTTTTACAAAACAAATATTTCCCCAATTAAGATTTACTGCTACAACAAAAACCGTAAATTCCCCAAATGGTAAACTGATTCAATTTTATATCACGAATATATCACAAATCATCATGTCATATCATCATATCATATTTTACATCACAAACATAATATATTTTTATATATTGATACCCTTAATCAAATACCAGTATTAAAAATATAAATATTAGGTATTATATTTTTAAATTAAAGTATTATTTGTGTAGAAATAAAATTTTCGTGTAATGAAGATGATAATTTTTTACAAAACAAATCTCTTCCCAATTAAGATTTACTTCTATAACCAAAGCCGTAAATTCCCAAAATGGTGAACTGATAAAATTTTATGCAACAGAAATAGATTTCAATCAATTAAAAAAAAAACATAATATATTTTTATAATACTGATATCATTAACAAAGTAATGAAAGGATAAGTATAAAGTATAAAAAGATATAAACATAAGTATATAAAGATAAATATAAGTTAAAGAAATGAAAAGATAATATTTTCAAAGATAATACTTTATACTTATTAAGTTTAAACAAGTAAAAGAATTATCACATCATTAAAAACTTCAAAAGCAAGGAAAACGCGTTTCATTCTAAAGATTTTCTAATAAATATGTCAAAGAGTAATTGTATGGGCAAACTTTTCAAACAAATAAAAATAGTTTCCTTCGCTAATTTTGTGTAATTGGGATGTGCTTTAATTTTTGCAGGGACACTCACATGCGATGCCAAGATGCGAAAGTAATTTAATGATCTCCTAAGCAAATTAAAAGAGCCAAGAATAGAACACGTTCAATTACAATATTTCCCGATTAAGATTTACTTCTATAGCAAAAGCCGAAAATTCCTACAATGGTAAACTTATTAAATTTTATATCACGGATGTCATATCACAAATCATCATATCATATCATATCATATATTTTATATCACAAACACAATATATTTTTATATACTGACAGCATTAATCAAATACAAGTATTAAAAACATAAATATTAGGTATCATATTTTTAAACTGAGCAATATTTTCGTAGTTAAAAATTAAATTTTTTGTATAAAGTTAATTTTTTAAAAAACAAACAAAAGATAATTTTTTTTCCACAATTTAGATTTACTTGTATAACAAAATCCGTAAATTCCCAAAATGGTAAACTGATTAAATTTTATATCACAGAAATAGATTTCAATTAATTAAAAAAGACATAACATATTTTTAAATACCGATACCATTAACAAAGCAATGAAAATATACGTATAAAGTATAAAAAGATATAAAGATAAGTATAAGTTAAAGTAATGAAAAGGTAAGCATAAGTGAAAGTAATGAAAATATAAGTATAAGTTAAAGTAATGGAAAGATAAGAAAAAAGTATAAAAAGACATAAAGATAAGTAAAGTATATAAAGATTAACATACTTCATATTAACATTTTGTAAAACCATTTTTTTTTACAAAATAGAAACTCTGAAAATAAAAATTTAAACATTTTTATTTTAATTTAAAACTTAAAGTAATGAAAAGATAATATTTTCAAATATAATACTATATACTTATTAAATTTAAACAAGTAAAAGCGTTAACACATCATTAAAAACTTCAAAAGCAAGTAGGCTCGTTTCATTCTAAAGATTTTCTAATAAATATGTCAAAGAGTAATTGTATGGGCAAACTTTTCAAACAAATAAAAATAGTTTCCCTCGCTAATTTTGTGTAATTGGGATGCGCTTTAATTCTTGCAGGGACACACAAGCGATGCCAAGATGCGAAAGTAATTTAATGATCTCCTAAGCAAATTAAAAGAGCCAAGAATAGAACACGTTCAATTAGCGCCGGAATTAACCTAATTGCTCATCAAAGAAAAATTCCTTTCTACAGCAGCAGAACCAATTAAATATTCGACAGCTATAGGAGGTCCTTTCTGAAATTCCAAATCCATTCCATTCCAATCCAAGTTAAGGTATTTGTACAGAAATTAATCCTTGATTTAAGGATAAATCTATTTTTCTCTTTGGTGTAATAATTGATCTTATTAAAAGTTGTCTAATTTGATAAAAAATTTAAATACTGAATTTTTAAACTTTTTTCTTTGTTTATAATTTGGTATGCTTTGTAAAAGTTATGTAGATCCTCACATATCCAACTTGAAATAGAACATATGTAATAAAAGATCTGTATAAATTCATAATTATATTTTATATACTGTTAATTATAAATGCATTAAATATTGTATAGTTAGACAAATTTAATATTTAATGTAATATTCTATGTAATTTTATTTGATATTCTATGTAATTTTAAATGCATAATATAATAATTTCCGTAAAATTAATTATTTAGAACGATTACATTTTGATATTTTTATTATTTTCTAGTTTTTTTTAGCTGTATGATGTACATAATTATATTGACGAGCATTTTGTATGCATTAATTAATTATTAAAAGAGATTATCAGTTAATTTAAGTATTAAAATTAATTATCATTTAATTATAAAGTATTAAAATTGATTACCAATTAATTACATATTAACATTGATTATCAAATAGCAAAATTGATAATAATCAATTAGCAAAACAGATTATCAATGACTCATCAATTATTAAAATTGACCGTAAATTATTTTTGCAAACAATATCTCAAATGCTTCATTAAAACGTAAGTAAATTTAATAATTTTTATTTATTTAAGGTATTAATAATTAAGGTATAATAATTTTAATAATTGAGGTATTAATAATAAAGGTATTAATAAGCTGATAATTAAGGTATTAATAATTTTTAATTGAGTAAATGATCATGTATTTTGGCGGATGTTATTTTTTATTTTCATGCATATATTATTCCTATATATTAGAGATATTTAATGTTTTATATTCACAAATTCATTATATAATTAATAATATCTTTATTTCTCGATATCTCTTAACAAAACTAAAAAAAATTCTCTATACAAAATTGATAATAATTAATTAAATATTAAAACTGCATATAAATAATTACCAAAATTGAAAATAATCAAATTACCAAAATTGATTATCATTTGCTTACTAATTATTGAAATCAATTGTTAATTATTTTTGCAACCAATATCTCAAACAATTCATCAAAATGTTAGTAAATTTAATAATTTTTATTTACTTCATTTCGTTTTGCATAGTTCTCAGAAAGTAAGCTTTACAGTTTACGTTCTTTAAAATGTTTAATTAACTAAGATTATTATAATAATATTATATAATGTAACTTAAAAGTGACGAAAGAAATACTTTATACTCACGTGCTGTTATTATTATAGTTTTTTTAGATTAAAAAAAATTGAAAAAAATATTTATGCATTTGCTTCACCAAAAATTAATCATAAAATTGCAGGGTTTTACAAGTTTAGCAGTTCAAACTTGGAAGAACACTTAACATGGCTTAGCAGTACAAAATTAGGCAATTAAGAAGATTTAACATTTCATTACATCAATAGTAATTTGAAAGAGGAATGACTAAATTAAACAATATGGAAGATATATGTTTTCGAATTGTACTAAATATTCTGTAACTTTAACTAATTGTGAGAGTGGAATGGCCAAGTAGTTGTTACACGCATACTTTCTAGTAGTAAATGCTATTATGAATCAAGTAGACTGAAATTTATATGAAGTTGCTGGTGAACTAAATGGAATCCAAGAACACGCTCTTCAGAATGAATTCCACAGTTTATTTAACTTTAAAATCAAGACAGAGAAATAAGTATTTAAAGTACCGAAATATCTTTATTTTTTAATATAAAGTTGTTTAATTATTTAATTTTTTCAATAAACTTTAAAAAACTTGAAAAAGCTGCTTAGATGATAGTCACCAGTGTTTGTACAGAATTAATATTTGTCAAATTCGTAGAGAAGTAATAAAGAAAAACAAGTTTTTTTTATTTATAATAACTCAATTATTAAGGACATAATTTTCATAACTTTGTTTATTTATAACCTTGGATTTTATAAATAAACAAAGTTATGAAAATTATGAATAAACAAAGTTATGAAAGTTATGAATAAACAAAGTTATGAAAGTTATGAATTAACAAAGTTGTGAAAGTTATGAATAAACAAAGTTATTATAGACAAAGTTTATAAAAGTTGAATGAAGAAACAAAGAAATATTCACTGCGTTCAATTTGTGAAAACACTAGTTAATAATTAACTAGTGTTAATTATTAACTAACTGATACTTGACTTAACTAGTTAACAGTCGTTGATAATTTAATAAAATGCTCGAATTTACTGTTCAGAACATTGGAAAATTTATGAAAAATATTTTGAACATTCATAGGTCGGATTTCTTTATTATGACATTAAATTTTACTCTTGTTTTAAAATTTTTAGAGTCTTCTGTTAATTAACATTAAATGCTTTGCAATATCTTTAATATTTTAAAATTTCTCGATTTTCGTAGCATCGAACTCAATGACCAGGGCTTGATGGCTGAGTGACTAGCGATCTGACACTCGGTGCTACAGGTTTCGGGTTTGAGTTTCTGCGGTGTCAATGATTTGAGTGCTTCGGAATCCACTTTAAGCCGTAGGAACTCCCGATCTAATAAGACTACAAAGCGTTATGTGTACGGCTAACTACCCCACCCCTAAAAAGAAATCTTCTGTCTCGAAATCTGCCAGCCAGCAGACGTCCTTGGCCCACCATGGGGTAGTTGAGCAAATGATGATGATGAACTCAATGGGCAATACTCGATACAGTGAAAAAAAAGAAGTATAGATTTATCAGAAATCTCAGAAAACTGAAAATATTCTTATGAAATGGAAAAACGAATTTTATGCATTAAAATATTTAAGAAAACACATTTTCAAAACAACAGCAATTGAATAATGTTGTACACTCAACAGATTAGAAAACACTGACAAAACACATTTAGATTTTTTTTTTTTATAACAGTAAATCAAGGCGTGTCGTTTATGCAACGAGACATACTGCTCTGTTAGTTTTGAAGTTCTTTTAACTAAATCAATTGCGGTGAGTACTGATGCATATCTGAATAAAATGAGACACACCCAATTTTACGTAAATCATGAAATGCGTGAAAATAGCTAATTTGGAAAAATCTGGATCAAGGCAAAGCGATTTTTTTCCTTAAAAAAAAAGTTTTTTTGTTCTGTTCTTTTTCTTTAAAAAAATCGATAATTGAATGAAAGTTAACGCTAAAATTCAAAACTGAACTTTGTATTTAAATTAATTAATGGAGAATTGGAGAAATTAACTACTCAGAAATTATAACCAATGGGTTGAAAATTTTTTTTCTCTATAGAAAGACAAAAGGAACAATTTTTTAAAGAAATATTTGCTTAATATACCAAGAAAAAAGTAATTTAAGTTAAGAAAAATCATAATGTAAAATATTTTTAAAAAATATAAATATATAAAAAATAATGAAAAATACATAAAACCTTTAGGTATGGTAATTGTTGTCATATCTTTAAATATGGTAATTGTAACTAAGCAATTGTAATTAATTAATTGATTTACTTTGTGTAATATTTTAACTTCTACTGCAAGGATGAATTAAGAACTTATTTAAGCAAATAATTGATAAGTCCCATAAACTATTAATTATCTTCATAAATTAAACAATATCTGAAATCTTCGAGAATATACAGATGAGACTTGCTGTCCTCACACTTTTCTAGAAAAGGTGGTGGTTTAACGATATTTTATGTAAAATCAACATATTTTATGGTGTGTTATAAGGGTGGAGGTTATAATACTTTTACAATATCGAACTCAATCGCCATCATCATTATCATTGGCGCAACAGCCCCATGATGGGCCTCTTGGTAGATTATGAGACGTTTTGTTAGACCTAGGCCCAACGCTGAACTGCCATATTAGACCGGGACCTACGGTTTAAATTGGATTCCGACCCTCTACAAAAATCCATGGCACCACCGGGACTCGAACCCGAAACCTGTGGCATTGAGGGCTAGTCAGGTCTCATCGAACTCAATGGCCAAGATTTATTAAAAATCTCAAAAAACTGAAAATATTTTTATGATACGGAAAAACGAATTTTATGCATTAAAATATTCAAGAAAACACATTTTCAAAACAACAGCAATTGAGCAATACTGTAGATTGAACAGAGTGGAAAACACTGACAAAACACATTTAGACTTTTTTTTCCTTTACAGTAAATCAAGGCTTGTCGTTTATGCAACGAGACATACTGCTCTGTTAGTATTAAAGTCCTTTTAACTAAACCAATTGCGGTGAGTACTGATGCATATCTGAATAAAATGGGACACACCCAATTCTACGTAAATCATGAAATGCATGAAAATAGCTAATTTAGAAAAATCTGGATCAAGGCAAAGCGATTTTCCCTCCAAAAAAAAAAATTTTTTTTTTCTTTCTTTTTCTGTTATGGTACATTAAGTTGCATTTTCTTAAAAAAACTCAATAATTGAATGAAAGGTAAAGTTAAAATTCAAAATTGAACTTTGTGTTTAAAATAATTAATGGCGAATTCATTGACCAGAAATTTTAACCAATGGATTGAAATATTTTCTATTCTTTGTAGAAAGATTAAAATAAAATAAATAATTTTAAAAGAAATATTTGCTTAATATACCAAGAGAAAAAAGTAATTTAAGTAAAAAAAACATATAAAAATAATTAAATAAAATATTTTTTAAAGTATAAATATATGGAAAATATAAAAAAAAAAAAAAAAAAAAAATGAAAAAACATAAAACCTATATGTATGGTTAACTAAGGCAATTCTAATTAATTAATTACAATTACCTTAATTAATAATTAATTAATTTACTTTTTTAATAATTTAACTTCTACGGAAAGCATGAATTAAAAACTTATTTAAACAAATAATTGATAAATCACGTGCATTATTAATTATCTTCATGCATTAAATAATATATGCAATCTTCAAGAATATACAGAGAAAACACGCCATCCTCACATTTTTTTTAGGAAGGGTGGTGGTTTAACGATATTTTATGTAAGACCACCACCTTTTATGGTTTAATAAGAAAAAAAAAATAAATAAAAAAAAAATGTAAATTTTTATGTAAAATGTAAATTTTTAAATTATTTTAACGTTTGTAAATTATTTTTAAATTTTATAGAACCTATCTACTGCATTATATTTTTTCTACTATACTAGTATCCATCAATATTTAGTACTAGACAAGCCACCTGCATTCCATAAAAGGCCGTTGCCAGATGACCAATTGGCTAGCGCGCTGGTCTTTGCTACCATAGGCTTCAAATTCCAATCGGAATACATGTTAAACTGTAGGTCCCGGTCTAATTAGCCCAAAGTGTGTACAAACTTACCGTAGAGCGATAAACCAAACCAAAACAAATCTAGAAAAGGCGAGAGATGGGAAATGTTTGGGCTCTGAAAAGGACTTTTTTGTTAATGACAGGCATAATCACAACTGGGCTGCAGTGATGAACTTATGTCTCGTTCGGAAGGGGAAGGGGGGAGCACCACGTGAAGGGTAGACATACCACTACCTGGAATTCATTATTGCACTGCCCCCTTCTCATGAACCTTCCACGCTTGGTTTTTACTGCAAATTTCAGACTTTTCACTGGACATGACTTTTTACAAGAACATCTTTGCCGTAATGGTGTGGCTAATATTCCTGAATGTGCCATGTGTTCTTCAGCCACTTTTATGGATTTTACACATTTGACAAGCTGCCCTGCGCTCTCTTTCATGAACTGTTTTCCAGACAATTTTTATAACAAGGGTGATTTTTATTGGGCTTATGGTCTATATTGACCTACGCCTCGAAGTAAATATAAAAAACTATATCCATCAAAATCTATTTATATATCTATCTACAATTATCTTTGTATGTGGGACTTGATGACCGTGTGGCTAGTGCTCTGGCCCTCGGTAACACAGGGATTGAGTTCCAGCAGGACCATAGATGTTTGTAGTGGTTAGGAATTCCCTTTAAACCGTAGGTCCCGGTCTAATAGGATCGTAGACCGTTGTGGAGGTAGTGTTACTCGCGTCCGTACTTCTACTACTCCACACCCCACCACATCACATCACTGTGCCTAGAGCTGAGTTGCCCCTTTACAGTTTGGGAATGATGTGGGTGAAAAGTCTGAATGGGCTCTGTGACGCTCTACGTTCATATGAGACAGGAACCTACGGCTTAAAGTGGATTCCGAACTACTACAACATACATGACACCGCCGGTATTCGAACTCGAAACCTCTGGTACCGAGTGCCAGAGCGCTAGTCACTCGGTCATCAGGCCCCACTTGCGTCATATCTTCAAGCTACTCGTGCCCCCTAGTAAATGAGTAACGATGATCCAGCCCTTGCTTATGGCATAAAGATAACAGCCAGCTGCATTAGGAAAAAAAACCTCAATTATTTTTAATGCTACCAAATATATCTTTCTCTAGTTAGTAAAACAGAATATAATAACAAATGTAAAAGTTTAAAAAATTAAATTTTTTATAAAGCAAAATATATAAAAGCAGCAAATTCTATCTGAAATTTTATTCTGCATGTTACATTTCATTTCTTAGGTGAGAAAACATGCACCAAAACAACTGTTGGTTTCCTAGAAGGATAGCATGGCTGCGATCAATTTACCGTGTTTTAGGAAAAGAAAGCCTCGTATATTAATATGATTTAACACTTAATACAACTCGAAATGACACGGAAGAAAATCATTTATTCTCTCGTTTTAATGGAAGCAAGTGGAAGTTCCCCACGACGGAATGCAATTAGATGTGCCGTCTGAGAGAAAAAGGGTAATTACGTGAAGTTTTCGTTCCCAACATCGCTCGTGGGGAAGTGAGATCCAAATGATGGCAGAATGCGAAATTTTTCAAGCAAAGAAAGAAATTTGAAGCACGAAATGCAGCTGGCGAAATTTATTCTATTAAGCAGCTGCTACTGTTGCAATTCAACAAATAAAGCATACTACTTTTCTTTTTCTAGTTGGGTTTGGATATTCAGGTGAACTAACTTGTTTTTGTAGCTTATTTTGGATTATTACAAATGCTATATCTCTTCTCGTAGGAAAAATGCTATATTCCTCTCCAAATATACATTCATCGCACCGTTTTTACTGCAAATTTTAGACTTTTGCCTGGCCATGAATTTTTGCAAGGACATCTTTGCCGTATTGGCGTGGCCAATATTCCTGACTGTGTCCTGTGTTTTTTAGGGAATTTTATAGATTTTACACATTTGACAAGCTGCCCTGCATTATCTTTTACGAACTGTTCCCCAGACAACTTTTATAACAAGTCTAGTTCTTATTGGGCTGCCAGAGGAGTCATGGCAGATATGGCTTCCGCCCAAACATAAGGAAAAAACTATATCCATCAAAATCTATTTCTATATTAATCTATCTACAATTATCTTGGGCCTGACTGGTCTAGTGTCTAGTGTCGGTGCCACAGGTTTCAAATTCGAGGTGCCATGAATATTTGTAGTGGTTCGGAATCCACTTTAAACCATAGGTACCGGTCTCATATGATCGTAGAGTGTTGTATTGAGGTTTATACAGTTTTCAGCCCGCGTGGTTCCTCGTTAAAGTGAAGCTGCATATTACCCTTAGCCATGGACCATTCGCCTGTGACTGGGTCTATTGAACCTGGTGTAGGTTTTCCTGTACCAGGGGGATTAGTAACACCATCTACAATTATCTTTGCTGCTACTAAATATCTCTCTCTCTAGTTAGTAAAACAAAACATAATGAAAAAATGTAAAAGTTTAAAAAATAACCTTTTTTTATAAAACCAAATATCTAAAAGCAGCAAATTCTATCTTTAAATTCAATTCTGCATGAAATTTTAAGGTTACATTTCATTTCTTAGGTGAGAAAATATGCACCAAAACAACTTCTAATATGATCGTGGAGAGTTGTCTTGAGGTTTATTGAGTCTTTGGCCCTCGTGGTTTTGTCGCTAAAGTGAAGCTGTATATTACCCTTAACCATGGACCAGTAGCCTGCGATGGGTCTATTGGACCTGGTGTAGGTTTTCCTGCACCAGGGGGATTAGTAACACCATCTACAATTATCTTTGCTGCTACTAAATATCTCTCTCTCTAGTTAGTAAAACAGAATATAATGAAAAAATGTAAAAGTTTAAAAAATAACATTTTTTTATAAAACAAAATATCGAAAATCAGCAAATTCTATCTTAAAGTTTATTCTGCATGAAATTTTAAAGGTTACATTTCATTTCTTAGGTGAGAAAATATGCACCAAAACAACTGTTGGTTTCCAAGAAGGATAGCATGGTTGCGATCAATTTATTGTGTTTTAGGAAAAAGAAAGCCTCGTATATTAATATGATTTAACACTTAATACACCACGAAATGACACGGAAGAAGATAATTTATTCTCTCGTTATAATGGAAGTTCCCCAAGACGAAATGCAATTAGTTGTGCCGTCTGAGAGAAAAAGGGTAATTACGTGAAGTTTTCGTTCCCAAGATGATACACCACTCGCGGGGAAGTGAGATCCAAATGATGGCAGAATGCGAAATTTTTCAAGCAAAGAAAGAAATTTGAAGCACGAAATGCAGCTGCCGCAAATTTATTCTATTAAGCAGCTGCTGCTGCTGCAATTCAACAAATAAAGCATACTACTTTTCTTTTTCTAGTTGGGTTTGGATATTTAGGTAAACTAACATGTTTTTTGGAGCTTATTTTGGGTTATTACTATAACTAAGTATCATCCGTTATCAATTAAAGTAAATTTGTTAATTCGTAAATTAAAATAAAATAATATTTTTTTACCAGAATGTTTGATCTTCTTACGATTCAGTAAACGTTAAGCAAATTTATTTCAATAAAGCTTATTTAAAAGAATATTCCTTTATTGTTATTTTATATATTATTATTTAATAGTTTGCAAAGAATCTTGGATTGCAGGCCTCTGCATAAGACACTGGCACACAGAATTTCTTTCCAGTTTATTCCAGCCCACTTTAAAATTATGGGCAACGAAAAAGCTGATATACTGACTAAGACAGGTACTTTGATAGAGCAACGCATTACTCGACCGCCTTCATTTCATAAGACTAAATTGTTTGTTAACTCGATTCTTAAGAAAATTCTTAAACTGGATATGATTCAAAGCGTTATAGATAAGAGGTGGAGAATTCTGGGGAAAGAGAGAACTATTCCCATTTTTCCAAGAAAGATAGCGGTGGCTCTGTTTAGCGCTGGCTCTATTTTGACTGGTCATGACTGTTTACGTGACTACTTCTATAGAATTGGAGGGGTGGATTCCCCAAACTGTGTCTTGCGTGACTCTAGTCGGCCTGTGACTTTTGAACATCTAAATAATTTTAATGCATTTTCCACGTGTATTGTCCCGTGAACTAATGGCTTAGCCGCCAATGTTCGGCATTTGTAAAATAAATAAAAACATATTATTACTTCTATTTATTTACTGGTGAATAAGTAGAACTAAAATGGTCTAATGTAATTAAGCCTTCATTAAAAACTTCCTTTTAGAAAAGTGATCATTAGCGGATTTAACTGTAATCAAAGAAATCAACAAATCAAATGAAATAAAAATTAATAATTAAACTGCGCTGAATTTAACAGTAATTCAGCGCAGTTTAGTTCTTAATTTGTTAATAATGAATATTGAATCATTTAACCATTTTCACATCACTGCCTACATTGTTGGATCATTAACGTTTTGTAACGGAAGGAGCCAGAGTTTTTTTGCTGTTCCACGACGGCCAAAAAATCGAAACTGCTATCGGTGCTGGAAAAATTGCATCAACTTCACAGGAGAACTGCTGTCCAGTCAATTGACACTTAAGGCCTATCTGAATCTAGTTCCATCACAACAAATGAAGCGAATTACTATCTTCATTGTCTCAGGGTCTACCTTATAGGCTCTTAATAAAGGTTTATCAAGTATAATCTTGAACATTATATCTCTTTTAGAACATAAAAAAATCTATGTACACAAAAAATATATTATGCATATAAAAATCTTTTTTGTTAACGATCACTGATATTTAAATTCTTACGTGCACATCCAGGAAAATTTTTCGACTCTGTACAAACCATTTTTTATCATCCTACAAATGAGCCACCGTAGTAACTGGTGCGGACCGCAAACATCCCAGTCGTATCCAGACACAAACTAAAAGACTTTCTGGTAAGTTGATTTATAGTATTTAATCCGGCACAGTTTGCTTGTTGGGCTTTGACCCCTCTTAGTTTAGAAGATCAGGTCATTAACCCACAGACCACTCCTATGATTATTGCCTCAAATATGAAAAAATAATTTATTTTTATTACTTTTAAAAAAAAATTTGCTAATAATAATCATCCATGAATGAAATTAGTGTATCCATATAACTTTCATTTTTTATTCGCCGAAAATTCACCATACAAGCTATTATTTTGTATTCTATTTGTATAATTTGTATTCTTTTGTATTTCTTGTATTCTATACAAGCTATTATTTCATCTATTATTTTGTTCAAAAAATATTTTTAAGAGTCTGATTTTGATTGCCTCACGCCGTTATAAATAAAGTTTCATCTTCCTATTTTTTTTTTTTATCAATCAGCGATTTAAAATCAAAAAAATGTTTCAATCCTAAAAATTTTTTAACAACAGTCAACTATAACTCATTGTATCTTTTGATAGAAATTTAATTTTTTTTCCCTCTCTCTTCGTAAATTTTTCTGATTCGAAGTCTGCGACGACAAAAGACCAGATTGCAAAGCTCAGCAATGCCCGAGGCTTCTTTTCTAACTAGTATTTCGTTATCAGACTTGCATTGCTGGAAGCGGTTTGGTTCCTCTGCATCATTAAACGATGAAAAGTTTAGCGAAACGTGTATTGTCTCGTTCCTCCACGAAAAATTTCCTGAGCCCTGCTCCGATAAATCAATAAAAGAATAAGGGGGGCTTAGAAATGGATGAGACAGGTTATTGATCGGCTAGAGATGCATTTTCAGGTGAAATTTGGAAAATTAATTATTAGTGTAAATCCTTTTCATATCCCCGTCAATCCACTGGCTCTGATCCAATTATGTCAGAGGAGCTAGTCAAGCATGGTGCAAGGTACTTAATTGTTTTGAATCTGGTTTTTGTTCCTGAATAGAATAGATGAGCGATTAAGATTGGTTTTGATAAAAGATGATTTAAGAGATAATAATATTTGATTAATTACAAATTCAAAGTTATTCAAAATTATCTTAAGTTAGAGTTATTATAGTTTAGTTTCTAAATAGTTACTCTCACAGTGATAGTAGTAGTAGTAGGGGCAATGATGGATATTTCAGTTCTTAGGTTAAGTTCTTAGGTCTAATAGTAACATTTTGAAACGCCACAAACTAATTCGCAGAAGTCAGATTTCTACCTACGGATGCTCCAACACAACAGAAGTTGTCCCCTTTCCCTCTATCCATCCATGAATAGATTATTCATGTGGTGTCCATCCCGCGTTACCGGACACTGAGTATTAGTCACAACATAACATATCGAAATAATTATTTAATTTTTGTTAAATTATAGTTTTCATATTTATTTATGTTTTAAACGTTTTAGTGGATTCAAGTAGGTAAAAGATAGGAAAACAGATGATGAAAGGACTGCTGTGTTAATTTATAGTCCTTTTGATAACAAATTTGTAATTATAAGAATTTTTGGTGCAATATGAAATAGTTTTACATTTAACACCACCTAACTCTTAGTTAATTTAAGAAAATACCTTAAATGTCATAAGGTTAAGACCGAGAAAATCACGATAAAATCTTGTACATCTAAGAAATTTGATAAAACTTCGAAAGGCAACCAGCTCTATCTGAACAATAATATTGAAAGTTTATTGTTTCCTTTGGCTGAGTTAAAAGAGACGCTTCATCTTTGCACTTTGAATTTTTTTTTCCTTAACCTCAAATTTCATAAGATTGAGTTGAGAAAAAAAATTCTAGGATTTAAAATTATTTACACACAAAGAAAGTAAAGTATTCAGTTTGGAATAATAATATTTAAAATATAACAAACAACATTTTTATGAACTTTGAAAACTGTTCTACCATAATTGTTATGTTTAAGATATTTCAGAATACTTTGATATCTGATTTAATTCATTAATCGAATATTAAGATATTCAAAAGAGTTTCCTTAACTTTGTTTAAATATTTGACTTAGACATAAAGAACATATATGCCAATGATTGAATTAAATATACGCAATCAGATAATAAATAATGTAATAAATGCAATCAGAGCAGCATAAATAAAGAAATACCTTAGGCCATAGATGTATGTATCTGAGATTACTTTCGCAAATACATCTATGTCCGCAGTCGAATCTAATGCAATAAACTACAGCTCTGTGTAATGAATGAATCAACATATGTAATCCGATTTATGGTTGCTAAAATAAATATATGGGAAGGTTTGATTCTTTTTGTTCGAAGTAATTTCGTTAAAATAAATAAATAATTTTTAATTATTTTAATAATAGTAGTAGTATTTATAATATTATCATTTTATTATTTATTATTATTATTTTGTTCTAATGCAACTGGCAAACACTTAGAAAGTTGTCCTGAATGCCTTACGGGTAGCGCTGCACCGACGTTGCTCACTTAGTACTACCCAGGAGGTGCGTGTAGTTTGAAGCTACGGAGGTGCGTGTATAATGCAGAGTAACAATAGAGAGTTTTTGCATACCGTACGTTAGTTACCGTAGGACGTCCGTTAGCTTTTTCTCCCTAGCGCGCATGCGTATCTGTAATAATGTTTCCTATGAGCATGCGCGCTAGGGAGAAAAAGCTAACGGACGTCCTACGGTAACTAACGTACGGTATGCAAAAACTCCCTAATACCTCCAGAACGCTCTACGAACATGTTAGATCGGGACGTACGGTTTTAAGTGGATTCCGAACCACTACAAACATCCATGGCACCGCCGGGACTCGAACTCGAAACCTGGTACCGAGCACCAGAGCGCCAGCCACTTGGCCCCCTATTTATTTATTATTTATAACATTATAGTTTATAATTAATTTCATTATTTAACATTATTATTTATAATGATATTAAATATTTTTTACAATTATTATTTTTTATATTAATTTTTTAAGAATATAAATTGTTTATTTTTATTAATGAATTTTTTATAGTATTTGTTTCTTATAGCCTTGTTCATAGTTTGTAGAATGCAAAAAAAATATTTGTTATTTTAAAAAAAAAGGAAATGATATAATTTGATCGTATCAAAATCTTAGTACCATAATTATAATTATTATAGTTAAAAATTATATTAACTTAAAATTTTGTGAAAACTAATCAGAAATTTCTTTTCAATAATAATTTACTCTCCAAATTTTTATTTAAAATAAAATGAATAAAGAAATTATAACAAGTTTTTAATTCCTATAGTTTATATTAAAGTGCAATAATAATATCATTTAACGTTTATAATACTTTTCAACGTACAAATGATACATAAAATTTTTAAATAGTTTTATTATGAAATTTTTTTTGAAAACTAGGAAAAAATGTATTGAAATTTAAACTGTAAATTTTTTTATTGAATTTTAAAACCAAAGTTAAATCGACATTATCTTGTAAAAACTTAAAGCTTTTTGATAAAGCTTATTTTAAAGCTTAAAATCAAAATCAATAAAAGTAAAATCTACATTATTATATAATAATAAAATATTAAATTAAATACTTTTATACATTTATTAATTAATATTTTTAAAATTAAACTATTATTGACAACTTGTTAAAATAATGATGTATTATCAACTGCTCATAATAATAGTCATTTAATAATCACAAATAATCCTTATTTCTCTTGTTACTACATCCTTTCAAGTCGGAATTTATAAAATAATTTTAAGTAGACAAAACAAACTTCTAACGACATTTAACAAAGTTGCTACGAACTTTATAATTTTTTGATTCACCTTATTAAAAAGGAATAATAAATTTGTTAGTTAATTTCAAAGCGTTTATTTTTAATCTTCTAAATTGAAGTGGACGAAAATTGATCAATTATGGTGTAATTATCAAGTAAAAGCTACTTACTTACCACGCTTTGATGGCTTTGCAAGCCATTAAGTAGAATTATGGGTGTTTAAAACTATTTAACGATCTTGAATTAAAGTTTTAAGTGCTTCTTAAAATTCTTTAAAGTTAAATTTGCAACTTAGAAAACCTTCAAAGTTTTAAACATTTACTTAAATTGCATACCAAAAACCAAATTTTGTTGAAAAGAATCTTTTTCCCTGCTCATACTATAAGCTCTAATTATTTTAAGCCAATTAAAATTACATTATTACATTCATTAATATTATATATTCCTTCACTATATTAGTTCATTATAAGTTCTTTATATTATTTCATTATAAATGCAAATTTGTTCGACTATTTGGATACCAGTCCCAATATATGAAAACTAGTTTGCATAATTGTAAGCAAGTTTGAAATTTACAAACTAATTTGAATATTTACAAATTAGTTCAAATAAATAATCAACATTAAATTTTGTATGTTCTAATAAATTAAAAAGAAAAAAAAATGCTAATACAAAAGTGAAGTATTCATTTCAAAACAATTTTTGTATTGTTGATTGAGAAATTTATTTTTTAAAAAATATTTGAACATTCTTTATTTTATATTTTAAGATTAAATCAATTTTAATAAATTTTACAAAACAGGAAAGTATTCCAAATAATGCTTTAAATTAAAATTCGTAATTGGTTTATAATTTAGTTTAGAACATGCATCATCATTTATATTAAAATAATAGCTATAAATTCTTCTTTAATATTTAATATAAAAAACCAGTTCTAGTACATAAAGAACTTACATCATTAAAAGTGTTAGAATCAACAACTATATACGAAATTATGCAGTTACCATAGTATATTATCAACTAACTATGCAAGTCCTGACACAATAACAAGACTTCTCGCATTACTGACAGTTAATGCGAGCTTATTACAAGATTGTTCGCATTATTTATTAATAATGGTTTTGTATTAACACTTTCAATGTTAGAAGCAAAAGCGGTATACAAAATTATTCCACCATTATAGCTTATCAATTTACTATACAAGCACTGACAAAAATAACGAGACTGTTCGTATCATTGAGTACTTAATAAAGATTTTGTACTACACTTTCACTGCGTTAGAAACAAGAGCTATATACGAAATTATTCCTTCATTATTACTTATCACATAACTATGCAAACTCTGACACAAAAATAAACTATTCGAATTACTTAGGAACTAATCGTAGTATTGTATTGCGCTTTCAATGCTGAACTGCATTTTTACACTGTGACAAATTATAACTATCTCTGTCGAATCAGTCGCAGTGAGAGAACAATTGAATGCAATCGTATTTTTACACTTTGCCTGAGAATGTCGGATACAGAGGGTAGGGCTGACAACCATACCCCGTAAAAAGAAAATAGAGAGTTTTTGCATACCGTACGTTAGTTACCGTAGGACGTCCGTTAGCTTTTTCTACCTAGCGCGCATGCTCATAGGAAACATTATTACAGATACGCATGCGCGCTAGGGAGAAAAAGCTAACGGACGTCCTACGGTAACTAACGTACGGTATGCAAAAACTCTCTAATATCTCCTATCTCTAAATCTGCCTGTAGGCAGACGGCCTTGGCCCACCATGGGGCTGTTGGGCCAATGATGATGATAATTGTAAAATAATACGGAGATATAATTCATTAAGCAAGAATTATGTATCAATTCCAAATAATTATAACTTTGAAATTACATATGTGTACTAAAAAGACAATCCTCAAAGAAAAGAGTCAGACTACGACGCCATGATCTGAAGATCTAAAGTCACGTGTATAATAAAATGTAGAAATTCATAGTTTCAATAATGCCTAATTAGCAAACCTTACATTCATTTCTTTACTTTAGCATTTCAAAACAATAACCAAACAATTTTAAGAAGAATGTATAGATTTCAAGATTTGGAAAAAAAAATCCCACATTATTTTTTTTTTTTTTTTTTTTTTTGTAACTCTATTGTTCTCTTTTGTTCAAAATAATTGAATTTATTTACTTCAGAGTAATTGAATGGAATTAATTTCAAAAGCTTTTTTTAGTGAACAGAATTAATTAGGATTTATGCTTTGTTCTCATTTCAAAATGGAATTTTAATGAATTGCGCAATACTTTATTGTGAAACAAATTTCAAAGGAAATTCGACACAATGCATAAGATACATAAGTGACGTAATTAATAAATATAGGATATAATAAAAATCTAAACAGAAATTGGACATAATTTTAATATTTATTAGGCAAAATTAAAGTAAAAATATATGTATCTGGATAACTCTGTCTCTTCTTTAAAGCATACGAAATTTAACTATAAATATAAAGGAAACGATACATTTCAGATTTTCATGAATTTAATTAAAAATGCAAAGATATTTCTATATTTTCTTAAAATAAAATAATTTTTGAAAACAATCTAAAATTTTGCAACCATTTTTTTTTCATGTGCCTACTACTTTACAATGGGATCATCAGGTCATGAACCATTAATACGACAAAATTGTAGTGTAGTGTGCAGATTGTGCAACTGGATTGTAACTGGGTGGGGTGGGGTTCAGATATTTAAGGCACACACCCCGAGAGGAAATATATTGCATTAATTGTGCATTAATTGACCTACTGATTCTCCCCCGGTTGGAGCAGCTTTATTTACACGCGAACAAACATCGCACATATATAATTAACGACAAAACAATATTTAACACATTTAAAGACCTATAATTATAGATTCGGGGAAGGATTCCACTTCTATGCCGAAACCCCGATACTCGGATAGGCGCAGGGTGCGCGAAATATACTTTCTCTCAGGGTGAGAGTCTGTAAGCCAACTACTACGCAGGGTTGAGTTAAATATGTTCACACTGGGGGTGAAAGACTGTAAACTAAACGTTTCTTAACGTGCGTGCGGGTTGCGCTGCACTTCCTTTCGGGTGAGAGTCTCGAAGCCTACTGATCATTTCTCCTGAACGCCACAAGGTTCTATCTTGTCAGTAAGAGGAATCACACTTACAATATTAGATTCAACTTTACCCAGTCTGCACAAAGAGATGTTGCAATATATCAGTTATGTCTCCCAGAAATTGTTTTAAATTAGAGTCATTTAATTATAGTTTAAGAAACTACTCGTTAAAGACTTTTAAAGAAAGTTATTAATCGGAAGGTCACATATTTAACAAAAAATATTTAGAAAGTTTGAGAACTTTAAAAGACTTATTTTAATAAACCTTTTTAATCTTTCTTTAAGAACTTTGATTTTTGAATAATTAAAGTTTAAGATCGAACTTAATTAATTTAAATGAAAAAAAAAAGTTATTTTCAAAACATAGCGAAAGATTTAAACATACTTTTTTTGGGGAAAAAAATTAATCTGTGCACTGAATGATTTTTTTTTCCTATTATTATAAAATCGATACAAAATACGCTATGATGCGTTTTTTGCTTTAATCCATAAAAAGAATTTGTTTTTTAATTTTTATTTTTAACAAATTTTATTTATTCTAGAGTAAAGATGATTATCAAAAGAGTCTAAAAATTTTTTCGAAAAACTTTGCAATTTCAAATCGACTAGAAATTTATTTGAAGCTATCCTTTTTTTTCTTTACTATTTTAACATACCAGCTTCGTTAAACAAAAGAAAAAATATGAAAATAATTTAAAAAATGGCGAAAACCGTGATTGAAAAAGTTTGTTTTCAATAAAAAGCTATTTCAATTAAGAAGTATACATTTTTATTTATCAGTATTTAAAGGGAAAAGTAATTTCTTAAGTACAAATTATTTATTTCATGTTAGTAGCTTACTTATCTTATCTTAATATAAATAAGAATTTTTTGAATAAGAATTATTCGCTTTTATTAAGAGAATAAAAATACAAAAGTTTATGTATGTGTTGTTTCTTATCCCGCTTGGTAGACAGGAATATCTAGATCAGGGGTGGCCAACCCAAATGATCTTGCGAACACTGAAACACTGAATGCGCCAGCTCACACTGCATTGATTCTTCTTGACTTTTTTGCCAAAAATCAAACTCATATCGTTCCACAACGACCGTATTAATCCGATTTATCACTGTGCGAATTTTGCTATTCCCTAAACTCAAAAGATCACTCCGGGGACACCGTTTTGAGACGATTGAAGAGATTCAGCGTGTACCAGCCGTGCTTTGAAGTCCCCCTCTCCCCCCCGATAACTTTTTAGCACGTATTGAGGATTGGAAAATAAGTTGGCTTAATTGCATTGTGTCCAGAGGGGATTACTTTGTAGACGATGAAATATATTTGGAAGAATAAATAAAGAGTTTTTGAGAAAAAAAAAATTGGTCTTACTTTTTGAGCCCAGTAGTAGGCATTAATAATGATTAATTATTCGTAACTATTCATAATAATAAACAAATAGAATATAAGAGTTCTTTTAGAAGTGTTAACGAAATTCGTCTAATGAAAAGAAAATTCTTTTCAGACTAAGGAATTAAGATTTTGATTCTTAATTAAGTAAATTAAATTATCCTACTGCAAACGAACATCACAGAAAGCAAAACTCTTTCCACCATAATTGAATTCTCTCCTTTCTGTGCTAATTTTAGTTTCTTAACTAATAAATTAATTCAGAAAGGTGTTTTGTTTCTTAATATACTAAAACATTAAGGCGACAAATCTTTATTAAAGAATTTCGTATTTTATATTGCTAATTCGCATTGACATTTATAAATATTTTTCGAGTCACCTTCATATTTAATTATATTCATTACAAATTAAAAGAAAAGTTTTATCGAAATGTAACATAATTAAAAATTATATGCAGTGAGTAGACAATTATATGATACAGTCATATTTTATGGCGAAAGATGCAATTTATCTCAAATAATGAATAAACCAGATGTGTTTAGAAAATTATCTCATAAATTCATTCCTTTTTCTGAAAATTTGCAGTCTGTATGCTTTTGCAATCGTTGACAACATTCATTCGAGATAAATAAAAGAATTAAGAATTCGAGAATAAAAGAATTAAGAATTCATGAATAAAAGAATTAAAAATTCATGAATAAAAGAATTAAAAATTCATGAATAAAAGAAAAGAATTCCAGAATAAAAGAAAAGAATTAAAAAAAAAAAGAAAAAATTAAGAATTCAAGAATAAAATAAGTAAGAAATCCAGAATAAAATAATTAAGAATTCAAGAATAAAATAATTAAGAATTCAAGAATAAAAGAACTAAAAGAATTCGAGAATAAAAGAATTAAGAATTCAAGAATTAAAGGTTTATGAATTAAAAATTCGAGAAAAAAAGAATTAAAAATTCAAGAATAAAATAATTAAGAATAAAAGAATTAAGCATTCAAGTGAATTCTTAAATATATACATGTTTTTAAAGATAGTAAGAATTTTTTTAATTCAGTGGTTCTGCCTTTATATGAGCTAATTTCTATTTAATAAAGAACAATTTCAAAAGCAACAAAATTCCAATAGTTACTGCTGAAACAGTTTTTGTAAGATACGCAATTAAAATTCAATAAAAAATTTTAAAGGAATTTTATTAACGAAAAAAACAAAAAAACATTAAAAAAAAAAAAGCATGCAATGTCAACAATAGTTTTAAATGAATAACACCTGTTTAAAATTACTTGTGTTTATCATATGTTCATAAAAATCGAAGATGAATCTTTTATTTTGCATAAAATTAATCAGGGCTTAATTTATTATTGCAAAGTATATTTTGAAAATCCTAAACAAATAAACAATAGTAAATAAACAATTAAAAATAAAAATTATTTACAGCATCAACAAATTATTATATTCTACAGTATCACTAAATTTCATCAGATAAGGCATCTATTGCTTACTTTGCAGCAAATATAATCCACTTAAGCCCAAACAAATATTTTATTTTGTTGCTACGAAATATTATCCTAGTATAATTTAATTTTTTTTTGTTACTTTAAACATAATGCAGTTGTAAAAATAAAACATTGAAGAAAGTATGATAAATTCAAAAACCAAATTAAAAATATTTTTCGAGTGAGTAGAAAAAAAAAATGGATTCCAAAATCCGAATCTCATTTTATTATATCTTCTTTCTCGTTTTCACACTTTTACAAGAGCTTAAAATAACCTCGCGTTTTACTTTCAGGACAACTTAGTTTTATTTTTCGGAAAAAAAAAAGTAATCCTTTTTCCAACGGATGGTTGCTTACGGTAATGGAAAAGTAGTTTTGTCGAATAATGTGATCTCTTAGAACAAACAAAGATCATTCTGAAATAATTCAAGCGTGCACAGGTTGCGAGGAATTCTATAGTGTTTTATTAAAGAATAATCCGCTATTTAATTGGATGGTAAGTTAGAAGAATACTCCTTTATTTCTTGAAGCTAAAGTTTGTTTATCAGTTTTGTTACAGCTATTCCACATTTATTGATTGAAATATCGAGGAGGTAATTAGGTAAAAACAAATGGCGAAAATGTGTAAAGTAATGGAAAGTCTTTTTATAAACTTCGATATTCTATATAAAAAAAAAAAAAATGAGTAATGAAAAAAATGGAGAAACTGTTTCCTTTTGACAGAACAAAATAGTATTACGAACTTTGTTCTGACTTTTTGTGAAAACATTTATTCGTTTCCGTAGCATATCTTCAAACTACAAGTTCCCCCTTGGTAGTGCTAATTGTGTAACAGCGGTGCAACTCTTGTTTATGCCATAAAGATAACTGTCTCTGTATTGCCAGCTGCATTAAAAAGCAATTAAAATTCTATGAAACATTTTAAAGAAGTTTATTAATGAAAAAAATTCATGCAGTGTCAACAATACTTTGAAATGATTAACACCGATTTAAAATTACTTGTGTTTATCACATGTTCTTGTTTATATTGTGTTTATAATATGTTCTTCTTTATTTTGTGTTTATCTTATATTCTTGTTTATATTGTGTTCATCATATGTTCTTTTTACCTTGTGTTTATCATATGTTCTTTTTTATCTTGTGTTTAACACATGTTCTTGTTTATCTTGTGTTTATAAAAATCGAAGGTAAAATTTTTATTTTGCATAAAATTAATCTGGGCTTAATTTATTATTGCAGAATAAATTATGAAAATCCTACACAAATAAACAATAAAAAATAAAAATTAATTACGACATCAACAAATTATTAAATTTTATAGGATGACTAAATTTCATCAGATAAACTATAAAGTGTATTCTTTACTTTGTAGCAAATATATTCCACTTAAGCCTGATCAATTTTTTAATTTTATTACTACGAAATATTATCCCAGTATAATTGAAATCTTTAAGCATAACACAGTTGTAAAAATAAAACATTATAAAAGGTATGAGAAATTCTAAAACCAAATTAAAAATATTTTTCAGGTGAGTAGGAAAAAAAAAAATGGCTCCCAAAATCCGAATCTCATTTTATTAAATCTTCTTTCTCGTTTTCACTCTTTCACAAGAGCTTAAAATAACCTACCGTTTTACTTTCAGGACAACTTGGTTTTATTTTTCGGAAAAAAAGTAATCCTTTTTCCAACGGATGGTTGCTTATGGTAATGGTGAAGTAGTTTTGTCGTATAATGCGATCTCTTAGAACAAACAAAGAGCATTCTGAAAGAATTCAAGCGTGCACAGGTTCCAAGACAAGAAAGAATTCTACAGTATTTTTTAAAGAATAATCCACTATTTAAATGGATGGTAAGTTAGAAGAAGACTTCTTTATTTTTTGAAACTGCAGTTTGTTTATCATTTTTTTTACAGCTATTCCACATTTATTGATTCAAATATCGAGGATTTACATTAGGTAAAAAAATGGCAAAGATTATTGTGTAAGGTAAAGGAAATGTATTTTTGTAAACTTTGATATTGCATATAAAATAGAAAAACAATTCAGTAATGAGAAAAAAGAAAAAAAAAATTGTTTTTTTTTATAGAAGAAATTAGTATTAAGAATTTTATTAATTAAACACAATGCAAGTAGTGTCAACAACAGTTTTAAATGATTAACCCCTATTTAAAATTACTTGTGTTTATTATGTGTTCTTGTTTATCTTGAGTTCATAAAAATCGAAGTTGAATTTTTTAATGTTGAATAAAATAAACCAGGGCTTAATTTATTATTGCAAAATATGTTTTGAAAATCCTAACAAACAAACAATAGAAAAGAAACAAAAATAAAAACTAATTACAACATCAACAAATTATTAAATTTTATAGGATGGCTAAATTTCGCCAAATAAGCCATGTACTGCTTACTTTATAACAAATATAATCCATTTAAACCCGATCAAATTTTTTATTTAATTACTACAAAATATTATCTTAGAATAATTAAATGTTTTTGTTATTTAGACATAATACAGTTGCAGAAATAAAACATTAAGAAAAGGCAGGAGAAATTCTAAAACCAAATTAAAATTATTTCTCGAGTGAGTAGGAAAAAAAAAATGGCTCCCAAAATCCGAATCTCAATTTATTCTATCTTCTTTCTCGTTTTCACTCTTTTACAAGAGCTTAGAATAACCTCTCGTTTTACTTTCAGGACAACTTGGTTTTATTTTTCGGAAAAAAAAGTAATCCTTTTTCCAACGGATGGTTGCTTATGGTAATGGTGAAGTAGTTTTGCCGTATAATGTGATCTCTTAGAACAAACAAAGATCATTCTGAAAGTATTCAAGAGTGCACAGGTTCCAAGGAATTCTGTAGTATTTTTTAAGAATAATCCACTATTAAAATGGATGGTAAGTTAGAAGAAGACTTCTAAGCTAAAGTTTGTTTATCAGTTTTTTTAAAGTTTATAACATCAATAAATTATTAAATTTTATAAGACGAACAAATTTCATCAGATAAGGCCTCTATCGCTTAGTTTGTAGAAATACATAAATCCGATCAAATTTTTTATTTTATTACTAGGAAATATTATCCTGGTATAATTTAAATTTTTTGTTACTTTAAGAACAATGCAGTTGTAAAAATAAAACATTGAAAAAAAGTATGATAAATTCAAAAACCAAATTAAAAATATTTCTCGAGTGAGTAGGAAAAAAAAATGGATTCCAAAATCCAAATCTCATTTTATTATATCTTCTTTCTAGTTTTCACTCTTTTACAAGAGCTTAAAATAACCATTTCTTTTTACTTTCAGGACAACTTAGTTTTATTTTTCGGAAAAAAAAGTAATCCTTTTTCCAACGGATGGTTGCTTATGGTAATGGAAAAGTAGTTTTGCCGTATAATGTGATCTCTTAGAACAAACAAAGATCATTCTGAAAGAAGTCGCACAGGTTCCAAGAGAATAAAGAATTCTGCAGTATTTTTAAAGAATAATCCACTATTTAAATGGATGGTGAGTTAGAAGAAGACTTCCTTATTTTTTGAAGGTAAAGTTTGTTTATCAGTTTTTTTTGGAGATATTCAACATTTATTTATTGAAATTTCGAGGAGGTACATTAGGTAAAAAAAATGGCAAAGGTATTTTTGTAAACTTTGATATTCCATATAAAATAGAAAAAAAATGTAGTTAATGCTAAAAATGGAAAAACTGTTTTCTTTTTATAGAGCAAAAGTAGTATTAGGAATTTTGCTCCGACTTTTTTGTGAGAGCATTTAACATTGGCTCAGAAAATGAAAAATAAAGTTACGAAAATAATGTTATTCCGTGATTCTCTTACAGTCATATTAGACCGGACCTACGGCTTAAAGTGAATTCCAAACCACTACAAATATCCATGACACCGCCGGGACTCGAATCCGAAACCTAAGGCACAGAGCGCCAGAGAGCTACTCACTTGGCCATCAGGCCCTATTAAACAATATAACATAAAATGGGGGCATGTGATTAAATTCTGTGTCTCACTTCTAATTAGGCGACTCATACAAACATTTTATATTGAAATTAGTACATTTTGAATCAATACCTAGAATAATATGTGCAACAGTAAATTATTATTTACAAAGAAAATTCTTTTCTGTGTATCCGTTGATAAAATGAACAAGTCGCATTTGGCTCACGCAAAACCAGAGTCCCTCATGTATCATTGATTTTTTCTTCTTCTGGTGACGTCCATACTGTTTTTCTCTTACATTCTCCACAGATCCATTAACTAAAATCGATAATATCTGATCTACTACTACACCACATCACACAACATCACTGTGATAGAACTGAGATGCCCCTACACAATTTGGAAATGATTTGGATGAGAGAAGTCTGACATGGCTCAGTGAAGCTCTTACAGTCATATTAAACTGGGACCTACGGCTTAAAGTGGATTCCGAACGACTGCAAATATACATAGTACCGCTGGGACTCGAATACGAAATCTGAGGCACTGAGCGCCAGAGCTCTAGTCATTCGGCCAACAGGTCCCAGATCTACTAACCACCATTAATTATCAAAACTTATTGAAGAAATGCTTTGTCATAACCCCCTCTCCCAATTCTTCCCCCTCTCTTGCCTTTAGGCTTCAGGTTAGAATCCTGGCGGTAGATATTTGCTAGTAGGACCATCAGCCTGCTAGAAAATATCGGCCCATCGGCCCTATTAAATAATCTAATATAAAACGGGGGCATGCGATTAAATTCCATATCTCACTTTTAATTAGGTGACTCATACAAATATTTTATATTGAAATTAGAGCATTTTGAATCAATACATAGAATAATATATGTAACAGTAAATTATTATTTAGAAAGAAAATTCTTTTATGCGTATCCGTTGATAAGATGAACAATTCGTATTTGGCTCACGCAAAAGCAGAGTCCCTCATGTATCATTGATTTTTTTTCTTCTGGTAACGTCCATATTGTTTTTCTCTTACATTCTCCATAGATCCATTAACCGAAATCGATAAGATCTGGTTTCGACAACTTGTCAGTTTTCCTTACAGAAAAGACAAACAGGAAATTTCTGAATGTGCCACACACAATTGGTACTTCTAACATTAATTTCCTCCATCTATTTATTTGGAGAGTTCAATCTCATGTTTGTTTGTCGTGTAGTATGTATGAGTTTGCATAAACAACCATTAATTCATATCTCTAGACAGGTCTCATTAATTTGTCATTACCGGATATCTTAATTTTTTTCCAATGATAATGAGAATACTGGAGGAATAAAAGTTCATTTACATCCAATTCTATTATATCGACCCAAACAAATATTTCTTGCTTTTTGGATGTTAACAATACGATTCTTACATGCACCATTATTAAAAATTCCAATCTGTCTCTTGCTAAATTGCATTTGTAATTATTTATCCGCTTTCTAGAAAGGATGTACTAATTCGAATTATATGGTATTCGTAATAATTTTTTGTTTTAAGGTATCCACCTTAGTTTTAAAAATGTTGCTAATGAAACAGTGATTAGTGACAGTGACTGTTTTTGAAAATGCTGCTGAAACAATGATGATGCTAAGATGCATTTTGTAATTGTATTTGTATTGTAAAACGCATTTGAATTCTAACGCATTTGTTGAGATGCGTTTTTTGTATTCTAACTCATTTGCTAAGATGCATTTGTATTCTAACGCATTTGCTAAGATGCATTTGTATTGTAATTAAGATGCATTTGTATTGTAATGATTATGCTAAGATGCATTTGTATTGTAATGATTATGCTAAGATGCATTTGTATTTATTTATACGCTTTTTAAAAGATTTTCTAATTCAAATTATATGGTATTTGTAATAATTTTTGTGCGTTAAATTATCTAACTTAGTTTTGAAAATGCTGGTAATGAAACAGTGATTGATTTTGAAAATGCTGCTAGTGAAACAATGAAGATGCTACGATGATGATGATGCTAAGATGCATTTTGTAATTGTATTTGTATTGTAAGATGCATTTGTATTGTAACGATGATGCTAAGATGCATTTGTATTTATTTATACGATTTTTAAAAAAGGTGTCCTAATTTAAATTATATGGTATTTGTAATAATTATTTGCGTTAAATTATCCAACTAAGTTTTAAAACTGCTGCTAATGAAACAGTGATTGATTTTGAAAATGCTGCTAATGAAATAGTGATCGATTTTGAAAATGCCGTTAATAAAACAATGAAGATACTAAGTTGCATTTTATAATTGTATTTGTATTGTAATGCATTTGCTAAGATGCATTTGTATTGTAATGCATTTGCTAAGATGCATTTGTATTGTAATGCATTTGCTAAGATGCATTTGTATTGTAATAATGATGCTAACATACATTTGTATTTATTTATACGCTTTTTAAAAAGGATGCCCTAATTCAAATTATATAGTATTTATAATAATAATTATTTGAGTTTAACTATCCAATTAACTTTCAAAAATGCTGCTAATGAAACAATGAAAAGCTTATATTAAAATAAAAACTGAAGAGAATCTAGAAATGATTTCGTTTCTGGAGTAACACACTTAAGAGTAAGAATTTAGTTAAGCCTTAAACTGTAATATTTGTAAAATTTAAAGTCGTTAAAAGTAAAACTAGTGTTGATTGATGCAAAGAATAATTTTTTAAATTAAATGGATAAATGTTTGCTTTTATCACAAAAAGTGAACATTACACTTAATTAACCACTAAGGTAGGAGTGTGAAAAAATTATGTTGTATCCACGATTCTTTACTTAGTCAGTTATTTAACTTTTTATATACATTTAAAACAAAACAAGTAATATAAAAAATTTTAAAGTCAATTCCTACTTAGGTCAACAAAGAAAATTTTTATTTTAGTTACATAAAAAAAAAAAAATTTTCAAGCGATCTACAAGCTTCTTCCTAAATTTAAATCCTGCTAAATATCTTATATAAGAGAAATTATCCCATATAAAACTAAAATTAATTAAATTTAAATAATGAATTAATATTTGAAAAACTGTATTAACATCCAGTGTCATCCACTACAAGTTTCAAAAAGTACATTTGAACTTGAGTGGATGAATAAAAAGTATTTTATTAACGATTGAAAATCTGAACAAAATATATAAAAATATATATATATATATATACACTTAGTCACAAAAGTAAGTATGCAACTCATAGCTTAAGTGAAAAAGCTCTAGTTCTCAAATAAAAATAAGAAAAATATTATTTTGGAGAGTGTTGTTTATAGCTTCTGATTCAAGTCATAAAGTAATGAAAAGTAAACCAAATCATTATATTTTAAAAAACTTTAAGAGTAATTTTGTTAACTACCAGTAGAAATTTAAATCACAAAAGTATGTATGCACTCTGAATTTTTGACTTTTAAATAGGTTGAATGAAACTTCTCGAGTGATTTTTCGTATTTCAGTGATAAGTTTAGAAGTTCTGCTACAAAGCTTGTAAGTTTGAGCTTTAAGTACATCAACAATTCACCAATGGCTCCACGTGGAAAAGAATTATCAAAAAAGCTAAAGGATGTAACAATAAAGCTCTATAAGGAAAGCAAGTCCCAAAGACAAATCGCTAAAATCATAGGCAAAAGTCCTGCAATAGTGCAAAAAATCATAGAAAAGTTCCAGGCTGAGGGAAATACTCTAAACAAGCCAAGAGCAGGACGACCTTGACGGATCAAGAAAGGCGAATTATTGTTGGAAATGTGAAAAAAATCCGACGATTAACGCACCAAAATTGACAACTGATGTGAAAAACAATTTTGCGAAGTCATGCAATCTTGAAACAATTCGTCGTGTGTTACGGAAGGCAGGATACCATGGCCGAAATATGCGAAGAAAACCATTTGTTAGCAAAGTGATTCTAAAAAAGAGAATAGATGTTGCAAAAGAAAATGTAAAGCAGGACCCAAATTTTTGGAATTCCGTGATTTTTTTCGGATGAAAGTAAATTCAACATCCACGGGTCAGATGGACACCAAAAGGTTTGGAGGAAAGCAAATGCAGCTCTAGAACCAAAGAACATGAGATGAACTGTAAAACACGGTGGTGGTTTGATTATGGTTTGGAGTTGTATGGCAGCAACTGGAGTAGAAAATTTAGTTATAATCGACGGAATAATGAATCAATATAGCTATTTGAATATTTTAAAGAATAATCTAAGCCAAAGTGCTTCTAAATTGGGACTCGATGGATCCTTCACTCTCCAACAAGATAATGATCCCAAACATACTGCTCGGGTTGTTCGGGAATGGCTGCTATATCACGTGCGAAAACAGCTAAAAACCCCACCGCAGTCACCTGATCTTAATCCCATTGAACACTTGTGGGATTATCTCGATCGCCAAATTAGAAAGCAAGAGATCAAAACTAAGAATGATCTAAGAAAAGCCCTTTTGGAGGAGTGGCAGAAAATACCACCTTCTGTCACTCAAAATTTAGTAAAATCAGTGCCATCTAGATTGAGAGCTGTTATAAAGGCCAAAGGCTATCCAACAAATTACTAATTTTTTTGAAAAATTGTGAAATTTGCAATATTAATGTCTTTGTTTTTGTTTGCATACTTACTTTTATGATGTAAATTACATCCTATTTTAAGTTAAGCTCATCTTGCTAATTAAATATTTGTATTTTTTAATTACTTTTCATTTTGTTATTAAGCTCGATTTTGCTGTAATCGAAATAAATCGTTAATTTGAAAACTCTAATATTGTAGGTCTGTTTTTTTTTCATAGGACATCATCACATACACTCTGCATACTTACTTTTGTGACTAAGTGTATAGGGAGAGTGTGAACTAATAGTAGGAATTGAAAAACATCATAAAACAATAGAGGAAAATATTATTCATCTCAATTATGACGATAAATCTTATGTATAATCCAATAATAAATAAACATAGTTCTGTTAAAATATATCATGACAATTATATAATTTTTAAAGGTTCTTTCATGGAATAATCCAAGAAGCAAATTGCTGTTTTTTTTTCTATTAATTTAAAGCCACCTAACACATAATTCATGCATATCTATTTTGTTTTCTTTTATTATTATAAATATTGAAAAGTAAAAATACAAAAACCTCATTAAAGAGCTTTGTAGTTATAAAATCAAAAAAAAAAAAAAAAAAAAAAAAAAAAAAAAAAAATAAATAAATAACCGCAGAAAAGAGTATACTTATAGTTTTTTTATATTTACCTTACAAATGGAAGGAACCTAATTATTATTGAGATAAAAGATTCCCTTTTTTGAAAACCAGTAATTATTGCAACATTTCAAAAGTATATTTCTTTTAATAAGATACTATTTTCAAAGGCTAGACGAAATTATAATTTTTTTAATGCACAGCAATAGTAGTTATGAAAATTTTCATCGTGGCGATGTTTAAACTGTTTAAATATGCATAAAAGTACGCCTTTTTACTTCTATTTTTATAATTAACCGATTTAGTCATTACTAAAATTTTTTTTTTGTTACTGTCTACTTCTAGTCTCAAAATATTCATGCTTTTTATTATGTTCTGTAGACCGGAATTTCCATACCACAGAAATTAATTTTTTAATGTATGTAATAAGTGATTTTAATTAATTAATATTTTACATATTAATATTAATATAAATATAATTTTAATATAATATAATAATTATAATTAATATAAATATTTTTAGACATTTTAGGATACAATTTAAAATTTCATTTATAACACTATTTAATTTAAAATATTCATTTACAAAGATGTCTCAAATACATTATGATAATAATAATTAGAATATTATTAAATTTATTACCGAAATTAGGAAACTGATGTTGCCACTAACATTAAATTAATTTTAATGAAATTTAATGTTAAAATTTTTTTTCCCTTTTATTCAGTCATAAACTATAATATAATTAAATTTTAATTATTAAAGTCACTTTAGTAAAATTTTGTGTTAATTATTTTTTTAATCATAATTATTTGTTTTAGAATTACTTATTAATTTTGGAATTATTTTAATATTATAGCTATAAACTACCACTATTACGACTAAATAAATACTTTGTTGAAAGTGACAAAATGGTTATAACTTTAAATTACAACATCGTTTTAATGCTATATTTAATGTCCTTATACATAATAATATTTACTTTAAAAGAAATTAATATTATATTGTTAATGTAAAAGTTTTCAATTTTTAATGAATAAAATATAACAATTATAATAATATCACAAATTTTTTTTGTACTTCACGTGGAGATCACGAACTTTCATAAAATTTAAAAATTGTTATTCCAAAAGTTTTAAATGTCAGCGAAAAGTACTATTTTTCAAAGAGTTAGTTAGCATAAGCTTTTACAACCATATTTGTAAAGTTTTTATTATTATTTTTTTGCCATTTTTCTGTAGAAAAGAAAACTCTTCATTTTAAATGACTTCTTTAAAATCAAAGAGGAAATCGGAAGTCCAAAAGATTTCGATACATTTATCTAAAGGTAAATCAACAAATGTTGATACCGCCTCTGTTATCAAAATAGCAGGTGCTAAAGATGATGTGTCAGTGGTACAAGGTTTAAATAACGAAGATCTACTTCCAAAGGTTACTAAAGTATCAAAAATGAAAAGCAAGCCATCGGCAGAAGCAACATCAAAGAAAAACACTGATGCTGAGTCACTTGATGCAATTTCCGACAGAAGTGGTTTTGAAACTAATAAAAAGAGGAAGGCTGAAAAAGAACCAGTTAGCCTGGATCAGCCATTGAGGAGCAAAGTTAAGAAGGCTTCAGATGATTCAAGGTTATTGAAGAATTTGAAAAACACTTCAACTAAACCTTCTCATCAAAAGATCTCGGAAATCGCCGATTTAGGAAGCGTTGAGGTTGAAAATGGAGTAGAAATTTTGAATAAAGAGAAGCTTCAAGATATCAAGATCAAGAAAAAAGGCAAGACCAAAAGTAAAGAAAACGGAGATCAAAGACTCGATGAAAATTCAGATAAGAAAGACGAAAATGAAACCAAGAAATTTACTATTAATGAGGCACCAGCGAAAAAGATAAAGAAAGATGGTTCTGAATATAAACCAGAATTAAAACAGAATGAAAATGCTAAAGTTTATCGGATTAAGAAATCTCCAGAGACCACATCCAAAGATGACAAACAAATTAATGAAATGCTTACTAATATCAAACGTGAACCGGAGAGCGAATCAAAACCAAAGAAAAATGTCGGAGTTCTTTTGGAAAATGGTAAAAAAAGGAAAAACGTCAAGCCGCTCAAGTCTGAAATTAAGCAGGAAATTGAAAACAAGGAAAATACTTTAACGAAACTTAAAAATGTTGCCAGAAGATCTGAAAGAATCGCCATGCTGCCAGTAGTTATTTATAAGATCTAACTAACAATCCAATTAAAAAAAAAATCGTAAATTGTGTCAGAGGCAGATGTTGGTACATACTGGTAAAAATAATTAGAAGAAGAAAAAGAAAAGCTGCTAGGCAATTTAAACTTCTTTTATTTACTATTTATTTTGCGTTTCATTTCATTGCTTAAAATTATTTTTTGGATAATTGCCTTAGATTACAGCAGCAGCTATGTTTGAAAAGTTTAGTTTCAGAAGGAAAATTGCGATTATGTAATAGAAGCAGTTCGCAATTACACAATTTTAAAGCAAAAAGATATATATTGTGGAATTGAATTATCCGAAATATTTGGCGGAATAATTATAATTTTGTTAAAAATACTTCTTTGATATGAACATTTCGGTTGATGTTATATTTTACTTTCATAATTAATGTGTTTGAATGTGTAACCTTATTATTATTTTTATTATAACTCATTTGTATATTTGAGTTAATTCCTTTTATAAATGTTAAAGTTTAAAAATTGATTTTACAAAATTATTAGGTAAATGAAATAATAGCATACGCATAATAAAGTTTTCACAAACTTATATTTTGTGCTGAATTTTAATTAAGAAAGTGGATCTATTTAAAAATTTTTTAAATAAATAAAAGTAATAGAATAATATAAATAAAACAATATAGTACGTACGTTACTAAAGTAACATATATATTCTCAAAAACAAAGAAATTTCGAATTACTTTTAATTAACTGCGATTTCCTTAAAATAATACTTAATCTACTGGCAAAATTGCAGAATAGGGTCTGATTGGATTTGGCATCAAAAATTCTTTTCGCTATAATGTGCCAAGAAAAGGGTTGCAAATGAATAGGAAGTGAATTGCAAATATTACAAGTATTGCCGTATTATCGCCAACAAAAAAAAAAACACTTATCGCGACTTGAGAGTCCCAAAAAGTCGCCAAATCTCAACGGCTCATTTTTTTCGATTTGGCCAATCTACTTTAGGTTAATATATATACTTATGTTAATTTTGTGTTATAATGCTGTAACTACAATCGATTTATTACAAAATTTGAAATAATTAATGTTTAATATGTTCATTCTTCATATATTTGAATTTAAAAGATATTTTATACAGATATTTTTTACCAAAATCATTGTTAATCAAATTACCGTCAACCATAATGTAAATGAGTCACGATGCTTGGTTCACTGTAAATGAGAGACTTGAACACAGTTTTGGCTGGCTCCTCATTCACGAAAAAATTACAGATTATTTATACTAAAACATAAAATATATTACAAAGATCAAAATTTTCAAAATTTCTGCATCAAGAGAAATTTTTTGTTTAATATGTTTCACTTATAGAAAAAGTTGCGTATTTTTGCAGTTTATTTTGCTGGGATTTTTAAAAGCTAATCCACTTCATCCTTATTATTGTAAGTTGATTGAGAGGGTTAATAATGACAAATAATGGCATCTTTTCTACATCTATCCAAAAACTAGTTGAAAACCTATTAGGGCAGTTTATAAAGGGAAGAATATTCGAAAAGTTAAAACTATTACTAGCAGTTAGATAGGCTTGGATGAAAGAGCAAATCTTGGCAAGTTACCATTTTCTTTCAAGATTATTTTTAAAACGAATTACGTATTTTAGAAGTAGACAGAAGAAGAAATAAAATCACCCTTTTCATAATTTTATCTAACTAAATTATTAAAAAAAAGTGTAAGAAGAGAAAGTTAAAATTGAAAATCTTGACTATTTATATTCTCATGGCAATGAAAATTACATTTTTGGGAAGAATATATTAAAAATACCCTAAAATTTAGTATAATTTAATATAATTTTAGATTTAGTATAATTTAATATTTCTGCGGCTTTTATTTCTTCGATCGAAACAGGAGAATCCCCTATTACTTAGTGACTTTTTCGAAAATAAAGCCAAAATGCAATAATAAATTTAAAAAAATTATAAATGAGATGAGCATTCGGCAAAATCGCAGAATAGAGGCCGTTGGGATTTGGCTTCAAAAATTCTTTTCGCCAAAGTACGCCAAAAAAGGGTTGTGATTGTAAGAGAAGTGAATTGCAAACAGTAAAAGTAATCCACATTTGGTAACTTATCGCTTACACAAAAAAGTCGCCAAATCCCAACTGCCCCTATTTTGCGATTTGGCCAAGAATTCTACGTTGTGATGTATTATAGTACTTATTATAATACTTACAGTACTTATAATACTTATTTTTTTTAAATATATATTAATATTCACATAAATTTAAAATATATAATACTGGTAAATGCTTCATTAAAGCTTTAGGTAACAATCAACACATTTCAGTGCTTTTAAAATAATAATGAAAGTATTTTATGAAGATGAATTAAAAAAATATATAATTTTATAAATGATGCTAACAGTTACGATTATAAAAATTACAGAAAAACATTATAACTGTAACACAATAGATTTCACGTTAATTATTCGTATTTTCAGTTCTTAGTGTGTTTTGAACCTTATTTGGATTGATTGATAGAACTTGGAAGAAAGTAAAAAACATGATAAATTAAAAGTCAAAATAATAGGAAAACACTTGGCGAACTAAGAATGGATAGAACTAAGGTGGTAAGTACAAATGTTGCAATTCAATTTAAGTAACAGATAGACAAGTAAATCAAAGCTAAGGGATTAATTAAAAGTATACTAAAGTAAAAATTAAAATTTAATATGTAATAATTTTTTTGTAAGCAAAAATAGTAGAAAAATGGGAGTGTCCTAAAAGGGATGGGGTTATTATTAGAGAATTAGTGCAAGGTCAGAATTCAAACACTCGGGCTCGGATAAAGGAACTCTAACCAATGATACACTAAATTATCTAGAAAGAATGTGGGTAATTCACTTTCATATGTAATGTGTTATTTAAAGGTTAATGAACTGAATTCAAGATATTAATGGAATTTTTATATGCGAGATCCAGACTCTCTGGTTGGCATAACAGAACTCTAGCCAATGATGCACTAATATATCTAGGAAAGTGTAGATTATTCACTTTCATTTGTAACGTGCTATTTAAAGGTTAATGAACTGAATTCTGATGATTAATGACCTCTTTATATGCATTACATTTTCTTGTTAAGTGCTCGTTGATTTTCAAAGCAGTTCATCAAATTTTACTGAAAAATAGTAAAATAACGTAACTTATTAGTTATTAAAACTATCTGCATTCTCCTAAAGCAAGCTTAATTGCGAGAAAATGATAATATACTCTCAAGTAGTCCTTATAAAAAACAAAAATGACAACTTATATATATATATATATATATATTAAATGATGTTTTTTATATAAATAAATTTGTAAAGAAAGTGATGAAATTTCATAATTGTTTCCTTAAGGAAATGAAAATATCCAAGGTAAATAATCAATGTTATCTGTTAAGAATATTGTATCAAAGAATGTATTAAAAATATTGTAAAGTTGTTGAGTTTTAATAAAAAGGGCACAAGGACATCACTTGCAGACTGCTATGCATCTCTAATTTAAATGAAGCAAAAAAGTACTAACAATTACAAAAAAATTATTTGAAGGGATAGGGTACTTCTAATAGTAAAAGACAAGGTAAATAAACAATGTTGCCTGTTAAGAATTTTGCATCAAAGAATATATTAAAGGTGAATATCTATCTATATCTGTGTCTATATCTATCTATAGGACTATTAAAGGACACAAGAACATCACTCGCAGACTGCTGTCTATGTATCTCTGATTTAAATAAAGCAAAAAAAGTACTGGTGATCACAAAAAATATGTTTGAATGGATCGGGTACTTCTAATAGTAAAAACAAGGTAATAAATGACATGTTGTCTGTTAAGAATATTGTATCAAAAATGTATTAAAAATATTGTAATGTTGTTAAACTCAACAAAGTTGCAATATTTTTAATACATTTTACGCACAATATTTTTACATACATACTAAAAAAAGGACACAAGGACATTACTGGCAGACAGCTGTCTATGTATCTCTGATTTAAACAAAGCAAAAAAGTATAGGCTATTAAAAAAATGTTCGGAAGTTTAAAATGTCATCGTCTTGCATATAAAATTTATTTCCCAAAGTGCGAAAATTACATTAAATAAAAACAATAAAATTTAAGTCGAGAAAATTCAGAACAATCTGTCAAATTGCTTCTTTTCTATTTCCGAAAAATCGAGGCACAGAGGTTCAACCCACAGAGAAATCCTGTCTGGTTTCTATTCTGGGAAAAGCCGATTCCGTGTTATGCCTGGGGAGACAAATAAGAACCAAGAAAGAGAAAGAGAGAGAGTGAAAGAAAGTAGGAAACTAAAGAAAAAGAAAAAAATACTTCTATACGCAAACAACGCGGAAGAACTGTGGAGATTTAACACGAAGAAAATCTTCTTCCTTATTCCTTGCGAACCTTCGCCAAGGAGCATTATCAACAACGGCTCGCTGTCTCGTTCATTTATTTCTCTACGAGATTGGTCGCATATAAAAAGGGCGGCAGAGGTCTTGGGGACTGGCTGTCTGCACTTGGTGAATAACTGCTCGATGAAGTCGCCTTCGCTGTTGGTTGTTTGTCCAAAAGTCTGTTCTTTTGATGCTTCGGAATAAGCATCGAATACATTTTATAGATAAGCCAAATGGTTGAAAATATGACACAAAAAGACACATTATTCAGTTAGATATCCATTGATTTTAAAACATTAAAAATCGTTGAGGCTTATCCAAAAAACCAATCCCCCTAAATTTGCTTATATGTAAAATTGAAGTATTATATGACTAGGATATATATATTCTTTATATGAGTAGGATATATATTCTTTATATGACTAGGATATGTATTCTTTATATGACTAGGATATATGATTATATTTTACGCAAAATTATTTGTATTTTTTTTACATATGTGATTGTGTTATTGTTATATTTATCATTAATTTGTTATAAAATTTGTTGCAGTACTGTTAAAGGCATATTTATTGGTGCCAGTTAAATTAAGTGTAGAACGTACACTAACTATAATAGCATCATTTTCAATTAAATTACTGCCATTAAAACATATATATTTAGCGGTAATATCTTTGATTTAATTGATATCATTAAAGGAACTGTTCTTTTATTACAGGTGAACATTCTGTTCAATGCGATTGGATGTTTATCCAAAAGTCTGTTTTTTTGATGCTCCAGAATAAGCATTGTATACATTTTATAAATAAGTGAAATGGTTGAAAATGTGACACAATAAGACACACGATCCAATTAGATCTCTATTGATTTTATAACATTCAAAATCGTTGAGGCTTATCCAAAGAACCAATCGCACTAAATTTGCTTATATACTGTTCTTGTAGTACAGGTGAACAAAAAGTTAACCCCGTGTGGGTCCGGGTTAGAATAGCCCCTTTGTATGCCATGCATGTCGTAATAGGCGACAAAAATAGGTACCTAGTGCCTGGTGGTATCGGTCTGACTTTACCTCACCCAGTACCAGTATAACTGTGTGGGGTAAAATCAGATTTCTTCCTTTGGTTCATCCATGCCTTTGCGCCCAAGGTCAAGGACAAAAAGAAGCTACATTCTTTATCCTTTATCATGACTCGTAGGTTTACATCGCTTGAGAACACACTGGTACATGGACTTGGTCTAGATGTTACTGTCGACCAAGGTGGATAAGAAACAACATTTGCTTGATTTAATTGATTTCATTAAAAGAACTGTTCTTGCATTACAGGTGAGCATATAGTTTAATTTATGTTCTACAGATAGTGCTACAACCCAACCCTCACCCTTTAATTTTATTCTGCTAATGTGCATATAAAAAAAAGGCATCAAATTAGCGTCCTGTTATTGTCATTAGAGGAAAAAAATTTATCCTTTCCCATTATTGCAAAATACTTTAAGCTGTGGCATATATATATATCAAATTTGGAATGAAATTAACATAGAGAAATAAATCGGCGAGAGAAGATAATTAATAAGAGAGATAAAAATAATGCATAAATAAATAATGCATGAGAAATATAATAATTAATGCATATTTTGTAACTTATAATAATTAATGCTGATTTTGTAACTTATAATAATTAATGCTGATTTTGTAACTTATAATAATTACTGTATATTTTAATAATTTGTAGCAATAACCAACGCATATAAAAAGAAACATATTTTAAGAAAAGATATTTCAATTTAAAATCAATCAGCGATGCAGTAATTTTCGAGACAAAAAAAAAAAAAAAAAAAAGCTGATTCCAAAATGATAAATATACATTGTAATCAGACTTTTTTTCTTTGATTTCTTAAAAAAAAAATTACTTCTTTTCAACACATTTCATAATAACAAAACAGAAAAAAAAACCTCCAGTGAACTTGATTAATTTATTCCGTTGAATTTATTCAAAATCTTTCTCATTATACCTTGTCTGATTATTCTTCTAAAACAATCTCAGTCCGTGTGTATTTTAAGGCAACAGCTCCCGGTAACAGAGGAAATCATGTTCTGACATTTTCAATATTATGTAAATGAGAAAAAGAACCTTTGTTAGAAATGAATATTTTCATGGTGATTCAGTCGTAGCTATTTTGTTCTTTTTTTTTAATTTTAAAATTTAGGAGCTGTAAGAATCACGTTATTTCTTTGTTCTGAAAGATTGTGAAATACATCTATAAATTTATTCATTGCTTTTGTAACATGTATTTTCATCAATATAGTTTAACAGATACTGCATGAAACTTTCAATGCAACTCAACATTTTCTTGTTATCTTTATTTTATTATTATTGTTATAATTGTTAATAAAAAACTAAGGTAATTATTATTAGAATTCGAGATGTTTGAATATTAATGTACAAAAGTATAAAAAGCTGAACAACAATTATAAAGAAAATTTTTTTTATTAATTTAAATTTTTCTAAATTGTTTGAATCGAATAGAATAAGGTAAATGTTATTCTGTTGCTTTATAAGAAATTATGAACAGTTTGTTCTAAAGAAGAAATCCACATCCTCATCAATGACGCAACAGCCCCATGATGGGCCAGGGCCGTCTGCCTACAGGCAGATTTCAAGGCAGGAGATGTTTTTTTTTATGGAGTAGGGTTGTCAGTCCTACACCCAACGCGCTACAGTCATATTAGACAAGAACCTACGGCTTAAAGTGGATATCGAATCACTATAAACATCCGTGGCAAAGAACGTCAAAGTGCAAGTCACTCTGGCATCAAGAACCTAAAGAAGGAAATTTATAAATCAGGCGCCCTAAAGAAGGTTTCTAATGCATTAAAAAATTAAAGTATTAAAATGTGTAAATATATTTGCGAAAGCATATATTTGTGTACTAAAACATTCTGATAAGAATATTAAAAAAATAGGCAGAGGGACACAATCTGAACTTATTACATTGCTGTTTGGTTATTATGATATTGAACCAAACTCTAAAATAAAAAAAATAAAAAAAATCTAAAAAGGGTTTAGAAAACTAGGGTAAGAGGGTTTTTAAAAAGGGTTTTAAAATTCTCTAAAGGGGGTTTCAATCATGTTATAGTAAACATGGGTGCACCAGAGATTTCACGAGTATGTGCATCCATGTTATAAATATAAATTAATAGAAAATAACATAAATGCATCCAAAATATCTTTAAATCTTCTGTGTAGGAACAAGTGATCGAAAGACAAATCCCCAAAATGAACATTTTGTTTTGTCTTTCCTATTTATAAACATTAATCATACTATGAAAACAAAAGGCGACGAAACTTAAAAATATTTAGACTACACCGCTAAATGAAGCAGGTGAATCTTTTGCATCCCCAACCCAGACGCCTCTTCTTCTTGAAAACAGATGGTCTGCCTGACAGTTCTTGTGCAGATGGCCCCAAAATAGGGTCGAACGCTCCAGGAAGCTCTTTGAAGGTAAGGAACGGATCTGGAGGGAAAAGTTTAATGAGTGAGATATTAATTACCGTCCTCGTTAACTAGGATCCCATTGTTAATGAACTCGTTATGCGGGAGCGCGTCTTTGAATAATGGAACGATTTATGACAGTGGAGACTTCGTGGGTTGATGGGAACATCTAAATCTCTCATGCTATGCCATCTTTTACATGAGCGAAATAATTAAAGTTTTACAAATATTTCGATGTCTTGTTGGAGGTATTAAGGCATACAATGTGATGGTTGCTGATATGTTAAAATATTTTTTATGAGTTATTCGATAAGATATGTTTGTTTATTGATGTTGTCAGATACCATGAATTTCTCTATAAGTTTTAGCTTTGGAGATGTAAATTATACCACAGATTATAATTTATAGAAACTGATGAAACTTTATAATTATGTAGAATGAACTTTTAATAATATTATACATTAAATAAAAACATTTATCAAAGGTTATATGAGTTAAAAAGAAAGTTTTTGAGTTATTAGACAAAATATATTTATTTATTAAAGTTGTCAGATAAAATGAATTTCTCTATAAGTTTTAGCTTTGGAGATATAAATTATACCACAGAATGGTATAATTTATAGAAACTGATGAAATTTTGTAGTTATGCAGAATGAACTTTTAATAATATTATATATCATACAAACACATTTATCAAAAGTTTTATGAGTTAAAAAGAAAGTTTTTATGAGTTAGAAGATAAGATATATTTATTTATCAAAGTTGTCAAGTACCATGAATTTTCTTTGTTAGCTTTAGCTTTGGAGATATAAATTAAACCATAGAATGTCTTGCTAAACTGATGAAATTTTGTAATTATGTAGAATGAAATTTTAATAATATTATATATCAAATGAAAACATTTATGAAAGATTAGAAATTTGTTCAAATTTTTAAACCGAAGAATTTGTTCTAATTTTTTAAAGAAATTAATTTAAAAGTCATCGAGACATAGGAAATTTTTAATTCGGGAAACCATTTATATTTAGGTGAATTACTATTTTGTATAAAACTTGTTTTTAAAAAAAAAGTGAAATTGAGTAATTTAAAAAAGAAAAAAAGTACAAATTATGTAATTTGTTTTTTTAAAAAAAGTAGAAATTGAGTAATTTGTTTTTTTAATAGTAGAAATTCAGTAATTTGTTTTTAAAAAAGTAAAAGTTGAGTTATTTGTTTCTAATTTCTAATTGTCTTCATTTAAATATTAATGAAATTAATTAAATGTTTTGATTATATTTTCTTTCTTTCTGTTATATGTGATCTAAAACAATTACTAAGATGGTTTGCTTTTAACGTTCTTTTAACTAAGAATTTTCTTAACGATTTTGATATACTTCGAATAAAAAAACGCCATCTAAATATCTAGAACAATCGAAGAAGGATTTGAAAAATATTTAAATGGATTTCTGTCTTTGATATTTATTCATTAATGAATAAATATAAATATTTCCGTGATTTTTATACGCGAAATAAATTTTCCAAAACTTGGATAAAGAAAGCCATTAATTTAATATGCCCAAACTTATATTTCAAGAGCAGTTCTTCTAGAAAAGTTTCTTCTGCATGTGCTTGAAGTTTGCATGCTGAAGAATTTCTTATAACTTTAAAAGGACTATGTAGCTTTTACTAAACATTTACTTAAAAAAAAAAACGAATTTGAAGAGAGTCCTTTTAAGCGAAAATTAGATTTTAAGGAGGATAAAAGTAACGTTTTTCTAAAATGAAAAATAAATGTAATAAGGAAAAAGAAATATTCCTACAAAATTATTTGCTTGAATATAGCTATTATTTTGAATACATTATGAAAATAATAAATTATTTCAGTAACTCTCAATAATAAATTCAGTAACTCAAAATAATAAATTATTTCAGTAACTTTTAATCCATGTGAAGTAATTGAAAATAAAATAGAAGCCCCTTATGAAGAATATTATGCATTTATTATGATTAAATATTAATTAAATATTTATTTTGCATTAAAAATATATTTAATTTCATTAATTTGCTAAAATATGCTTATTAAGAAATATATGATGCTTATAAATAATACAGAAAATTAAAGATATAGAACATTATTTTTAACATTATATATTAATAACATATTAATTAAAAAAATTTCCAACAATTGCCCTTGTTCAAATCCGGCAATGTCTCAATTCCTTATGGGATATAACCTCCTGACAGGATATCTCCCATAATGAATTGAAACACTGCCGGTAGCGTTCGAATTAATGTGAAATCCTCCTATGCACTGTTGCAATGGTCATCAAATCTCCCTGTTTTCGAAAACAGAGATTAAAATGCAGAGATAGATTCATCAATTATTCATAAGCAAGCAATGTACTCTTCTAATACGTCACTAATTGGACCTTTATCTTGACTAATAACTATTATTTTGATAAACTTGAAAACAACACAAAATAAAACGAAGAATAAGCGTGAATAGTAAAATTAAAAGTATTAATTTAAGGGCGTAATTGTATATTAGAGTGATTTTTAATAACCGTTATATTTGAAAAATAATAATAACACTATTATTGAAATCCACATTTCCATTGAAGGTTGGGTATGTGAACTGCTGAATAGGATATAAAACTTGAAGAAAAACTTTACATATATTACCTCACCCTAACATGAACTATATATACTTTTAAAAAGTATATATAGTTCATGTTAGGGTGAGGTCTCTAAGTTGAAAGTAGTCCCTGGAGAGTACTGAATTATTAAAACGGTATTGCATCGAAATGTTTTTACATACTATAAATAAAACGGATTCTCCACATAATCCCCCAAAAAATAACTTCTGGTAAATTTCGATACTGCCTATATATAACAAATCCATTAAACAAACTGTCACATACCTGCATATTTTACTTGTGATGTATGAACCCCTTAAGGGTGGGTACCCATAACATGCAGGCAAAAGAAGAAGGAAAAAATACCTAAAGCACCATGTTAGCCAACAATGGCTTAATGCATGATAGCATGGCACGGCCCTTCACCTCATCCATCATGGAGCTAAAGCGATGCCATTCTTCTTGAGTCGTTGATGACAAGAATATGCAAGAGGAGAGGGCTCAACATCCATAAAGAACGACGTGACATCCTACAAGAAAAATCGAGGGTGCGTTCACGTCTTCATTTCTTATAAAGCCCTCTTTTGTTCAGGTCTTCTTTGATTAGATTGGCTGCCTTCTTGTTTGGCCTGTGTTCTATTGGCTTATTGCATAATAGATATGATAATTGTTTTTTTTGTAGATGTATTGAGACAGGATTGCTCATATTGTTCTGCTGTAACAAAAACAGCTGCTCTTGTTATTTCTGTTTCGTCTTTATTTCTTTTACGATGTCTTTAGCTCGATATTCTTCGATTAGATTGGGTGTCTTTTGTTTGGATTATATGCATTGCGTTGTTGCTGGTTAATGAGCTGGTTAAGAACTATGTGAAAATATGACCTTTTCTAGTTTTAACTCAACTAGTAATTTAATCAATAAGTATTTGATAATTCAGTAACTTAATCTGAATCTAATTTTATCACAAAAATTCGATTAGATTGAATTTTTCGATTAGATTAAATGTCTTTTTTTTGGACTATAAATATTGCATTGTTGCTGGTTAATGAGCTAAACAAGAAGTATATGAACATATGACTTTTTCTCATTGAGTTAATTAATAATTCAGTAATTTAATTTGAACCTAATTTTATCATAAAATTCGATTAATTATTCTTCAATTAAATTGAATGCCTTTTGATTGAACAATATTTATTGCATTGTTGCTGGTTAAGGAGCTAAACAAGAAGTATATGAATTTATGACTTTTTTTCGTTGAGTTTATTAACAACTCAGTACTTTAATTTGAATCTAATTTTATCATAATTCTATTAGCTTGAATATCGTTCATTTGGACTATATTTATTGCATTGTTGCTGTTTAACGAGATAAACAAGAATTATATGAAAATATGACTTTTTCTCGTTGAATTCATTAATAATTTCATAACTTAATCTGAACCTAATTTCATCATACAAATAATTTCATGCTATTTGGATAACTATAGCCAATTTGTAGTTCCTTATAACTCTATAATTAAATATTCAATAAATTTTTGCAATATTTGCGTAAATAATGTTAGCAAAAATTATAGACATAAGAACGTGAATAGAAGTTATTTGAAAAGCTATATAAATTGGAAATTATTTGAAAAATATTATTTAAAACCCGAAAATAAATTAAAAGAAAATGAAATAGGGACCAAATGTTATTAGAATGCACATTAATTGGACATATATTTGCTTTAGTGAAATATTAGAATTGATATATATTTCCTTTTAGTAGAATATAAATTTCTCGTAACGATGTTGGAAAAATTAAATATGCTTTTAAATAAGATAAAAAAAAATTACAAAGTAAAAAGCTTCTTAAAAATTGAAAACTACATAAAATAAAAAAAAAAAAAATACATAGCTACATTAAGATATGCATTCCATTAAAATTTAAATTCATTTTATCAAAGGATTCCCCTTTTACATTAAAATTTACTTCAGTACAATACCAGGATTTAAAATAATCCAGTAGCAATAAATCTCCTTAATAATGCAATTCAGTTTTTGCTATCTCAAAATCTAACTTAAATCCTGCATTTCCATTTATAACAAATTGGCTCTTTCAAAAATTTTCCTAATTTGGCATTGCAGATTTCTGAGGCAATGACATTTCAGATTTACTATTAGTAATTTCATTGAAAGCAGCATTATTCGTGTAAGGGAATTGAGTTGAATTCTCCTGAGCTCCAGGTAATGCGATTACCCCACTCCCAATTCGACTCCGAACAGGCTTAGGCTATTTCGATTACGTGACCTGAGATTGGAAAAAAGAGATAAACGCCTTCATGATTAGGATTGTTGCCGTTTCTATTTTAATTGTATCGCAAATGCAGAAAAGTGTTTCATATAAAAGACGTATTTTTTTTATCTGCAGTAAGAACATGAAAGGAAAATTAATAAGCTAGTTATTATAATGAGTGGTCAGATTATTACGGGCAATAATATAGTTAGATTCTAATGAAATTCAGCAAATAACGCTTGGATTGGAAATTGAAATTTAAACTTTTAAGTTTTGTCAAATATTATCCGAGGTATAAAACGTCATTTAATGGAAGATATTAATGTTGAGTGGGATATACAAAGGTAGGGTAGCTTTCTGCATATGGATTAAACAAATAAACTATGGATTAATAACAATATATAATATATGGATTAAACAATTAACAAGATTTTATTATGGGATAAACAAAGGTATTCTGCATATGGATAAATCAGAAAATTGTATTTTTCTTTAGATCAAAATTAGAAAATTTTCACAGAATAAAAAGCATCTTATACAAGTTCCTTATTTTGATGTTTAAAATAATGATAGTAATATTTCAATGACTGTTAAAAAAATTGCAAGTTCACTTGGCGATGATTGATGCTGTTACTAATCCCCCTGGTACAGGAAAGCCTACACCAGGTCCAAAAGAATCCCATCGCAGGAGACGTCCATGCTAATTGATATGTAGCTTCACTTTTAGCAAGGAACCAAGAGGGCTGAAGACTGACTAAACCTCAATACAAATCTCTACGATCCTATTTGATCCTACGGTTTAAAGTGGATTCTGAACCACTACAAACATTTGTGTCACAGAGTGCCATAGCGCTAGACAATCGGCCATTCAGGCCTTAGGATGATTGATAAATATAGTAATTATATTATAGAAAAAATAAAAATAAAATGATAGTTTTGAGAATGAAAAAGTATTAATAATAATAAAAAAACCATTATTACAAGTATTATTTTGATGTTTAAAATAATGACAATAATATTTGAATGAATGTTAAAAACTAAGTTCACTTGATGATGATTGATAAGTATCGTAATTAGAATATAATTACGATACTTAGCAATCATCGAAACAAAAATAAAACGATAGTTTTGAGAATAAAAAAGTAATAATAATAATATATAGTAATAATAAAAGTAATAATGTTTTTTATTATATAATAATAATATAATAAAAAACACGTGTATCACTTTTTAGATTGGAAACTGACGCTTAGGTATTAGAATATATATATTTCCGTGCAAAAGGCATGACAAACCTAAATACTACATATTCTTCGCTACATGTGGCAGCACCTAGATGCTTTAGTACCGGACGTTCTATTTTTGAAAAGCTTATGAGACAACGCTGCAAGAAATAGAATTTCTACATAGAAACAAACATTTATACAATTCTCTTCTTTCTTTCTTTTTAGTGATATATCTTAGTTTAAGTTTTTCATTCACAATTCTACGTGCTTCTTTTTTTGTTTATTTATTAGAACTGACTTTATCTTGGACTTTAGTATATTTCTGATTGTATCCGTTTTGTAATGGAAATGATCATGCGGTCCGAATTTTTAGTAATCTGTGTTAAAGTAGTTTTCCCCTCTAAACTAAATACTAACTTCCTTCATTAGTTCTTTTCAAAATTTTTTTATTAAAAAAATTATGAAGATTATTTCATTAAATTTTTAAATAATAAATTGTTGATATTTGACTATAAATTTAAAAAAATGTGTATTATTACATAACAATTCAAAATTCAAAACGTTTTAATTATCATTAAAAACTAAAACATTATTTGCATAGAATGTTTAATGATGAGTTTTTGAAATGCATTCTTATTTTCAAAAAAAAAAAAAAAAAAAAAAAAAAATAATAATAATAATAATAATAATAATAATAATAATAAGAAACAAATAAAAAAGCTTCGATTTTCATTTTTTTTATTGAATATTTCCATTTCGAATTTAGTAAAAAAAATTTAACCCAAAAAAAGTTTTGTTAAAAGGTAGGCATTTAGGTTTAAGTATGTGTTGAAAATATTGGTTTTGTGTTAAATATTACAAAAAGGCTTTAAGCAATATTTTTGTGATAAAACATTATACGCGGGAAAATGTTAGAAATATGCTTGTTATAATCTTAATTCTTTGGATGACATTTGATTATGTAAAGCGTGGTAATGTAAAGTGTGGATTGTAAATCCTTTAATGAGAAAGCTTTGACGAAAGGCAATATTAATTTTAAGACAGTCAATAAATCGCAGAAAAAGCTGGGAGTAATTTGCACAGGAGTTTTTGACGTAATGAAGTAATGAATTTGAGCTCAACAAGGGATTCATACCTAAAGTTCTTATGTCTACACTCGGAGCAGTAAGCCCGGAAATTCCCCTACTGGGTCTAATGAAGAGAGTTAAAACTCTTCAGATGTTGCCCAAGAGAAAATATCATTCTAATTCGAGATAGCACCATTGGCGAATGTTGGCTATTAAAGTAGTGTTTCCTTATTTGGGGGGTAGTGTTACCCGAGTCTGTAGCATATCTTTAAGCTACACGTGCCCCTGGCTTGTGCTAAATGAGTAACAGCGTTCGTCGGTGCACGACATGTCTTCTTCAAGGCTAGTTTGTATTGGGCTGCTGGCAGGGAAATGGCCAATATGACCCAGTCCTCGACGCAATTAAAAAAAAAAGGGATTCTTATTTGAAAAAGCTTTAGAGAATTTAAGATTTCTTTGAATCATCAATGTCCTCCTATTAAGAAAAAAATTAATCGATAAAGAATTTACAAAAAAACTGTTTTAATTTAAATTTGGTTAATAAGAAAACATTAAAAAAACAAACTGCAAACAAACCGGAAAAGTTTTATTCTCTCTTAATACAGAATGGTAAATATTCCTGTCAAAAGTATAACAATGGGATTGAATAAAACAGCAATCGCCTCGACTTGTCTAGACACAAAATCCTTTAATGCCATCTTACCCACCTCTGTCCCTTTTATTCACTTAAGAGCCTTTCTACTAAATTAGGGTTAAAATTCTAAAAGGGAGAAAATGATTTTCTCTTGAAAGCGGAAACAAGGAACCCCGGAAACTCATTTCTCGGTCAGAAAGGAAGACCTGCACAAAAGGAATGAAGAAAAAGCTTCAGCCGGAGATAATGAAAGAGTTTTCTTCCAAGAAAAGTCAGCTGCAAATGGCGAAGAGAGAGAGAAGTTTCTTTGTTCAATGACAGTTCTTGATCACGTTCGTGGATTTCTCCACCAGGGAAATAATACGAGATTCTTCTAGAACGAGAAATGCTTCTTTCTCACGGAATGAATCGGACATCGAGTTTAAAAAAGAAGAAAATGGAATTTTTGCCGATGTACTATAAAATAAAACTCGCTGTCTACCCTTAACCATTTAAAAGCATTCAATTCAAATAGACATTTTTAGGAAAACCCAATACTTTTTAAGAATAATATATAAAAGAAATGATGCAATTTATTACAAACATTCATGCCACTAAACCACTAACAATCATTAAGCCATCGCCAGGATGTAATGAAGTCGAGTTTTACAAGGGATTCACACTTAAAGTTCTTATGTTTACAATGGGATCAGTGAGCCCAGAAATTCCTCTACTGGGTCCAATGAAGAGAGTGAAAACTCTTCAGATGGTGCCCGAGGGTAAGATCATTCTAATTTGTGATGGCACTTTTGACGAATGTTAACTGTTAAAACAGCGTTTCCTTATTGGAAAAGCTTTAAAGGATTTAGGATTCCTTCGAATCATCGTGATCTGACAGCCAATTGACTTGTGTTCTGGTCTTTGGTACCACATACTTCAGGTTAGAATCCTGGCGGAAGCATGGATGTTTGTTAATTGTTTGTTAGTGATTTGGAATCCACGTTAAACTGTAGGTCCTTGTCTAATGAGCCTAAAGTGTGCACAAAATGACCGTAGAGCTACAAACCCAACCAACTTTCGAATCATCAATGGCCTCCTATTAGGAAAAAACATTATTGAAGGATTTACAATTCAAAAACTGCTTTAGTAAGGAAGCACTAAAAAAACAAATTCCAATCAAACCACAAAAGTATTATTTTTTCTCAAAACAGAATGGTAAATATTCCTGTCAAAAGTATAACAATGGGATTAAATAAAACAGCAATCGTCTCGACACAAAACCCTTAATGCCATCAGCCCACCTCTGTTCCCTTTTATTCACTTAAGACCCTTTCCACTAAATTAGGGTTAAAATTCTAAAAGGGGGAAAATGATTTTCTCTTGAAAGCGGAAACAAGAGACCCGGAAACTCATTTCTCGGTCAGAAAGGAAGACCTGCACAAAAGGAATGAAGAAAAAGCTTCAGCCGGAGATAATGAAAGAGTTTTCTTCCAAGAAAAGTCAGCTGCAAATGGCGAAGAGAGAGAGAAGTTTCTTTGTTCAATGACAGTTCTTGATCACGTTCGTGGATTTCTCCACCAGGGAAATAATACGAGATTCTTCTAGAACGAGAAATGCTTCTTTCTCACGGAATGAATCGGACATCGAGTTTAAAAAAGAAGAAAATGGAATTTTTGCCGATGTACTATAAAATAAAACTCGCTGTCTACCCTTAACCATTTAAAAGCATTCAATTCAAATAGACATTTTTAGGAAAACCCAATACTTTTTAAGAATAATATATAAAAGAAATGATGCAATTTATTACAAACATTCATGCCACTAAACCACTAACAATCATTAAGCCATCGCCAGGATGTAATGAAGTCGAGTTTTACAAGGGATTCACACTTAAAGTTCTTATGTTTACAATGGGATCAGTGAGCCCAGAAATTCCTCTACTGGGTCCAATGAAGAGAGTGAAAACTCTTCAGATGGTGCCCGAGGGTAAGATCATTCTAATTTGTGATGGCACTTTTGACGAATGTTAACTGTTAAAACAGCGTTTCCTTATTGGAAAAGCTTTAAAGGATTTAGGATTCCTTCGAATCATCGTGACCTGACAGCCAATTGACTTGTGTTCTGGTCTTTGGTACCACATACTTCAGGTTAGAATCCTGGCGGAAGCATGGATGTTTGTTAATTGTTTGTTAGTGATTTGGAATCCACGTTAAACTGTAGGTCCTTGTCTAATGAGCCTAAAGTGTGCACAAAATGACCGTAGAGCTACAAACCCAACCAACTTTCGAATCATCAATGGCCTCCTATTAGGAAAAAACATTATTGAAGGATTTACAATTCAAAAACTGCTTTAGTAAGGAAGCACTAAAAAAACAAATTCCAATCAAACCACAAAAGTATTATTTTTTCTCAAAACAGAATGGTAAATATTCCTGTCAAAAGTATAACAATGGGATTAAATAAAACAGCAATCGTCTCGACACAAAACCCTTAATGCCATCAGCCCACCTCTGTTCCCTTTTATTCACTTAAGACCCTTTCCACTAAATTAGGGTTAAAATTCTAAAAGGGGGAAAATGATTTTCTCTTGAAAGCGGAAACAAGAGACCCGGAAACTCATTTCTCGGTCAGAAAGGAAGACCTGCACAAAAGGAATGAAGAAAAAGCTTCAGCCGGAGATAATGAAAGAGTTTTCTTCCAAGAAAAGTCAGCTGCAAATGGCGAAGAGAGAGAGAGAGAAGTTTCTTTGTTCAATGGCAGTTCTTGATCACGTTCGTGGATTTCTCCACCTGGGAAATAATACGAGATTCTTCTAAAACGAGGAATGCTTCTTTCTCACGGAATGAATCGGACATCGAGTTTAAAAAAGAAGAAAATGGAATTTTGCCGATGTACTATAAAATAAAACTCGCTGTCTACCCTAAACCATTTAAAAGCATTCACTTCAAATAGTCATTTTTTTTCGAAAACCCAATACTTTTTAAGAACAACATATAAAAGAAATGGCGAAATTCAGTCATTAAATTTCTTTATTGTATCTCACCAATATAAAAAAGTAAGGTTCTTTGTTGTGTGTGTTTCGCTTTATTTATAACCATAGGACTACAATCAACCTTATCTGAATATTATTATTTCTTCCCTCTTATTTTGAATGATATTAGCTGACACAATAGTGTTTCGTAAAATTTCTAAGGCATTTAAAAAGACATCAATTTCGCAAAATAAGCCAGTGCCAAAAATGTCGTGAAGTCTTTTTTTTTTTTTTTTTTTGGAAGTTTTGCAATTCAAATGTGACTGGCACATACAACAGGGATAATGTATGCAAATTGTGTCTACTAAAATGGTTTTTCGTGAAATTGGCTTTCAAAAAAATATTATTCCCAGACAGATAAGAGTCTATTCAAATTATAAAGGAAAAAAAAATATAGATATCCAATTTTGAAATCGATGCAAATGGATTGAAAGATTTCTTTCGATTTCAAATAGGAATAGCCAAAAACGATAGTGATTACAAATCAATTGACAATGATTTATAATCTCTATCGTTTTTATACTTCTGGTGATTTCATTTAGGGCAATTTTCAACAAATATAACGTCGATTGACATACATAACGTAACATTGAGATTTTTTGATAAATTCAATACATTTATTTTTAAAACTCTAATTACATAAAGATTAAAAATAATGCAATTATGTGGTATATATACTATGGATACTAGCAAATGTAATTACTGAACTACATTTACTAGCATTCAGAATACACTCCTATCTCATGTTTGTGTGTTTTTAAAACACCATGAATTAAAATGTGTGAAAGTTAATTTTTAATTCTGGACTAAGAGTAATTTGAACTACCTTGTCTTGGACTACCTAGACAAAATCTTGACTTGACTGGACTATACTTGAATCAGAGGGTTCTATTCTGATTTTGATCCGAGTCCGATTTCAATACGAGTGAATAAATTTATACTTGAATTTTTACAATAAAAATTAAATTAAACAGAATAAAAATTTATTAATAACTCTAACAATGCATATTTTCTAGTTCCGTAAAATAATCGTCCTAGACAAAACACATGTGATATAAATAAATGAATAAATAGATAAACTGATCCATCAATGGAAAAATTGTAGTATATTAACTCCACATAAGTAGCTTTAAATACTACAATTTAAAAACTGATATAAAGTAAGTAAATAAAGAAAAATATCCTCCCTCCAATAATTTTTTAATTTGGTCACTAATCATAATTCATGAAATGATAATCTTAATTGGCTGGATATAATATAAAAATAACTTATGCATAAGCTATTACACTAAAAATAAAATGCTATTTTAACAGTCATAATATTTATATTAGTTCTATACATTAAAAAGTACGATAACAAATCATGAATATTTATTAGCTATATTGTGCAACCTATCCAGATTTTTTTTATTAGACTCTTTGATTATATGATGATAATTAATAAGTAAATTAATCTTGAAATTATTTTTGGTGCGCATCAAACAATTAGTTTCGTGAAAAATGAGAAGGAAAAGCCAATTAAATCACGACTGTCTGAAAGCAGTCTCTTAAGTGAGAGGCATTTCACATTGTTTGGAGTGGCAGCATTCCAAAAGATAGCAAAAAAAGATACATAACTGACAAGTGAGAATGGCGTTGCTTACTAGCGAGAAAAGCAATACTCACTGTTGAACAATAATTTGTTTGTTTCCAAGCAAAAAAATTTCAAATAGTGCAAAATGAGCTTATTCGCGAACAGCTACTCGTAAATCTTTTCAGAAAAATATTTTTTTTATCTTTATCCATTTCAAGTGCATTTTGTAGTTGACATAAAAAAGATACATAACTGACAAGTGAGAATAGCTTTGCTTACTAGTCAGAAAAGCAATACTCATTGTTGAACAATAATTTGTTTGTATTCAAGCAAAAACTATTTGAAATAGCATAAAATGACCTTATTTTCCAAAAAGCTACTCATAAATCTTTTCAGAAAAATATTTTTTTATCTCTACCCATTTCAAGGGTATTTTGTAGTGGATGGATTACCAACAAAAAAGATACATAACTGACAAGGGAGACTAGCTTTGTTTACTAGTGAGAAAAGCAATACTCATGTTGAAAATGAAACACAGATGAATTTCAAATAGTGCAAAATGAGCTTATTCGACAACAGCTACTTGTAAATCTTTTCAGAAATTTTTTTTTTATCTCTACCCTTTTTTAGTTGCATTTTGTAGTTGATGGATTACCGGTTTGGAAACTTATGAATAATTAATATTCTTTTAAAATAGCAATTTCTTTTCGTACTATTTAAAATAAAACCTCGAGAATAATTGCTGTTTAGTGATGTGCATTGGTGTTATTGATTTTAGAAATGGGAAAATTAGGTGGCGAATATAACAGCGTGTATGATGTTTTTACATGCATGTTATATTTGGTGTGATCTTTTTTCCTTTTTTGTTTCCGTATGAAAATATAGATGGGCAGTTAACATTAATAGTCTTTCACGAAAGCAATAACTTCATCTTTGACTATTCCTGGTATATTAGGCTTAACATGGCATTTGGTTAAAAAGGATTTTAATAACCCAGTTTTTTCTATTATACAATCTCCTTTCTGTTACACTATGTCTTTTCTATTATTGAAACACAAGAATTTGTTAATAGTTTAAAGATATTTCTTGATTCAAATATTGATATGAAAAGAATAAAGACTTTAGACTGATCAAACTCTCTATCTATAAATAAAATAGCATAGATAGAAGTTTGTTTGTATATATTTAACCATTCTGTACATGTTTTCTTAATGATGATCTTTTTTAATACTAGAATATAGGAAACACCTGCTTTGAAAATGAAGTTTAAGAAAAAACTTACTAGTTATAACTACAAAATGTGAATACAAACTACTACTAAAATTATACAAAAAAAAAAAAAAAAAAAAAAATCCTTTCAAGCACAAGAATTTATCAATCGTTCAAGGATATTTTTTGATTCAAATATTGATATGAAAAGAATGCAGATTTTAGATTTATCCTACTCACTATCTATAAATAAAATTACGTAGATAGAATTTTATTTATATATCTTTAACCATTATGCCTTTTTATTGATGGCCTTTTTTTTAATACTGAAATATAGAAAATACCTGCTTTGAAAATGAATTTAAGAAAACTAAACACTTACTAATTATTTACAATGATTACAAAAAGTGAATAGCAGTAAAATAATTAACTAAAAAATAAAAGGATTTTTTTTTAGAAAAACAATCAAGATTTGAATTTTGAAATAAGACATTATTGTTAGTAAATTATTTGGTTTTTGTTTAGTATAATAAAGTTAGGTACATTAACAATATGTTGTGCTTAGATAAATTATGTATATTTGTGTAGGTACATCAACAATATTAATTCTGAAAGAGAAACGATGCTCTAATGCAGTTCCCCATTGAAAAGAAAATTTGAATATGGTTTCCAAGAAACAAATCAAACTGTATGATATTAATTTATTTAAACATTAAAATATATTTAAAATGATCCTATTATAAAGAAATGAAATATTTTCTAAGATACATATTTATAAGCAATCAAACTATTAGTTTACAAAATTTAAATAAGGACGAGTATCTAAATATACAAGAAATAAACATATTAATTAGAACACAGATGTAAAAGAAAGCCAAAGATTAATTTCCAAAATTTAAATATCACATCCCACCAAGTTATTATTTATAAATAATTAGAAGAATTTATAAATAATTATCTAATGGACAGAATATGCATTGGAAAAAAATTAATAGTTGGATTCTTCAATGAATTTGTCTCGAAAAAGAATCGTGAATTTTAGGATATTTAAGACAGTCTTGATTATTTATTTATGCCTAGTTTGAAGTAATAATTTAAAAATTTTCAACAAAAATCAACAAATAATTTTAATAAAATGGAAATATCAATCATGATTTCATGTTATAATACTTTAAACTGAAATATTTTAGAAAATAATAATAAAAAAAAAACTATACTGAAAAAAGAAATGATTCTTCAATTTATTCATCAACAACATTTTGTTTTTGTTTGATATTAAAAGCTAAATTTTCGTTTTCCCTTGACCTAATTTCGTGAGAAGTCCCCATAAATCAAATTAAATTCAAGAAACATTTTTTTGAATAACTGTTGTCTCATTCATAGAAATGATATAGGTCAAGATTTCTTTCCCCTTTGCAGTTATGCAATCTTACTTACATTATTAAGGCTTTTCGCAGTCATCCATAGCAGAGTTCCATTGCAGTTAGCTTTGATTTATGGTTTCCTTAACGATTTTGTTTCTAATAGTTTCTTATGGAAAATGGTGTTTTTGCATGTCTGTGCAAAATTTAATGAAGATCTAATGAAACAGAATCGTCAAAAAGATATTAAGAATATTGCGTAATGGCATGAATCTCTGATGAATGAAGATTCTTATTTTATCATAATAATTAAAATAGTAATAAAAATTAATAGTAATTAAAATTCATTCGAGAATCTTTAATTGGTAATTTGTAAATGTGATATTTAAATGGGATTCATAATATTGAAAGGATATTTAGTATAGAGTCAGAGAAAAGGATATTTAGCATCCATGTTAGTTTAGGTATTTAGGTATTTATTATTGCTATATCCATGTTAAAGATATTTAGTATCCGTGTTTATATTTAATGTAGAGTTAGAGAAAAAGGATATTTAGTGTAGTTTATATATATATATATATTTTTCTGATAATTATAACTTTTGCCGAATTAGTGACCCAGTTGTGACTTGCGCAATGTCCTCTATTGCAGACATTGCTTACAAAAACGAAGAGATTTAATGCCAATTGTAACAGTGCGTGTAAAGTGTTATACATTGATAGTCAGGATCACTGGTGGGAGTTTTCCGTATTTTCTTCCATACAACACAAATACGAGGCAGTGACAATAAATCCTTTTGAAAGTCAATGCTCTCCACTCATCATTTATCAGTAGGCTGTTAGTTGTTGTTGTGTGTCTAACCCTGCAGTGCGGGACTTACATCCCATGAGTAATCTATTCGACGGAAGGGTTTGGTTAGTCGGTCTATGGTCATTTCTTGCACACTTAAGGGTAATTAGACCGAGGCATAGAGTTTAACGTGGATTCCGAACCACTGACAAACATCCCTGCCACTGCCAGAATTCGAACCTGAAGCATGTGATACCAAACCACAGAGAGCTAGCCAATTGGCTATCAGGGGGCGGAAGGAAAGGTGGGGGACAGCTTCTGTTGTGATAGAGCACTAGTAGGTAGAAGTCTGACTTGGCTTCATGTCTCTAGAGAAGGAGGGCAATGCCTTCTGGGAAGACTTTTAGCTGGAACTACCCCGAATTTGAGCATCATATGGGAGGAAACATACAAAACTCCCCAAAGGGAGGCTGAACATTCCAAACGCCATTGAGTGTTCTTCGTTTTTTGAAACAGTGCCTACAACAATTTGTTTCCCATTTTAATTCTGTTAGTATTAATGTACCTAAATTTTTTTTCTACAAGTGGAAATATGCATCGACATGAGCATATTCGGTATTTTATTAAATAAAGGAAAATAAAAAAAAAAATTAATATAAAGTTCGATAAATGTATTTTATTGTAAAAACTTTAATAAAATGTGACAAATTTATTAACTCTTCTTATTTTGTTTATGTTTTAGAACATTCATTTTATTAACCTAGTTTCAATAATTAATATTATTCTTAAAATAAGGAATGTTGTACAAAATGAACACATAAGGAAAAGTAAAGGTAATTTGTTCTAAATTGATAAAAAAATGTTCAACACAATTCTTTTTACTTTTTTTTTTAAATTAGTCAATAAAGCTATATTATATATATTTTGAATTTTGCTTTGTAATTTTTTGATATAAAAAAAAAGATTCGAAACATCAGATTCCGTAACTTATCTAAAGCAAGGTCAGTAAGCTATTAGATCGAAGATGATTACAGGCCAACAAGAAGTAGATCATTTATCACAAAAGAAAGTACACTCTATCTTTAGAAACAAAACCAATCTAGTACTTATTTTATCTCAAAAAATTTCATCTTATAGCATCCATCATTTTTTGTCACATGATACCTAAAAAGGAGTGAAAACACGTTCGTTAAGAAAATACTTCTTTTCTTATCTAGTCCGAGGGGCTTCCTGGTTTTCTTTGAAATGGACTAGACAATTCAAAATATCATTATCTAGGATCCGAGTAATTGCATTTCTTCTTTTTTCCTTTCAATCACTTAGATAAGAGAATAGGACTTCTACTCACACTCTCTGAATTTCCTGTTAGATATAGTTTCCAAATTGAGATATTTTTTTTTTTTTTTTTTTTTGTTACATAAATATCGTTATGTAAGAATTTTTTTATTTGTTTCTTTTTCCAGTAGTAATTGTTGTACTGGTTTACATTTCAGAATTTTTAATTATACCTCATATACTTATTAGATTTTTTACGATTATCATATTGACTAACTATTGAATTTCTTTTCCAATTTTGACATTAGTATGGGACACTATAAATTTTTTTTAGAAGGTGTACTGAAAATTATTTCTTGATTCGAAATATTAGAGACAAATATATGTATATGTATATATATATATATATATTCAGCATCAGAAAAGTTAAAATTCTAGTTTATTCAAAACTGATCACGAATCAAATTTATATTTAAAATTCCTATCTTATACCATTTATCATTTTGTCCCCCATATTGTACCTATCATGTAAAAAGAGGTGAAAACATGTTCTTCAAAAGAATAAATCTTTTCTTATCTAGTACGTGTTTTCTAATTTAAACCTTTTTTCTTTGAAGTGAACTAGACATGCCCAATATCATTCTCCAGCATGCTAGTAATTGCATTTCTACTTCCTTTCCATTACTAGTACGAAAAAGAAGATATAAATAAAAATCCCTTCTCCATACTAAATTTCCTGCTCAAATTTATTTTTAAAATTTTCGTCCTATAGAATTTATCATTTTGTACCCTACATTGTACCTTTCATGTAAAAAGATTCGAAAACATGTTCTTTAAAAGAATAAATCTTTTCTTATCTAGTACGTGTTTCCTAATTTGAACCTTTTTCCTTTGAAGTGGACTAGACAAGTTGAATATCCTTCTCCAACATCCTAGCAGGCGGCCTGATGGCCAAGAGCTCTGGTCATTGGTACTAGAGGCTCTAGTTTCGAATCCTGGTGATGGCATGGATGATTGTTATTGGTTTGGAATCTACGTTAATCTGTGGGTCCTGGTAATCTGTAGGTCCTTAATTAGTCTAAAGTGTGCGAAAAATGACCGCAAAGTGACAAAACCAAACCAACATCCTAGTAATTGCATTTCTATCACCTTTCCATTACTTGCACCAGAAAGAAGAAATAAATTAAAAAAAAACCCTCTCCCTCATAAACTTCCTCTCTCAAATTTACTTTTAAAATTACCGTCCTATAGCATTTATCATTTTACCTCCTACATTGTACCTAACATGTAAAAAGAGGTGAAAACATGTTCTTCAAGAGAATAAATCTTTTCTTATCTAGTACGTGTTTCCTAATTTAAACTTTTTTCCTTTGAAGTGGACTAGACAAGTCGAATATCATTCTCCAGCGTCCTAGTAATTGCATTTCTACTTCCTTTCCATTACTAGTACCAGAAAGAAGATAAAAGTAAAAAAAAACCCCTCTTCCATCCTAAACTTCCTGCTAGATATATTGCTTTCACCTCCTGATACCATTTATATATATATATATATCGATTCTGTCAAAAGGAAAGAAGTTTTTCACCTTTTTTGTTTTGATTCTCTTTTACCATAAGAGCTGGTACATTTTTCTCTTCAAGACACAAATCCGATATCAGTGGCTGGCTTGAGACTTTGGTACTGCTGGTTTTTGGTACAAGTTCATTTGTTTACCAGAGAATTGAGAATTTCTTTTATATCTTTTTTTATGGCCTACGTTTGTCTTGAAGAACGGTTATGTACTATAGCTTTCGTTTATTTGCTGCCTTTAGTTCAGCAGCGCTTAACTGAAGTGTTATTTTCGAAGGGTTTCTGTTCACTGATGCTTTAAGAAAGAAAGAAATATTTTCCTATAAATATAGCTTTGAAGTGCCCCCATTGGTAAATATAGAACATACTTTTTGATCTCTTTTACAGCAAGTTTTGATGATGAAAAGCGAATATCTGTTTAATATGTTAAAGTAAACAGAGAAAGCTTTGATGTTGTAAAGAACAGAGTAAGCTATATTCGAATGAATCTCCCATTCAGAAAAATATTTTTTGTATGTAAAAGGTTTGGACGTCATATTGGATGAAAAACACTTTTATCAGAAATATGTGATGGCTTGCGAATATATATATAAATAAGCAAAATTATTTTTATTCTGGTACAAGTAAATTCTTTACTGAAATAGATTTATTATTTTTATGAAAATATTTCACTTCAAAAATATTATTTTTTAATCGAAAGACAAATTAAATCCATACATAAATTATTTTAATGCTCAAATTAAACTTTAAAAATGAACGTAATTAAAATTTGTAACAAAATACTTTATCTTAAATTATTTTGTGTAGTAAAGTTATAAAATAAATTAAATATTTTTAAAAAAACATGAAATACATAACTATAAAATAGAAAACTCTTTATCAAACAATTTTTTTATAATTGTTTTTGCTTTAAATGAAGTAAAATTTTTTTAATTTTAAGTTATTTAACTCTGATATCCATATTTTAGTAACTGATTAAATTTAAAAATTAATTTGTTAATGATTAATTAGATTAAATTTGTTAACTTATAGCAAATTTCTTGAATAAATTTAAAAAAACCTAAAAAAACTAACTCCATGGCATTATTGCCCCTGGGGGGGCCAAGGCTAAAGAGAATTAAGAGAATTAATATTAGAATTCGAAATGTTTGAATATTAATGTACAAAAGTATAAAAAGCTCGTCAACATTTATAAATAGAAACTTTTTTCATTAATTTAAATTTTGCTAAATTGTTTTGACTCGCACACAATAAGGCAATTGTTATTCTTTTGCTTTATAAGAAATTATAAGCAGTTTGTTCTAAAGAAGAAATCATTATCAATGGTGTAACAGCCCCATGGGGGCCCAAGGCCGTCTGCCTACTGGCAGATTTCGAGACAGAAGATGTTTTTTTTTTACAGGGCAGGATTGTCAAACATCCATGGCCTATCCGGGACTCGAACCCTGTGGCACTGAGTGCCTGAGCGCTTGGCCAAATATGTATAATAGATAATTAATAAATCTAAATAACATGGATTTAAATATCGTTAGAAGATCCGACAATGATATTTTTAAACAATATTTAGATAGATAATCGGAATTAGTCTATTGTAAATATTTCAATATTTTATCAGTATTTTTAAATAAAAATACCAAATTAAAAAACTTACTTTAAATTATTGCTTACTAATTTTATGGTATTTACGAAAACGTTATTTTTAAACAATATTTCTGAAGCTAATCGGAATTAGTCTATTGTAAATATTTTTACAATACTTTATTAGTACTTTTAAATAAAAATACAAAATTGAAAAAATTATTTTAAATTATGCTTATTAATTTTATGGTATTTACGAAAATGATATTTTTAAACAATATTTCTGAAGCTAATCGGAAATCTATTGTAAATATTTTTACAATACTTTATCATTATTATTATTATTATTATACATTAGTACTTTTAAATAAAAATTTTTTAAAAAATGCTATGATTTTAAAATATGGCTTATTAATTTTATTAAATATTCATATGCAATGTGATAGCTAAAAAATAATTTTAAACCATATTTCTCAAGCTAATCGGAATGAACTTATTGAACATATTTTTTTCACTAATATCAGTACTTTTAAATAAAAATACCAAATTAAAAATATTATTTAAAAATATGACTTATTAACTTTATATGCAACTTAAAAGCGACAGCTTAAAATAATTATTTTAATTTGTATAGGGATAATAATTCTTGATTACAGTAACGAAAACCCAGCTTTCTAAAAGAATATTAGATGGAGTGGTTTTAAAAAATGTCTAGACAGCACTGATGGTTAATGACCAACTTTTTGTTCTTGGTTCAAAAGCCTGCATTTGACGGATATTAATACTCCACTTACTTTGATTAAGCCTACTTTTCGAATTCCCCCTAACTCACGTATAAAAAAAAAGGGAATAAACTAGAGGAGGAACAGCAATTTTATCTCAAACTGATTTTAACTATACGGCAATGAAAAAAAATCTACTTAACAGTTTCTGCGTCATTGCCTCAAGCTACAACGTAAGAATTTTTATGCATATTTTATTAACAGTTTTCAGCTGCGAGGGGAATAAATTATTTTATTTTTTGTGCCATGCACACTAGAGCTTTGCAACTTGCGCACTAGAACCGCTGAAAATTTTCTACGTAACGATAAAGTGATTATAAAATCATCGATTTTTACATTTTTAGCAGTGGCAGCAAGAACTCGATGCTTGATGGCGTCCAATGAAACGTTGTTTCATTACTGTTTTGAGATAAATCACTTATGTATTGGAGGTAACAGAATTTGGCGACGTAATATTGGCGCTAAAAGGCTTTTATGATGTTATCGTGCATTTTTAAACTAGAAGATAAAACAAAAGAACATTGTCGAATCGTATTTATGGAAATTCGAACAGAGTATAGGAAAAGCAATAAGTTTCACAGTGATTTTATGCTTTATGAGATAAATTATGTAATAAAATTGTATATGATTTGAATATAAATCTTAAATTTATGAGCAAATTAATCACAATACGTTTTTAGCTTAATCTAGTTTTTTCACAGTACATAATAAAGAGCATGAGTAGTAAAATAATAATTTTTTTTTTGGATATTATATTAAATTATATATAACTTAATTTAAAATATTATTTCTCTCATTAAGCTGATACTTCCTTTTTTGTAATTATATATATATTAAATACAAATTAGATTTTAATAAATTTAATATACTATACTTTATATTAATTTTCAATTAATATAAAATGTTTCAACAACACTTTTGCAAGATGGCATCATCTTTAGATTATTTAAATTTATTACTTTTGCTGTTTATAAATTAAATTATATCAAAAATCTATATAAAACCAAAAACATATGGGAACTATCTATACCATACAAGCAAGACATCTCAATTATAAAGAAGACAATCATATCAATTATACTACAAATACATTTATAAAATTGCTTAAGTTATCAATCATTTTGTTACTTTTTAAAAAAAATACTTTAAATAATATTTTTGTATTTGATAGTATTCAATATATTTATCTAACAACTTGAAGAAGAGTTTAGTTTGTCGCTCTAAGGTCATCTTGTCACAAGAGTGCTAAACAGACCGGGACCAACAGTTTAAAATGGATTGCATACCACTAACAAACATCCATGCCACCGCCAGGATTCCAGCCTGGAGCCTGTGGTACCGAAGGCAGAGCGCTAGAAAATTGGCCATCAGGCCACAACTGTAGAAGGGACAAGATATCTAAAATGATACAGCAATAAAACGAACAAAATTAAAAGGAATTATCAGAAATAATTCAATTCATGTCATTGTTGATTAAACGAATTAATATAAAACTACATAAATAAGAAGACAAGTATATGACCATCGATGCGATGGTCAAAACTACATATATACAAGACTTCTTCACAAAAATAAAAAGCGAACTGAAAAGGAATGCATTAGAAGCCCCACCATTTTTCACAACAAAATCCAAAACAGTATTCGCTACAAAATTGTATAGCAAAACCATCATAGCGTTTGCAGTAAAAAAATCGTGAAGTGCTACATTCAAGAAACCTTGAAATGCCTCACATTCATTTTTTTAAAAAAGAAAAATTCTTCGCGATCCTAAGCACAAAAAATCTGCAGCAACGAAACTGAAAATTGTTAAACAAACACAAATATCAAAAGGTTAACGGCCAAACTGCATTGGCATATAAAAAAGAACAAACTTATAGAAAGTATAGAATAGCAGAATGGGAAACATGTTGTCCAAGCCGAAGAAACATGAACACCCTGTCCAAATTCTACAGTCAAGGCCGATGAAACAGAAATAAATTAATGAAAACAATATATATATATGTGTGTGTGTGTGTGTTGTGTGTTCGTGGTGTCTAATCCAGAGTATCCTGCAGTGTGGGATGGACATCCCACGTGTAGTCTAGTCATGGAAGGTGGGAAAGGGGCAGCTTGTGATGGAACATAAGTGGGTAGAAGTCTGAATGAGCTCCGTGCCATTGAAGAAGGAAGGCAGTGCCTTCCGTTAGCACTTTTAGAGGTTGAACTACCCCGCATTTGCGTATCGTATGGGAAAAAAATCCCGGAAAACTCCTACCAGGGACTTCGACTCACGATGCAAGGTGCTGAACTTCATAAACGCCATCGAGTTCTCTCTTGTTTTGAAACAGTGTCTACAACATAGTTGCGAGCTGATTGAACCTCAGACCTAACACGCTCACCAGAGGCGCATGCTGCCACTGAGCCACGAGTAATGCTATATAAGAAGAAGTTAGACATTTCATTTAATGTTGCATTTAAAAATACAACATTTGGTAATAAATTGCACAATTTTACAAAACTTTTTATTTCACCTCATTTTAATTAAACAGGCAACAACTATCTATAGTTATCCTCATCAACATTAGTTTATATAACCATGCACTTTAACGTAAAAAGCTTTGTTGAAAAAGTAAAAAAATAATTAACGCGGTTTGTAATCACACAGTCCCTTAATATACTTTTAAAGATCGTTATTTTACTTAAATGTCTCCCGTGTTGTTTTAACTAACTATATATTAGTTGATACTCCAGTGGGTTTCTAATGTGACGGATAAAACGGTACAACAAAGGACAAGAAATGGCGGAAAGTGATTGAAACTTAAGTTTCCCTCTAAGTATCTCCAGGAAGACAAAAGGGGGCAGTTCAACTGTTTAAGGATTTCGAGCATGAAACGATAACAGCTTGGCAGGAGGAAGGATCCATTTCTGGAGCCATAACCATTTGTTCGCAAGAGCGAGTGGCAATTTAGTTCTTTTTCGAAAAAAAGAATCTACAGAGGTAAATGATTCCTACTATACTGTAAGGATCTAAAGAGATTTCGTTCGTTGCATAGATGCCAAGTGAAATCAGAAGGGTTGGATATAGTAAAAGGATATTTAGTTGTTCTAACATTAAACTTTAAAAGTTTTTTTACGCTTTGAAAAATATCGAGGTAAGTGTTGAAAAGAAAAGTTTCAGCAATTGTAAACGAAAATTAGAACAGAGAATTCAGTTGAAAATGAACATTTTAAAGAAATTAAAGTGCAGAAATGTTATATAAAGCAAGTAATGAAATATTTAATTTCAAATAATATTCATAAATATTCTTTGTTGAGGAAATAAAATCGATTATAAAATAATGCAATAAATTTTTTGTGTTTTATTTTTCTGCAAAGGATGAATCTGTGTCTTTATAAATTATTAAATTACTGAAATATCACTTCATTTATGTGATTTATAATTTTTTCCCCTTAATTTTCCTGAATAGCTGAATTTCTAAAAGTAATTTAGTCTCCACGCTAAAATGATTTAAAAAAAGAATAAGTATTACATATTTTTAAAAAGAAACAATTATTCGGCTTATTTTAAATTATTAAATTACTTAAATCTCATTTCATTTATGTAATTTACAATTGCTTTTCTTAATTTTTGCTAAATAGCTGAATTTCTTAAGTAATTTAGTATGAATGTTAAAATGATTTAAAAAAAAAATAATAAGTATTACATGTTTTTAAAAAGAAATAACTATGACGGCTTATTTTTTTGCAAAAAATCTGTGTCATTATAAATTATTAAATTACTTAAATTTCACTTCATTTATGTGATTTATAATTTATGTCCTTAATTTTACTGAATAACTGAATTTCTAAAAGTAATTTAAAGTAAAAAAGTTAATTACTGTTAAAAAATATTTTAAAATATAAAAAAAGTATTGCATGTTTTTAAAAAGAATCAATTATGATGGCTTATTTTTTTTTGCAAAGAATGTATATCATTATAAAATATTAAATTACTTAAATCTCCCTTTATTCATGTGATTTACAGTCTTTTTCCTTAATTTTGCTGAATAGCTGAATTTCAAAAAGTGTTTTAGTATGGATGTTAAAATAATTAAAAAAAAAAGAGACTAATTATTACTCTTTTTGAAAAAGAAACAATTACGACTACTTGAATTATGACGGCTTATTTATTTGCAAAGAATCTGTATCATTATAAATTACTAAATTACTGAAATCTCCCTTCATTTATGCGATTTACAATTTTTTTCCTTAATTTTGCCGAACAGCTGAATTCTTAAATGTAATTTAGTATGAATGTTAAAATAAATATATATATATATATATATATATATATATATATAAAAAAGAAGAATATGAAAAAAAAAAAAAAAAAAAAAAAGAATAAGAATATTCTGTATTACATGTTTTTAAAAAGAAACAATTACGAAGGCTTATTTTTTGCAAAGAAACTGTTTCATTATAAATTATTAAATTACTAAAATCACACTTCAATTATGAGATTTATAATTTTTTCGCCTTAATTTCGTTGAATAGCTGAATTTGTAAAAGTATTTTAGCATGAATGTTACAATGATTTAAAAGAAAAGAATAAGTATTACATGTTTTTAAAAAGAAACAATTATGACGGCTTGAAAGGAAAACCTTAGTAACAAAACATCTGCGTCATTAAACTTCTGTTCACTGATGTTTGTTTAAACATATAAAAAAAAAGCAATTCGGATATAAAGTTTTCTACGCTGCACGCAATTTGATTTACATTTTCTGATTTGTTTTCACGTTTTGAATTCTGTTTTCAAACTTAAAGGATTTTCGACTTTGGAAAAACAAAAAATACTTTCTTTGCATAAAATATCCATTAGGTACAAAAGAATAAAAACCAAGTTGGTTGCACATAATGACAAACAAATGATGAGAAAGATTGCATGTGTCTGTAAGTGTGTAAGAAAAGATATTTCTAGTTTAAAGGAAAGGGTTGAAAATTTGTATTTATATGTATATATTTTTTTGTATTTTTCTAATCAAAGGAAATGTACGAAATAAAAATTTGTTACGCTTTGGAAATTTTTAAAAATTTGTTTAAGAATGAGGACATGATTAAATTTATAAATTATAAGAAAAAAATAAATAAAATAAATGTTTGCATAATAAATTTTTAATGCTTCTCAATGCATGACGCAGTGAGTAATAATAAAAATAGTCACTTGTTTTTAGGTGATCATATCTTAATAATCTAGATATTTAAATAATAATTATGAATAATTATAAATACATTTCATAAAATTAATCATAGATAAAGAGATGAATGTTATCTTTAATTATTTTAATTGAAAATAATGAAAATAATTAATAAGAAGGAAAGAAAAATACATACTAAATACATCCAAATTAATCAATTACTATTTTTTTTTGTTTAAAATAATAGTTAAGTAATAATTACATAAAAATAGGGTAATATACAGCCATTAAAGCACCACAATATTAGCATAAATAGGTAGCAATTTCCTTTTAATGGTTTTAAGCATAAATAATTAATTATTGCATTTGAATATGCCATAATTAATTATTATGCAATTTATAAAAATTTATTATTCATAGATTAACAAAAAAGAAAGCAATTCAAATTCTATGTTGTACAAATTGGAATTTATTTTTTTTAGTAGAACGATAATTTGATTTAAGGGAATTAAAAAAATAAATCAGGATTCAATACATTTCTAATAAATTGTTATATTAATAAGAAAAACTCAAAGATCAAGATATTTTTAATGGATTAATGTATTTATCCCAAATGCCATATTCTTATACAATGTTGAAATGCTTCAGATATTTCTTTTGTTACGATTATTAACTGTTTTTCAAATTTTATCCTGAAACCATACCAATTATTAAAAAAATGTTATAATAAATCAGTACGTCATCAATTATTTAAATAATTCATTGATTGGTATACAATTTATAAAAAAAACTTTCTCTTTGGGCACGAATGAATATTTTATATTCACTCGTATTTATCTTGACCTTATTAAATGGTGACATATCATTTAAAATTACAATGAAAATACATATTTTATGTTGAAGAAAAACTGATTTAAAATAAAGATAACGTATTCATTTAATATTGTAATTTATTACACAAAAGTACAAATATTTATTTACCAAATATAAATTTACACACATATTATATATTTATAAATATATATTTTCCCAAGATATATTTAATTTCAGAATATCACTAAAGGAAAAGTAAATCAAGGATAAAATACTTCCACTATAAACCAATACAATTATTTGGAAGATAAATTAATAAGAAACAAAAAAGTAGCAGAAATCAAAGTAAAAGTTAAATAATGTTGGTTAAAATTAAGTTCCATTAAAATTAAGATTTACCAAAGAGTTGGATTTGAAAAGATAAAAATATCGAATAATCTTCTTTAAATATCGAAATAAAAATCAGTTTAAAATGAATTAGAAGGAAAAAAAATTGTCTTAATTGCATTTTATGTATTTCGTTTTCAATGACTAATCTTGTTTTCTATTGTTGCCAAAACGTAATTGCATTTTGACATCTTTGGAAAGAATTTTTAAGAAAAGAGATGGCAACAACTTAATAAAGCGTACATGATTTGAAATTTGATTTTTGAAAACCAAAAAGTGTTCCATTATTTGTTTCCTTTTTACAATTGAATAAGAACCATTTATTTTCTGCCAAATCTCAATCGCTGCAATTTTATATAAATTCTTCAAGCGAAAGAATGCATTAGCTTTTAAATATCGCCATTTCTTTATTTTGGCATTGTTTGTTTCTATTCATAGATGCAACTTGTAGCAGACGGTTTGGCACGTCATTGTGTTGTTTGGCAACGAAAACAACCAGACGCTGACACTAAACAATAGAATCTTTCTCTTCAGTACAAACAAAAAGCGGGAATGTGTTTTGTTTTAAGATAGTTCTTTAAGATCTTTGGATCGCAATTGTATATGTATATATATAAACATGTAACTATTTTGCAATAGACAATACCTATGATTGGAAGATTTTCCTACTTGCATTATACACTACTGGCTATTCAAATTACTACACCAGGAAGAAATGCATATTACAATAGGATATTTATTTTACAAATATATTATACTGGAATTAATAAGTGATTAAATTTTCAAAAAATTTAGGTGCATAGATCCTGAGAAATCTGTACCCAAAACAACCATCTCTGGCAGTAATAACAGTGCTTATACGCGAATTGAAAATTGATATCAGAAGCTATTCAATTTTTTAGTATAAATATGAGTTTTATGTTAAATGAATTTACATATATTCCATACTGGTAAGTTAAGCCATTTGCATAAAACAATAAATAAGACAAAAATCATTCTTCCTCTTCTTTAAAGAAATGATAAAAAATAATTTGAAGTAGTTTCTTTACTAATAATATGATCACTTTTTAATTTTTCCATTTTAAATATTTATTAGAAATTTATAAAAGCAAAGTAATTATTGAATTTTTTGTTTATTATAATGAAAAGAATAATGCATTTTTAATTATAATGAATACAGATGCATAGTTATTTATTGCTTTCTTCAGAAAAAAATGTTATATTTAATTTTTCAAAATAAAATTTAAAATATATGAAGGGAAGTTTCTATTACTTTACACAACATAATCTTTTTATAAATGCGTGCATTTAATTTTGATCTTTTTCCTTCAGTAAACCCCATGTAAGTCCGGGTTTGAAAAGTACCACTGTAGCCCATGCCATAAAAGGCGACTAAAAGGGTACCAGTGCCAGGGGGTATAACCGGGTGGGGAACAATCAGATTTCTCCCTTTTGGGTGCCCATGTCTTTGTGCCGCAAGGTCAAGGACAAAAAGAAGCTGCTGAAAGTGCATGACTCGGCACTGGTCTAGATGTTTCTGTCGACCAAGTGAGAAAAGAAACAACAACAATACATATAATATATATTCATGTGAAACACTTTTACCTAAAAGTAAATAAGTTGTAAATCCAAAAGAGCTCCAAATAATAATCATCAATAATCTTCAGATAACAATAATAAATAAATAATCCTCATCGATAATCTTAAAATAATAATAATCAATAAATAATCCTCATCGATAATCTTAAAATAATAATAATCAATAAATAATCCTCATCGATAATCTTAAAATAATAATAATCAATAAATAATAATCATCAATAATCTTCAAATAATAGCAATAATAACCAATGAACGAACAATTAAAATGTATTTTGGATCATCATCATAAATTAGCGTCAAAGGAGAATTTGATACACAGCAAAACAAAAATTTCTGCTAAGATCAATAAGACGAGAAACTTATTTAACAAACGAATTTTTCATAGAATCAAATTTTAGCTTTACTTTCAAATAATCATTTTCATAGTAAAAAAAGACCATTATTTCAACACTCATCTTTCAAGTTTTGCTTCTTGAAAAGTATTGTGACGAATAAATTAAAATATTTTTGAACGAATGAACCAATAAACGAATAATTAAAATGTATTTTGGATCATTATCATAAATTAACGTCAAGGGAAACGTTAATTCTAAAACAAATTTTTCGTAATTTTCAGAACAAAATTTTATTTTTACTTTAAAATTATCACTTTCAAAGTAAAACAGGATCAATATTTCATTGCTTATCATTCAAGTTTAGTTTCCTCAAAAGTATTATGAAGGACAAAAGATTCAAAGATAATGATAAACAAACGAAAAGTATACATCTCTTTATCATAGTACTGTGATTCTTATTTTCCAACAAAATCTTTGAAAACCCTTTTTAATTAATGTATTAAGTGTAATTAAGTTTGTAATTGCGTTTAGTAATCTATGTCGATCAGCGGGCAAGAAGAGCAAATTAATGACGTAGAAAAATGAAATTCATTAAAAATCTCCGAATGATAATTTTTTGAAACTCAATTACCTAAATTGTTCTCAATTTTTCATAAAATATTTTCGTTATCATTTTAAAAATCTTAAAGAAAAAAATTAGTTTAGAAGATTTTTAACATTTGATAATCATTTTTGTAACATACTATACTTAAGTCAAGAGAAAGATAAATAGAGATTGCATTTATTACCTTACCAAAGATAATTAACATTATTTTATATTTTTCCTTGCAATTTGTACACAAGTTATAATCTTTTCTTAAAAGTATTTGCGGATTTTGTTTGAAGTTTTCGGAAGAATAATAGTTCAAACTAAAGATTTAACGTACATAATTGCGGAAGAAGAATTATTTGATTTCGAAGCATAAAACTCCAAATAAATAAAATGGAAGTCAAAGTATCATTTACAAAAAAAAAAAAAAAAAAAAAAAAAAATCATCATCATTACGAAAAAGGAATGGCAAAAAAACTTTTGTTGCTGGAAAAAAAATTTATGCTTATCATATTTAACAAAAGATAAAAAATTCGTAAAATATTACTTTATTTACCTATAATTTATATACTAGTGGTTCGCTTACATATATAAACAAATCCACTTATAAATGATCAAGAAAAAACTGTAACTTCTGGAAAGGACTTTAGGATTTACTGCTGCATTTGCGCGTTTTATGGGAGAAAAGCCTGAAAACTCCCAAGCAGCCTGGCTGTCAATGCGAAGCGTTTATTAATGAGTCTGAGTCTAAAACAGATACTGGTGCAATATATGTAATTGGCCTAATATGCAATCTGCAATGTAATTGGTCTAATATGTAATCTGCATATATTATATATGCAATCTGCATATTTATATTTGTAATCTACATAAACTCATGTTTGTGAAAATTGCAACACCATGAAGGACTTACGCGAGTGAGCTGAAATTTTCAGGAAATGCAAATTAGCGCATGATATGCAAATGATTAGAATTTGAAATCCGTAGCGCATGCGTATGCTGAGCAGTGCCCTCTGAACTTTGGAAGCAGTGGACGGACGAGTGTCGGACAACTCAGAAATTCATGAGTGGACCCCGAAATGTGACGTCAGCTCGCGATGATAGACACCTGTCCCGCATGGCGCTGACGGACCGTACAACTTCCTCTAGACAATTGGCAGCCCAGTGGTCAACAGCTACAGGTGTTTCATTGTGTGCTTCATCAATTCGTAGACGTCTGCTGCAGCATGGACTGCGCGCAAGGACTCCTTTATACAGGATCCCTCTCACGCTAAACCATCGCCGCCTGCGGCTACAATGGGCAGCTCAGCATAGAGACTGGCGTGCTGATTGGCAGCATGTCGTCTTTTCTGACGAATCCCGCTTTAATTTCTGGTACCATGATGGCCGCATTCGTGTCAGACACTATGCCGGTGAACGCCACCTTCCGGAGTGCATTATCGAACGCCACAGCGGACGACCACCCGGAGTTATGGTCTGGGGTGCCATAGCATATCATGGACGATCTCAATTGCTAAGAATTGTGGGCAATCTGAACAGCAACCGGTACATCAGTAAAGTTCTACAGCCCCAAGCTGTTCCCTTCCTTCAAAGCTTGCCAGGCGCTGTATTTCAATAGGACAATGCCCGCCCTCATATCGCTAGGACTGTTCAATCCTTCTTTGCAACGCGGCAGGTACAGCTTCTTCCTTGGCCTGCGTATTCCCCGGATATGTCGCGGATTGAACATGTGTGGGATTTCGTTGGTCGGCGTCTCTCTCGTGATCCTCGTCCTATTGCTTCTGCAGACGAACTTTGGGTGCGCATACAAACAATATGGAATGCTCTTCCTCAGGCAGACATTCAAAATTTGTTTGACTGCATGCCACGTCATGTAGCAGCACTTATTGCGGCGCGTGGTGGCTACACAAAATACTGATTCCGATCTCTTGTTATTGTTTGTTTGCGTTGAACATTTAATCATTTATTTGTACCACTACCACTCAACTGTGTATTAAATTTCATTCAATTATGACGATTCCTTCATGGTGTTGCAATTTTAACAAACATGAGTATATATTTTTTATTAAGTGTAGAATGTATTTAAAAATGTGCCATGATAACGAGGAATCGATTCGGTAATTATTCGAATAAGAATGACAGTTTTAAAAATTTAATATTTTCTCTAAAAATTAAAATTTTTGTTACGAGGTATTATTATACAAACAAAAAAGTTCCTACAAAATCTATATTGAAGTATCTGAGACCCAAAACTATTTGATGTTAGCAAGTGAACCAAATTTCTAACATGAGATGGTACTCCCCTCCTACCTTAAAACCTACTTGAGTATTCTGCTTTGGCTCTTACTAGACATCAAAGCTAAAACTTTTTTTTAAAATAAACTTCAAATAAAAAAGCTACATGAAAAGAACTCTCCTCTCAAAGAGGAAAGGTAGGAGACGTGTAGGGTTCTGTTTATCATACACTTTCGATGTTTGCAGATGTCTTTTTATGATGTATTCTCCTTCATGTATGATTCAGCATGAGACAGTTACTGTACAGCATGCTCTTTATTCAAAGAAATACCCGTATAACACTTTTTATGTGTTTCAATTTTTTTGCGAAGCAACAGGAAAAGACATTTCATATGTTTTACTGCAGTTTATACTAGGTCAAAGGAAATATTAATTTATTATTATGATAAAGATAATTGGTCAAAATAAAAATTCAGAAGGACATAGTAAAGAAATCCAAATTTATTTAAATTAACGTAATATTATAGATAATTAATTTCCTTTCAATTTGAAAAGATTTATCCTAGCATACATTTGCTAAAATTTACAGTAAATTCCATTCAATAAAAATTAACTTTGTAAACGTGTTTCCTTCTACGCTCGGCAAGAGAGCCCACTGTGGCGTTAAGGAGAAATGTTTAGTAGACCTAGAGAAAACGCAACCTGTGCTACCGTTTAGTTTACAAAATCTCATCCCGAGAGGAATTATATTTAGCGCATCATGCGCGTAGCTGAGTATCTGGTTTTCGGCTTAGAAGTGTAATCCTTCCACGAATCCATAATTATATGCCTTTAAAATTTGTAAATAATAGAGAGTTTTTGCATACCGTATTTTGGACGTCCGTTAGCTTTTTCTCCCTAGCGCGCATGTTCATAGGAAACATTATTACAGATACGCATGCGCAATTTCCTATGAGCATGCGCGATAGAGAGAAAAAGCTAACAGACGTCAAAAATACGGTATGCAAAAACTCTCTATTGTCTGTCTTTAATTGTACGTGTGTGGTGTTTGTGCATGTGTAGATAAAACTGCGAGTTCTCAAACCTGTGTCCCAAGTCTCAACCCAACCACACCAAGTTACGACTCAGCTGCACAACCCGCACATTACAATTTCATTTAAATAGTTTGTCATTATTTTGTTAAAAATCTAAAGCAACAATTCTAGTTGGCAAACATAAAAAATAGTATAAAAATAAGTTATATACAGTTATTTGTTCTTTATAAATAAATTAATTTTGTTTATAAATTTTAATGCATTAAAAAGACATGTCCCCTTAAATATTTTCATTAAAATTATAAAAATGTAAATTTAGCAAGATTCGTTATTTAAATATAATTCTAAATCTCATTAAAAAGTTTCTGAATAATTAATGATTCTAGATATTCTAAATTTTCAAAACTTTTTTAATTTAATGACTGCAAACAAAGTTTAAATAATATTACAAAATTAGAAATTGTGCTTATTCAAGGCATAAAATACTGTCAACGGTGTTTCGTAATATACAATTTTTTAAATAGAAAATCGTATTTGTAGAAATATTTTTCATATATTATATTCAATATAACTTTTTTTTATTACATAAGGATATATTGAAAAAAATTGGACGTTTTTATTTTTAATGGAGTGGATTATAAAAAGATTAATTTGAAATAGAGTTTTTTAGAGAGACGAAATGAAGGCAAAAATACCGATTTCAAAAAGATTCAAAGCAAAATATATCCTGAATTTAAAGAGATAAAATAGAAAAATTGATGTTTTACGTTTCCTTCTTACTTTTTTAAACGGTGATTTTATATCAAAAACCTATAAATTCAGACGACATTATTATGAGAAAAAAATATGAAAAGAATGTTTTTTTTTGTTCCAGATTCACTTTTATAAACTGTCAAGGGACGACAGAATATTCTTTTTTGAAAAGAATGCAGTGCAACGTTGCATTATTTTTTTCTCTTGAAAGAAAAAACCTGAATTTTCTAAAGCTCAGAAAGTAGCTCTAGAGCAAGGCTCCGATGGGAAAATAGATAGCATCATCTTCTCTCAGGATAAGATAGGACAATTTTTCTCTAAAGTATGACGTCAGTGTTTGACGTAATAAACTGCTGTAGACCGTAAAAACCCATTACCTGGGACACAGAAGAGTTCCAGAACATCTGAGAATTAAATTATTTTTTGTAGAATTTTTTTTTAAAACACAAAAGAGGAAGGCAGATTAAAAGCATTAAGTCAATTCTTTTTAATGCTAGTTTCATAAATATTAAAAAAATATGATCAGAAAGATTTTTTTTATGAAGTAATCGCATTGAAAGGACTAATTAGAATGAAATGATTTCTCTTTGTGTTCAAAAACTTTCTTTAAAAACTTTAAAGAGTATATAAAAAATATACAGATTTTTTTTAAAATTAGGTAATTTTTTTTCAACTTGAAATGATTTATTTCAGCATACATTTGTTAAAATTTATAGTAAACTCCATTCAATAAAAATTAACTTTGTAACTTTGTAATATAACAAAACTAGAAATTCTGCTTAATTAATACATAAAATTCTGTCAACGACGTTTACATAATATACCATTTTTTTAAAATAGAAAATAGCATTTGTAGAAATATTTTCTATATATTATATTCAATATAACTACTTTTATTACATAAAGATCACTATAAAAAACAGGGTCTTTCGAACATTTTTATTTCTAATGGAGCGGATTATAAAAAGATTAATTCGAAATAGATTTTTTAGAGACACAAAAATGAAAACAAAAATACCGATTTCAAAAAGACTCAAAGCAAAATATATTCTGAATTTAAGATATAAAATAGAAAAATTGATGTTTAACGTTTCCTTCTTACTTTTTTAAACGGTGATTTTATATCAAAAACCTATAAATTCAGACGATATTATTATGAGAAAAAAATATGAAAAGAATGTTTTTTTTTCGTTCCAGATTCACTTTTATAAACTGTCATGGGACGACAGACCATTCTTTTTTGAAAAGAATGCAGTGCAACGTTGCATTATTTTTTCTCTTGAAAGAAAAAACTGAATTTTCTAAAGCTCAGAGAGTAGCTCTAGAGCAAGGCTCCGATGGGAAAATAGATAGCATCATTTTCTCTGAGGAAAAGATAGGACAATTTTTCTCTAAAGTATGACGTCAGTGTTTGACGTAATAAACTGCTGTAGACCGTAAAAACCCATTACCTGGGACACAGCGAGTTCCAGAACATCTGAGAATTAAATTATTTTTTTTCGATTTTTTTTGGCAACACAAAAGAGGAAGGCAGATCAAAAGCATTAAGTCAATTCTTTTTAATGCTAGTTTCATAAATATTAAAAAAAAATTTATCAGAAAGATTTTTTTTATGAAGTAATAGTATTGAAAGGACTATTTATATCAAATGATTTCTCTTTGTGTTCAAAGATTTTCTTTAAAAACCCTAAGGTTTGTATGAAAGAAAATGTGCAGATTTTTGTTTAAAATTAGGACGCTTTTTGTCGATCCAAAAGATATTTAATAAAACTGATAGTTATTTGATAAAACTGATGATAAATCATTTTTTGTGAGACCGAGTCGGACAAGAGAAGCACATTAATAACTAATTTTTTTTGAGGTTTTTATAAAATCTGAATGGCAACACTGGCCGAATTCCATTAGTGCAGTAGAGCATATACTTATTTTCTATACTCACGATGCAAGTGCATATGTTAAGCATTATCGGACAATTAGTTACAATGGTTGCTATAATTCAAATTCTTACCAAGTATTATATTAGAATGAAATTATTTCTCTTTGTGTACAAAAATGTTCTTTCAAAAACCCTAAAGATTATATAAAAAAAATATAAAGATATATTTTTTTTTTAAATTAGGAATCTTTTTGTCGATCCAAAAGATATTTATTAAAACCGATGCTTAACTTATAAATCATTTTTTGAGAGACCGAGTCTTGCATATGAAGAACACTTCAATGAATAGATTTTTGGAGGGTTTTATAAAATCTGAATGGCAACACTGGTCGAATTTCGTTAGTGCAATAGCAGATAATTATCTTCTGTACACACGATATATGTGCATAAGTTCATTATTGTTGGACAATTAGTTACAATTGCTGTTATAATTTAAATTCTCGCCAAATATTAGTTGGTAATTTGTTTCCTCTAAAAGGCCCAATGCTGCAATAAATCAGTAAGTGTACCATTTATAGGTTTGCAATAATGAGCGATGGGGAAATCATGCAATGATACAGATCTTCGTACTGTATAAGCGATTTAGAATTTTGGATGGGTACTGTTTGACGACTTCTCTTATCTCTCACCTCTGATAGCTGAAGAGTAGTTATCACTCAAATTCCTCCCGGAAGACAGTACTGCCTTTAGAAAGTCATTCATTTTCTGTAGCTACAAGTCAACAGATCAGTGGCTCAAGATTTCGGATATGAAATTTGGTTGAAAAAAAAATTCTTGTTCACTGGCACAACAGCCCATGCTGAGCCAAGGCCGCTTGCCTACAGGCAGATTTCGAGACAGCGATGCTTTCATTTTACTGTGTAGGGTAGTCCGATGGTGGAATCGGAATAAAATCGATGGAAAATTTTTTGATGACATACCATTTCACCCTTCTTCAAGTATCTTCAGTTCAAATTTGAACTGATTTTGACGAGTGTTTCTTTTTTTTTTTTTACAGCATTTTGAAAGTGGCACTTTAATTATAATCACCCTGTATATTAAAAAAGAACCCCACGTTTAAAATTAAATCTAAAAAAGAACCCCACGTTTAAAATTAAATCTCAACTCGAAAAAGAAGCATTTTCTTTGCATTTAAATAACGTTTAAATATTAAAAATTCCAATTACCTAACAAATTAGGAAAAATTTTTGTTCAGTAATTCTTTAAATAAATAAGCTGCTATGAATACCACCAAATCAAGAATCTTAATTACTCACACCTTCAAGGCAAAATGACTTAATTTACTAGCACGTCAGAAAAAGGGACAGCTTGATTTAAAATTTATGGGAAAAAAAGAAGATTCGTTAATCCTCTTTCCAAGTGGGCGTTTCACCAGAGCGAAGGGTACAAGATTGATAATGAGTGATTTTCAGAAAATCTCAAACCTTGTACTTTTATTTTTAGACGACCATTTATACAGTTTGTATCCAACTGACTCATGAATTCGGCATGGGTCCCAAGGTCAGCGGCATGTAGCTAGGTGTGACATGTCACTTGACAGCAACCGGCAATGCACAAGTTGGAAGCTTGGCAGGGGTTCAGCAATGGAAGCACTTTTTTGCCAACCATCTTCGCCATGCGGTCTTTCTAATTACTGTTTAATTCCCCGGGGAAGTGACGGCCTCAAGTACTTGACTGATAACAGTTTCAGGATGTATGAGTCCAGATGAGCTAATCTCTTTGTTAAAAGGTAATACGCGTTTGTCATTTATGTAGACGACGGGGAACAACAACCAATTTATTGTGAATTTTTCATATTTGGAGTATAATTATAATTGAATTTGAGTGTTATGTTGCTAGCGTGTTGGAGTCTGTTAACGGGTTCCAGAAATAATTTTTATTTGTATGCAACTCGGCAACCGCAACCGTACTAAAAGTTCATGCGTCTGCCCTAGAAAGGGGTGTGATAAATTAGTGTGCCGGATTTGTAGGCCTTCCTATGGCCCTCAAACATGCGGTGGTACAATTTTGGTTTAGTGTATCCGGAAACCTTGGTATACTTTCAATAAGCTAAATTATGGCCTGAATGGCCGAATATCTAGCGGAAGGATGGCCAACCTGCGGGCCGCATGCGTCCGCCTTGATCATTTTTCCGGCCCGTGAGATTTATCACACTTTTACAAAATATTTGTTTTATAAAGGCCAAAGTGGTGAAAACCAATTTATTAAAAAAATACAGTATGTGTGCATCCATATATTTAAAAATTAACAGTCGAAATTATGAACAAAAAAAAATTAACGTTGGTTTTAAAATAATATTCTTGCGAATATATGACAGATATTGCCTGTTTTATTTATCAGCTTACAGAATAATTAAATTTTATTCTGGGAAATCATGATCATCTTTTGACATCTAATATAACAGATTGCAATATTAATATAAAAAATATAGTGAGTCTAAATCTAATATGAGGATATATACTTTTATATGCGGCCCGCGAAGTTATGATACATTTCCAAAAGTGGCCAAAAGTGGCCACTTTTCCAAAGTGGCCCGAAAGATCATTTGGGTTGGCTGCCACTGGTCTAGTGCTCTGGCGCTCGGTGCCACAGGTTTAGGGTTCGAGTCCCGACGGCGCCATGGATGTTAGCAGTGGTTTGGAATTCACTACGTAGGTTCCAGTCTAGTCCAGCTATACCTTCGAGTGCACCATCACAACAGAAGCTTCCCCCTTTCCCTCCATCCATCCATGAGCAGCAGGACACTGAGGATTAGTCATACACACTTTATCATCAGGCCATGAGCCATTAATACGACAGAACTGTAGTAGATTCAACTTTACCAAGACTGCACTAAGAGATGTTGCAAGATATCCAATTATGTCTCCTCGAAAGTGTTTCAAATGGGAGTTAATTGGAGTCTGTTAATTCTAGTTTACTTCTAGTAACTTCTCACCCACATCATTCCCAAACTGTATAGGGGCAACTCATCTGTAGAATTGCTCCTATACAGTTTGGGAATGATGTGGGTGAGATGTGGCACAGTGATGTGGTGTAGTAGCAAGTTAAATTGCTCTAATGGAAATTCACTTCATGTCAAAATGGCTGGCATTTAAAAATAACAACATATAACTAAAAATATACAGTTTCTAATTAATAATGTCAGAAAAATCTTTTTGTTTTCTATCCCAATATTTAAAAGGCTAGCTAATATTTCAGGGTTTCCAGTTATCATTGCTTAATTATCGGAAATAAAAGGCTTTAAAATGGGTTTTATGATAACTTTAAAATAGGTATTTTTAGCAATCACTCTAAAGATATTAGACACCTTTTGTCAAGTAATGTATTTTGAAGAAAATTAATGAGGCAGGATTTTTATTATGGATTTTAGTCTTTTGTCTAGATGAGTAGCAGAATACATAGTATACAAAGAATACATAATATTAAAAGCTGGTACATTGTATTAAAAGCTGCGAGTACATAGTATTAAAAGCTCCTATTAAAAATTTTGTCTTCAATTTAAACTCTAAAAATAGAAAGCCGATAATGATAATGAAGAAGATGAGGAAATAGGCCGTGAAAAAGGGATAGTAATAATTTAATGACACTAAAGACATTTGTTTTTAAAAAAAAACAAAGAAAAAAATTCATTCCAGAACAGTTATTTTATTGATTTCTAGTAACATATAATACATTTTTGATTTAGTTATCATCTTATATTTATTTATCCATTTATGCATTATTTCTTTACTTAATATGGTTTATTTACAACTAAAATATGTTTTCAAAGTGTTTTTTTTAAATTTTTTTTGTGGTAGAGTATTTTAGATTTTTGTGGTAGTATTAGTATTAGAATTTTTGTATTAGTATTTTATTTTTTATTAGTATTAGTATTAGTATTTTTGTGGTAGAGTATTTTTATTAGTATGAATAGAAATTCATAAGATTCGATTACAGTAAAATAAAGTAAAAAATGTAAAATCTACAAAACAATGTTCCAAAAATAGAAATATTTCAAATGAATGTTTTGATTAACATAAACAGTATTTTATAAATCACAAAATAGTATCCTGGTATTTATTTTTTGTTGCTAGAAGAATTTTCGAATTAAAATCAAGATTATAACAATCTTGAGTGCTACAAAACAAATTTATTAATCAATAAAAAAAATAAGTTCACAAAAAGATTTAAAAAAATGTATAATCTAAAAATAAAAATTATTGGTGATGCATTTAAAAAATTCTTTTTCTTAGGAATTTTTTTTGTCTCATTGTCAAAAGTGAAATTGATTTAAATTACTTATATATATATATAGACTACAGATTAAAGGCATTTAAATACTTAGTATTACAAAACTTTTCGAGCCTTTTTGATTAGTTTTAAACAATCAAATATTGGATGCAGTATCATATTCAATAAATCAAGTTAAAAGCTGGATATGTTTTTAGAGATTATTTTTATCATGTAATTCCGTTTTTGAATGCAGTTTTCCTTTACATATAACTTTATTTGAAAAAAAAAAAATTACATATTCAAGTAATCTATTACGTGTATAAAAGTAATTGTGAATATTGTAAAAAATTTAATATTCACGTAACTGCATAAAACGTATTGCACTTGGCCGTTTAGTGACTTATATATATATATATAAATTTAACAAATACCCCCTTATTGGCCACTGGAGCATAGATATATAGCAATATCAATCATTGCCACGAAGGCGTGGGGATATTGCTACATGAAACCTGCATTGTGGCAATGAAATGTAGAACGAATACCCTCTTATTGGTCACTAGAACACTATATATATATATATAAACATAGATATACAATTTTTTCCCTTTAAATGCAGCGTATCAACCAGATAATTCATTTATATAATATATTCTATTTTAATACATTTTTCTTCAGAGTTATAGAGTTGTTGCTAAAACATTATATTAAACGCAGAAGAACATAAATTGTTCAATGGATATTTTGTACACACTAACAAGTATGAATTGTTTAAAATCTGGTGTTTCTAATCTATGAACTTTATTCGACTACATTTAAAAGGAAAAATTGTTTTGGTCTACATAAAATTTAGTAATCAAATGATAGTTTTTAAGTAAGAAGTAATTATTGCCGCACAGTAAAAACATCAACCATGAGAAATAAGCAAAATGGTCATAACTTAATAATCTTTGATTCATTTTTTTTCCCACAGAATTTGCTTTAAATTCTTGAGTAGGTCACGAAGTTTTGATAAACATTTGAAATATAAATTATTTAAGTAAAGCAAAAATTTCATTTTTTTAAAAAATATGTTTGTATATAACTTGAATTTTAAAAGTGAATCAAATAAGCACATGAAAATCTCGATATATTTTGTACATACTAACAAATATGCAATGTTTAAAATCTGGTATTTTCAATCTAGGAAATTTTTTCTGCTGTATTTAAAGGCAAAAATGTTTTGTGCCATATAAAATTTTGCAACTGAATGATGGCTTTTAAGCAAAAAGTAATAATTGCTGCACAGTATATTGTAATAATTGCTGCACCATGACAAATAAGCAAAGCTGTCATAACTTAATAATCTTTGATTCATTTTCGCACAGAATTTGTATTAAATTCTTGAGTAGATCAAGAAGTTTTCATAAAAACTGGAAATATAAATTATTTAAAATTCTTGAGCAAGTCAAGAAGTTTTAATAAAAACTGGAAAGATAAATTATTTAAATAAAATAAATTTGTTTTTATTTTTTAAAAAATATATTTGTTCATAATTTGGTTTTTAAAAGTAAATCAGATAAACACATGAAAATCTCGATGATTAAAAAAATATGATTTTATCTTAAAGTTTATTCATAAAGCGATGGACCGTTTACAGCCCCAAGGTTGGGCAGCATCTTTTTAAATAATATTTGTTATCAGTTCTTCGCATATATATGTATATAAGATAAAAATCAGCAACTTCTTCAAGCGATTCAAATGCCTCAGATCATTCATTGCTTGAGGCAATATGATAAGTTTTCCAAGGAAGAAGGACTTCCAACAAATCAGTACACTTTTTTTATTTTTAAAGATTTTTGATCGATTTTACAGGATTTCTTGAAAAGAATAAAGGGCCTGCGCAAGAAGGGAAAAGCCTAACACCACCCTGGCGCCTCACCAAACTAGGTCGAATGATTTCCTTAAAGAGTTATGGTCTGGAGCGCATTTTTTCACTCTGTTGTTTTCTTGGCTGAATTCCAAAGACTTCAAAAGAGATGCTTTGGAGCATCCAGTTCTAACTCGGGATGAAAAAGGCTCGATGCGTGTCAGACAATTTCTTTTTTATCTTTGTGCTTTATTTCTCATAAATGGTGCACGCAGAAACTCTTGCGTGCTTTTTGGGTTTTATCCTTGCTTATGTCATTGCGAAGCCTGTGGCATCAGAATTATGGGTTCATGCCAGTGGCTGTCCACAGGTTTTCACAGCAAATTATTTTTAAATTGGCTTTTCTTCGCCTGATATCGTACGCACGAAACGAAACGGTAAGAATTATTTTAAGGATTTTGAAAGCCTTTTGACACGTAAAGTGTTTAGGGTATTATTTTTGTTTATATTACAAAGTAGTCTGCGACTTCGGAATTATAAGTTCTTAACCTGTGTTCCGTTATGTTTATTTACGGTCTTAATTGTAAATCCTTCAACCATTAAAGCTTTTTCCTAATAGGAGGACATTAATGATTCAAAAGAATTCTAAATCCTTTGAAGTTTTTTTACTAAGTAAATACTACTTTAATGGTCAACATTCTTCAATTGTACCATCTTAAATTAGAATGAACTGTCCCTTGGGCAACAACTGAAGATTTTCACTCTCTTCATCGGACACAAAGGAATTTATAGGCCCAATGAACCTAGTGTAAACATAAGAACTTTGGAACCTGAATGGCCAAATGTCTAGCACACTGGCGCTCGCTGCCATAGGTTTCGGGTTCGAGTCCTGGCGGTGCCATGGATGTTTGTAGTGGTTCGGAATCTTTTAAGCCGTAGTTTCCGGTCTCATATATGTAAGAGCAACAAGGAGCTAAGATAGACTTTACCTATGGGTGCTCCATCACAACAGAAACTGCCCTTTTTCTCTCCATCCATGAGTATATTACTTATGGGATGTCTGTCCGTACTGCAGGACATTGAAGATTAGACATACACATGGTTTTCATACGGTTACATTTTTTCTACAGTTCGGCAGACACGAAATTTTCCCCGTTTGGGTCCGGGTTAGAATAGCCCCACTGTAGGCCATGCATGTCGTAAAAGGTGACTAAAATATTTACCCAGTGCCTGAGGGTATAACCGGGTGGGGTACAGTCCGGATTCTCCCTTTGGGTCTACCCATGTCTTTGTGCTGCAAGGTTAAGGACAAAAAGAAGTTGTATTTTTTTTATCCTTTATCATGACTCGTCGTTTTAAGACGCGGATTCATGGATTTGGTCTAGATGTCGCTGTTGACCAAGTGGGATAAGAAACAACAACTATATAATTATTAATTATTATGATCATAATAGATTTTAATGTAATAAAATCCCTTTTAATGTATCTTTACATAAGGGATAAGCAATGTTTCACATGTAACTCTGTAAATATATATGAACCGTCCAAGAAGTAAAAAAAGTCGATTCGATGAATAGGATACAACTAGTACCCACATTGAACACATAATGCACATGTTGCACACATTCAAATGCCTTGAACATCGACAAAAATCGAAATTTACCAAAAATGAGCCATTAGATATTCAAATGGGAGAATATTTTAATAAAAAAAAATTAAGAAAATATTTATATAAACAAAAATAAGCTGTTTGAGTAGACTAAATTTTATGATAAAATATTTGAAAACATTTATTTTTAACTGGATCTTTGCATAACAAAAATTATACCATATTATCAACAAACAGAAATGACTAATATGTGATAGAAATTTGACATTTGAGTCTTTTGTCGGCGAGCAATTTATTATAAGTTTTGGGAGCAGTAGTAATATAATCTAACTCTGAAATAGCAACAAAAAAAATTCTTCAAGGAATTCTGAGATTAAATTTAAAATTTATGGCTTTGCAAAAAGAAATGACACAAAAAAAGTATTTCTTAGTAACACAGAAAATATAAAATGGCTTACAAAAAAGAGAAACCCAGTTGCTAAAATTAAATACTTGGCAAGAGTTATTTTCGAGTTAAAAAAATTAGCAAGAAACTGAATGCAATGTATCAAAGTTCTAAATACTTTGTTGATATTCTTAATGCTTTTTTGATCCATAAAATATTTATTACTGGTCAAAAATATAACGTTCCAGAATTTTTAAAGAAAAGTTACCGTCCATTTCTATTTCGAGTTAACTATTACTAAAGAAATAAAAGAACCTTACTTAAAAAAGGAAAAAAGAGTTTAATATATCAAATATCCAAAAATTTTGTTAAGATTTTAAATTTCGTAATATATTTATTATAGAATATATATACAAAGTTCTAAAATTTCTAAAGGAAAATTACTGCCCATTTGAGAAAATAACTGTTACTAGGGCGTAAATATAAAGCGCATTGTATTATTAGAGTATATTGAGCGCATTGTATTATTAGAGTATATTGAGCGCATTGTATTATTAGAGTATATTGATTGTATTGTATTATTAGAGTATATTGAGCGTATTGTATTATTAGAGTATATTGATTGTATTGTATTGTATTATTAGAATATATTGATTGTATTGTATTGTATTATTAGAATATATTGATTGTATTGTATTATTAGAATATATTGATCGTATTGTATTGTATTATTAGAATATATTGATCGTATTGTATTGTATTGTATTATTAGAATATATTGATCGTATTGTAATAAAACGTATTCTAAAAATATTGGAAAAAATTCTAGTAATACAAAAATTAAAAAAAATCATTATTTTGTAATTGGAAAATCCCTTGCGTCATCAAATCTCCCAAATATTTCCTTGAGGTAATGCATTTATTATAGAAGAAATGCATATAGAGAAATTTCTAAAGCAAAATTGCTGTCCATTTGATAAAATAAATGTTATTAGAATTCATAATTGTAATAAAGCCTATTCTAAAAATATTGGAAGAAATCTAAATTTTCTAATAATACAAAAATTTAAAAAATCATTATTTTGTAATTTGAAAATCACCATCGTCATCGATATTTTGATATAAGTTATGATAAGTTGTAATTTTAATAAAGCCTATTCTGAAAATGCTGGAAAAAAATTGAAATTTTTTAATACAAAAATTAAAAAAATCAATATTTACATCAATATTTTACTACAAGTAGACTTTAGTAAAAACGGAAAAAAAAGTTTGAATTCATCTAACTGAAGAGTAATAAATGAATAGGACAACAAAACCTCTCTCTTTATAAGTTATAAAGCGCATCCAGTACCAAAATGAAAACTTATTTTTTAATATGCAAAAAACAAATAATTGAAACAAAAATCCATTTTTCAACGATATATTGAAATTCAAATAATAATTTGCATCAGTAAATATCTACTTTACTTCAATGCCACTTTGGCCTTAGGGACACAGCGTTTTCAAACAACTCTGGACGTATTGATAATCAATGGCCAGAAAGATGCCTGAATCAATAGTGTCTGGCTGTCTGTTTGATAAAATTATTATTTGGTAGCATTCCAAAACCAATAAAAGCGAAGCGAAACTCTGTGCATAGATTTTGTGAGAAAGATGGTGACATGTTTGGAGGGTGCTGACTGTTTGCAAAGAATAACGCTGAGTGCCTTGATAAATAATGTGTTCTGTTCAATATTTACTTCTCAAGTTTCAATATTTAATTAGTTGTAAGGAATACCACTCCAATAAAAGTCTTTTAAAGCAAGAAATAATCTTTAGTTCCTTTTTCACAGGCAAATTCGGAAGTGATTAATTATAAATCTACATTGAATTTTTCATGTGTAAGTTTGAACATCTGGTTTATGAGATTTTAATGAATCTTTTTAGAGTTAAAATAAATTGTAATTTATTATAAATTGCAAACAACGGAATCTAATGTTTCATTAAAACCAAATTAAGTATTTGATTTCTTAAAGTAATTTTTATATTTTATAATCAAACATGTAATAAGTCATAGAAATAATATTTCATCAGTAGTGATAATACTAGTTTTGTATTTTCATTGTTTTAACTGATTTTCAGTTTTCTTTTTAATTTTTAATGAAAATATTAATAAAATATTTATTTAATAATAATTTAATTACTGGTTATAGAAATAAATTATTTCATCAGTACTGATAATATATAATTCTCGTTATGTTAACTGATTTTCTATTTTCTTTTTAATTTTTAAGAACATTTATCTCTCAATAATAATTTTTTTAACATGCATTGAATTTTCTTAGAAGAAATAATCCAGGAAAAATTCGGAAATAATTTGAAAAAAAAAATTAATGATTTTCTGCTATAATAATTTATTTCTGGCTAAGAAATCTGAAAATTTCTATAAAAATCCCACTCAGTAATATTAAACTAATTTGAGCTGATTAATTGATTAATAATTAATGAATCAGACCAAAACATGATGCCATTTAGTTTGATAAGTTAATTAAATTTAATTTATCAAATCAAGCAATATTATACAATTGCTTGGTTTGGATTAATTAATTTTAACTTATTTTAAATTTAATCTAAAATGAGTTAAAAATTTTAAATAAAAATTTTCTGTGGCTTAAACAAGAAAAGATGTTATTAGGATATAAATTAATTGCATCAAATTAACTTATTCAATCACCTGAAGGAGTCGTAAATGTTTGTGATATTCTCTAACGTCGATCTCTTACCTAAATCTCATGCGTTGACCTACTGACATTCAGGGAAATTAGAGCCCGGTTTAAATTCTCTCATTTACTGTTCTATTAGTAACGACTTATCTTCAATGTGTCAATGTGGCATAGTTGATCTGATAGAGAAAGTTACTATCAAGCAGAGACTGTTTCAGTATTCATTTCTTTTCTAATTCTATCTGGTTGTAAGAGTATATATAATTTCAGACTACTTCGTAAGTTATAATTTTAAATTGTTAATCCTTATAATCCAAAGTTAATACTAAAAACTAAAAAAAAGTAATAGTAAAAAGTTTAGTTAATACTAAAAAAAGCTTCCACTAAATGAGGCGACCATTTAAAACAGATAATTGAAAAATATTGTCCCAGATTGGATTAATTGTAACTAATCAGTTTAAAATTTCATCAGTGTTTATACTAATAATAATCAATAATCAATTATATTAATAATCATTCAGTAATATACTAATAAATAATCAGTAATACGGATCAGTTTCAATTTTTTCAATAAAAAAATTAATCAAACGAAGCAGCAATATAATTAAATTATTAAAATAAAGGAATATTGATTGATAATACTGAAATTTAAATCAATTATTCAAATTAAATTAAAAAATATGAAATTAAAATTAATTTATCAAACCTTGCTTGATAAATTATTTTTAATTTCATATTTTCATTGGTGCTTGGTTTGATGAATTAAATTTAATTAAATAATCAAACTAAGTGGAATCAAATTTTGGTTTGATTAATTAATATTAATTAATTAATCAGCCCAAATTATCTTAATATTTATATTCCTCTTTGAAAAATAACGCCATGAATTTGAATATTATAGTATGAATTACAAGAAATCCACATTCTTATCCAAATAAACACTACCCTTTTACTACCCAAATGCACTTTCCCTGTAGAAGTGTTTTTTCCTTTACGGTTATGTGAGAGGCAGAAAAGAAAAACGTAATATGTGGGTTTATTGTTTTCTCTGTTATACTGCATTACACTCATTTTATTTTCTGTACCCTTAGAGTCTTTTGGGTGGCATGGTGGATATATTTAGAAACTCATGAAAAGATAAGAGATTTCAGGTATGTCTTATATTTATATGAAGTGTTTATTTGTCAAGCAGATGCTTTAAGAAGAAATGAATGTATTCTCTGAGAAAATAATCAAGTTATTCCTATCGTAATTTTTTTCTCCATGGAAGGGATTTAAAATTAAAGCACCAACTTAATATATGAATAGATGGTTTTCATAATAAGATTTCAATATTTATTAGAAAGTAAATGTAACCTAATGGTATAGCTGAGAGGTCCACGAAGAAATAAATAATTGAACTGAATATTACTAGACAGAACTGGGAATTATTTTTTTTTAAAAATTACTTGATTTGATTTGATTATATAATTTGCATGAATGATAAAAAAGGAAATGATTCATTTAGATTTTGTTTTTGGTACTAAAATGTATTTTGAACTTAATGTAATAAAAAGGCTAAATTCGGTTATGATAACGACTGATCCTTTACTTGGAAAAGACTTTTTTTTTTTACCATGAGCAGAAAAATATTATAAGAAATACCAGAGATGTATATAATGAATTAACATCATAAGAAAACTTTACACAAATGCTTGACGGAGAATTAACTGAATTATTCTTGATAGAGACCCGAGTTATATAAGTGTTATATCCGGATTATTTATAACTGTAATGGATTGAATAGGACCTGATGGTCGAGTAACAGCTCTCTGACACTCGATGCCACAAAGTTCGAATCCCGGCGGAGCCATTGATGCTTGCATTGTTTGGAAATTCACTTTAAACCTTAAGTCCCAGTCTAATATGACTATTGGGCGTAGGACTGACAACCCTACCCCTTAAAAAGAAAAGCATTTTAAGTTTTATAATTTGCCAGCAGGTAGACGCCTTGAATCAAGAGAAATACTTTTAGATAGCAAGAGAAATATTAGATAAAAAATTATTTTCGATAATAGAATAAGGGAATTTTGCGGTTGAATTAGTCCTTTGTTTGTCCTTTTGATTATTTTTAACAAAATACAAATAAGGCCGATACATCCGAAGTTAGACTTTTTAATAAAAAATAAACACATAATAAACAAAAAAAAAAATTATAAAGACGGTTAAGCAAGCAAACGAAACATTTGAAGATGCTAATCTTTTCACCCATCTTGGCGTTCTTGGAAGAAAAATATTGTAATTGTTAAAACACAAAGTAATTTCTATAAACTCAACAACATGTGAAATCGAGTAAATTTGGTACAAGTACGAAATTAGAACTTTTTAAATTCACTGTTTAAAAAATTTATGATACAGTTTCGAAACATGAAACATGCCATAACATAAAATAGATGCATGGCAAAACAGATGCCCAAGAACAATATTGACAAATTCTGGTTAAATAGATTTTAAAACTGTTAACTGCAAGCCAAGACCAGGCAAATATCTACAATACAAATAACAGAAGATAAAAATATGTTGGGCGTTTCCTTATCACAGTAGAGATTCTATCCTACAGTGACAAGGAAAGAAGATAACAAGATACAGCTACAAAATAGAATCCTTACAGTGATCCTCATTTGAGAACCAGAGAGAAAAAAGATCTCGAGGACAAACGACATACGAATAAATGACAGAGTAAAAGAAGCCAATCAGGTTGGGAAATCAAGTCAGAGGACACAACCACAAGTCTACAGAGAACGGCAATGCATCATTATGCATCATTAGATAAGAAATGATGAACGTGATGCTGATTATTTTATGATGCAGAGAACGGCAACACTAACTGAATGACTTATGCATCATTAGATACAATGAGGAATGATGAACGCGATACTGATTATTTTATAATGCACAGAACAGAAACAGTAACTGAATGCCTTATGCATCATTAGATACAATAAGGAATGATGACCGTGAAACTGATTATTTTATGATGCAGAGAACGGCAACACGAACTGAATGCCTTATGCATCATTAGATACAATGATAAATAATGATCATTATACTGATTATTTTATGATGCAGAGAACAGAAACACTAACTGAATGCCTTATGCATCATTGGATACAATGATAAATAATAATCATTATACTGATTATCTTATGATGCAAAGAACGGCAACACTAACTGAATGCCTTATGCATTATTAGATACAATGATAAATAATTATCATTATACTGATTATTTTATGATGCAGAGAACAGAAACACTAACTGAATGCCTTATGCATCATTGGATACAATGATAAATAATAATCATTATACTGATTATCTTATGATGCAAAGAACGGCAACACTAACTGAATGCCTTATGCATTATTAGATACAATGATAAATAATTATCATTATACTGATTATTTTATGATGCAGAGAACAGAAACACTAACTGAATGCCTTATGCATCATTGGATACAATGATAAATAATGATCATTATACTGATTATCTTATGATGCAAAGAACGGCAACACTAACTGAATGCCTTATGCATTATTAGATACAATGATAAATAATTATCATTATACTGATTATTTTATGATGCAGAGAACAGAAACACTAACTGAATGCCTTATGCATCATTGGATACAATGATAAATAATAATCATTATACTGATTATCTTATGATGCAAAGAACGGCAACACTAACTGAATGCCTTATGCATTATTAGATACAATGATAAATAATTATCATTATACTGATTATTTTATGATGCAGAGAACAGAAACACTAACTGAATGCCTTATGCATCATTGGATACAATGATAAATAATAATCATTATACTGATTATCTTATGATGCAAAGAACGGCAACACTAACTGAATGCCTTATGCATTATTAGATACAATGATAAATAATTATCATTATACTGATTATTTTATGATGCAGAGAACAGAAACACTAACTGAATGCCTTATGCATCATTGGATACAATGATAAATAATGATCATTATACTGATTATCTTATGCAGAGAACGGTAACACTAACTGAATGCCTTATGCATTATTAGATACAATGAGGAATGGTGACCGTGAAACTAATTATTTTATGATGCAGAGAACGGCAACACTAACTGAATACCATATGCATAATTAGATACAATGATAAATAATGATCATTATACTGATTATTTTATGATGCACAGAACAAAAACACTAACTGAATGCCTTATGCATCATTAGATATAATGATAAATGATCATTATACTGATTATCTTATGATGCAAAGAACATCAACACTGACAGAATGCCTTATGCATCATTACATACAATAAGGAATGACGACCGTGATACTGATCATTTTATGATACACAGAACAGAAACGCTAATTGAATGCCTTATGCATCATTAGATACAATGAGGAACGATGACTGATTATTTTATGATTTTTATTCCATTCACTGTCTAACTTTTGCAAGAAAGTAAAAACAAGTTATTTTTTGTTTTCAGAAACCCGAGTGCCAATAAACGTTTTTATTTTCAGCTGTGGAATTTTACACACAGTTTATTTTCTTCTTAGCAAAATAACAACGTACAAATAACACAAAGACATAAAATTTAATACAAAATGTCAAATATACTACATAAAATGCATTAAAAATAACTGAAGGAATTTCAAATATAGTTGAAGGCCATAAAAATAGTCAAAAAACTTAAATAAAGTAACTATAATAAAAAGCCGTAATCTATTATATGAAAATACTGAAGTTCACAACAACATTTATTTTCTTTTATTTCGAAGAATTATTTTGAAATAATTCGGTCAATAAGGAGTTACATACTTGCTTTGATGTACTGGATTAAAAAAAAATAATGAATTTAATAATAATGAATTTTTTGAAGTTAGACTTTATTCTTACTTTTAATATCCAGATTTCTAAAGTAGATAAAATATTACTACATGTAAAATTACAAATTCGAAAAATTAACTTTTTAAATTATTAATTAGGATTAAAAGTTCCGATTAATGTTATACAATTATTCATTGCTATAATATTAAAAACTTTCTTATAAAATTTTTAAAATTATAAAATTAGTAAAGACAAAATTAATATAAATAAAGATATTTAACATTTTAAGATTTATATTTTTTTATATTAACGATATTTAATAATGGAAATAAAAAATATTTTTTGTCAACCAATCTGTAACTGAACATCTCTTGGATTCCTATAAATAAATGAATTTACTCTAGGCAATGATGTAATATAAAACTTATAATGAGGAATGATTTATTTGTAACTGTTATAAATTATTTATCCAATGCAAAAATAGCAATTATACAGAAAAAGTAATTTATTACTGCAGATAAAATTAAACATAATAAAATTTTATTAATTTAAAATAAAATTAATAAAATTTTGATAAAAACATTTTTTACTTAAATTTTTTTTATCAAAATTTTTTTCATTATTCGCACATTTAAATTGAAATTCACAATTAAATAAGTTTCTAAAACCTTTGGCAAAATTGAAGAATTACTTAAAAATTTTAATAATAAGTACTGTTAATTTTTTTAAATGTGAAAAATGACTTATTTTTCTTAACTTTTTTATAATATAGCATCAAAATACTTATTTTTAAGAATTTGGAGTAAATGGGCCTGAATGGCCGAGTGGCTAGCGCTCTGGCACTCGGTACCACAGGTTTCGGGTTCGAGTCCCGGCGGTGCCATGGTTGCTTGTAGTGGTTCGGAATCCACTTTAAAAAGTAGGTCCCGGTCTAATAGGATCGTAGAGCGTTACGGGGGCATTGTTACTCCGCGTCCGTGGCTTATCTTCAAGTTACACGCGCCCCCTAGGTAATGCAAAGTGAGTACGTCTGGGCAGCACGTGCCCAAGGCATCCAAGGACCAAGCTGTCTGTGTTTGCCAGCTGCATTAGAAAGAAAAAAAGGATTTGGAGTAATAAATAAGTTATTTGCAGTTAAAAGCATTGTTTTTGAAAAAAAAATCATAAAAAGCGTTATAAAAATTATATAACTTTCATAATAATAAAAAAGTTATTTATTGGTCACATTTTTGTTTTTGTTTACTACTTTTAGCCTGTTAGGGGCTAAAACGTTACTGATAATTATGATACTATGCTATGTCTATGCTGATAATTAAGAATTTTATATTTAAACACATATTTACATTGTGTTATTATAATTATATACAATAACTTTCTTAAGAATTAAAAATTTTTTATTTATTGGTTACATTTTTTTTTCTTAACTATGTTTAGTTCGTTATATTCGTAGCAGTAATTAATTGGCATAAAAGGGTAAAAATACAAAAATAGCAAACAGAAAAATATACAAAATTAGCAAACAGGATAACACACAAAACTATTATTCAACAAAATCGACTTCAGAATGTTACATTTGTAAGCTTGTATGCAATGTTTGTTATTTAAAAACAAAAAAACCCTTACATGTCACGTTATTTTGTAAGAACACAGAAAGTGAAGTTACAATGCAGAAGTGACATTGTCAGATGAGAAAACATAAACAAACGGAACAAAACATTTTAAATACTGTCAATTAGAATTACAAAACAAAAGGAAATCTAACTTTTCTCTAAATCAGGACATTCGGTTGAATAGTTTTTAAAAGGAGGTCTTCAAGAATAAATTAAATATGTATTTATTCCTTTGTGTTTCAAAGATCAGCTTTTATTTAAGGATGATAAATCCTTTAAATTTCTTTTCTTAAGAAAAATTGTCGTACCACTTGAGTTTCGTCAAAACTTTTAACATTTAATTTCCTTTTTTTATTTCATATGTGTTGTTTCTTACATGGCAAGGAACTGTGACAATTTTTCAAAATTTAGTTCATAAACTACAAATGAACCAATTTCATTATTCAGTTATGGAATGTAAAATAAGTTAAGAGCCATTTAAAATCATTTGGGATTTAAAACACTAAATTTGTTTTGAAATATTAAGAATCTTTTTATGGCATGATACATTATTGCATAAAATAGAATGGGCAGCAATAAGCTTAAAAAAGAATAAAATTTTTATTTGATTCCAATAATCAAAAGCATGAAGTATATTTTAAACCAGATTACTATATTTAAAATAATGCTTTTACTTCATAACTATCAAAATGTTTAACATGTTTTACTCAAACAATATAAATATGTTTAGAAATACAGCACTAAATCTTTTGTTACATATTTATGAAACTTTTAAAGTTTACATTTCAAACTGACTATTAATTTCGAATGGTAAACATTTTGGACCATACGAACTCGAACCTTTTCTACTTACGACCTTTGAACATTACAATACAACGACAGATAGCGTTTCCAGGATGCAAAAAAAAGTTCAGCGTTACCAGATAGGCCTGGCGACTCTCACCCGAGAGGAAGTACTGCACAACTTGCTTTCCCGCTGAGAAACGTTTAGTTGACAATCTCTTATCCCAAGTAGAAAATTTTTTAACTAAACCTTGCTTAGTTGGCCTACAGACTCTCACCCAGAGAGGAAGTATCTTTCGGCTCCCTTGAGAGTTGCCGAGTATCTTATTTTCAGCAAAGAAGTGGGATCCTTCCACGACTATCTAAGTATATGTCTTGAAATGTTTTAAATATTGTATGTGTGTGGTGTTTGTGCGCGTGTCAATAAAGCTGTATGTTCTCAAATCTGTGCCTCAACCTAAAAACACCCACTTAAGATCCAGTTGCCCAACCTGCCATTACACCCTCATTAACGCCTAAAGCATTACCCATTTAATCATACACCCCTTAAAATAATATAAATCGAAATGTAAAATAGAATAAAATAGCAATAAAATAATTTTCCAGATTATAAATAGATATTATATAAGAGAAAATTTTTTTTTGAAAATAAGCTATTAACTAAAAAAAAAAAATTAACAGATATCGAAACGTTAGCAAAACTTTAAATTTAAAAGAGAATTTCAATATATTTTCAAAGCACTTTAGTAGCATAAACATCATTTGTATCCATGGTTTTGATAAAATAAACGGGGTATTACAAAAACCTGAACACGTGTTTTCGTTGGAAGACGCTTCTGTGTTGGCATTCTATCAAAACCTAAACCTCCCTTTTTTCCAACTGAAGTTTAAGAGTCAGTGAACAGAAATACATTTTGGAATTCCATTTGAAATATAGTAGGGCACTGACATTTTCAACAATGATTGTGCTCAGAATTTTCTAAATATTTTTTGTATAGCATGGTTTTTTTTATTTAGAGAAACTAATATAATTTTTTTTGGCCTAAAAATATTCATTGTCAAAGTTTACATTTCAAAATGATATATATTAATTTCCAACGGCAAACAGTTTGGACCTTATGACCTTGAACGTTTTCTACTTACGACATTTGGATTTTAGAATGCACTACAATATAACGGTAGATAGCATTACCAGGATTCAAACAGAAAGCTCAGCATTCCCATATACAAAAGGGAAGGAACATGCAGTAGGGTGACCATATTTTGAAAAAAAAAACATTCCAAACGGTGACATCTGAATTATTCCCACACTCCGCATCATCTGCAAATTAATGGCCGATCTTTCCAGACTATGAATTTACCATGCTTATGTTTGAAACTTTTAAAGTTTACATTTCAAAATGACAAATATTAATTTCCAATGGCAAGACTTTTGTATTTTACGATCTTGAACCTTTTCTACTTATTACATTTCGCCCTTAGGGTACACTATAATACAATAGCAGATAACGTTACCAGGATGCAAACAGAAAGCTCAGCGTTAATAACTGCAAAATGGGAAGGAACATGCAGCAAGGTGACCACATTTTGAAAAAAAACATCTCAAATGATGGCATCTGAAGTATTCCCACACTTTTCTGCATCACCTTCAGATTAATGGGCACTCTTTACAGATTAAAAATTTCATAAATAAACATGGTAAATTCGTAAAATTTACATTTCAAAATGTCAAATATTAATTTGTAATGACAAGTCTTTTGGACCTTACGACCTTGAACCTTTTCCAGTTACGACCTTTGGATCTTAGGACACACTACAATACAACGCCAGATAGCGTTGCTAGGATGCAAACAGAAAGGTTGCAAAAGTGTTACCAGTTGCAAATCGGTGAAGTATGTAAAAGACAAACCTTCAACAATTAAGTTATTGATCAAATTTTTGCTTCTTAAAAAAAATCAATTAAATTTCTTTTGTTCATCGTACGTTTTCAAGTACTTACCATATCAATTATTTTATGAGTTTGTATAATATAAAATGAATAATTCTGATAACAGGAAAATAATTTTACAACTAAAAACTTTAAAATCATAATATATTCGTTATCAAACACGAAATCGTGAGTCAGAACAGACCAACACAAATCAATAGTTTTATCTGATTCCAAACTTTTAAGACGAGAAACGGAACAAATTTGAGCAGACACAATGATTTTTTCTAGACTATGGAAACCCAGAATCGCGAAGAAATTCAATTTCACCCAGCCTAGCAAATTCAATAGAGCTTCCGACAGATACTCCGTTTTTATGAAGGTCGAAGTAAAGAGTAAGCATAAAACTTACCAGAGGGAAGACTTCGAGCTATTTACTAACCTAAATGAGGTTAAACTCCTACTGTTCTAGAGTTGGATTTAGTTGGAAAACATATGTGATATTTTCTACCATGGGAAGAATATAGTAATGTTAATATTTGAAGTGGTTTTGTAAAGTCTGTATTATTTTTTTTCAAATGAAATCGAGTTTTTAGATTAACTTTGTTAAAAAGAAATAAAAATATTGAGTGCTAATAAAACAGCGAAACTCTTTTTTGAAGAATATATTTATCGTTTGTTTTATTTATCGTTTTATTTTATTTATTGTTTTTATTATATCGTTTGTTTTATTTATCGTTTTATTTTATTTATTGTTTTTATTATATCGTTTGTTTTATTTATCGTTTTATTTTATTTATTGTTTTTATTATATCGTTTGTTTTATTTATCGTTTTATTTTATTTATTGTTTTTATTATATCGTTTGTTTTATTTATCGTTTTATTTTATTTATTGTTTTTATTATATCGTTTGTTTTATTTATCGTTTTATTTTATTTATTGTTTTTATTATATCGTTTGTTTCATGCGTAAAATAATTATTTTTCACTATTTCATAGAAAATAATACTCTTTTTTATTATAAAGCTATATCTAATGAGTATTTGTAGAAATTTTTAAGAATAATTACTTATTTTTCATTGTTGTATAAAATTTTAAAGCTGTAAATAGGTTTTATAAAACTTCTGTATTTATACTAGCCGTAATGGTGAAGGCCAATTATATCTAATAAAATTCTACAAAACTGTTTTACACTACGTAATTTTACATTTTATTTATCGTTTTATTTTATTCTATGTTGTATTTATCGTTTTATTTTATTCTATGTTGTATTTATCGTTTTATTTTATTCTATGTTGTATTTATCGTTTTATTTTATTCTATGTTGTATTTATCGTTTTATTTTATTCTATGTTGTATTTATCGTTTTATTTTATTCTATGTTGTATTTATCGTTTTATTTTTTCTATTTTGTATTTATCGTTTTATTTTATTCTATGTTGTATTTATCGTTTTATTTTATTCTATGTTGTATTTATCGTTTTATTTTATTCTATGTTGTATTTATCGTTTTATTTTATTCTATGTTGTATTTATCGTTTTATTTTATTCTATGTTGTATTTATCGTTTTATTTTATTTTATGTTATATTTATCGTTTTATTTTATTCTATGTTGTATTTATCGTTTTATTTTATTCTATGTTGTATTTATCGTTTTATTTTATTCTATGTTGTATTTATCGTTTTATTTTATTCTATGATGTATTTATCGTTTTATTTTATTCTATGATGTATTTATCGTTTTATTTTATTCTATGTTGTATTTATCGTTTTATTTTATTCTATGCTATATTTATCGTTTTATTTTATTCTATGTTGTATTTATCGTTTTATTTTATTCTATGTTGTATTTATCGTTTTATTTTATTCTATGTTGTATTTATCGTTTTATTTTATTCTATGTTGTATTTATCGTTTTATTTTATTCTATGTTGTATTTATCGTTTTATTCTACGTTATATTTATCGTTTTATTTTATTCTATACTATATTTATCGTTTTATTTTATTCTATGTTGTATTTATCGTTTTATTTTATTCCATGTTGTATTTATCGTTTTATTTTATTCTATGCTATATTTATCGTTTTATTTTATTCTATGTTGTATTTATCGTTTTATTTTATTCTATGTTGTATTTATCGTTTTATTTTATTTTATGTTGTATTTATCGTTTTATTTTATTCTATGTTGTATTTATCGTTTTATTTTATTCTATGTTGTATTTATCGTTTTATTTTATTCTATGTTGTATTTATCGTTTTATTTTATTCTATGTTGTATTTATCGTTTTATTCTACGTTATATTTATCGTTTTATTTTATTCTATGTTGTATTTATCGTTTTATTTTTATTCTATGTTGTATTTATCGTTTTATTTTATTCTATGTTGTATTTATCGTTTTATTCTACGTTATATTTATCGTTTTATTTTATTCTATGTTGTATTTATCGTTTTATTTTATTCTATGTTGTATTTATCGTTTTATTTTATTCTATGTTGTATTTATCGTTTTATTTTATTCTATGTTGTATTTATCGTTTTTATTCTACGTTATATTTATCGTTTTATTTTATTCTATGTTGTATTTATCGTTTTATTTTATTCTATGTTGTATTTATCGTTTTATTTTATTCTTTTTTTATTTTATTCTATGTTGTATTTATCGTTTTATTTTATTCTATGTTGTATTTATCGTTTTATTCTACGTTATATTTATCGTTTTATTTTATTCTATGTTGTATTTATCGTTTTATTTTATTCTATGTTGTATTTATCGTTTTATTTTATTCTATGTTGTATTTATCGTTTTATTTTATTCTATGTTGTATTTATCGTTTTATTTTATTCTACGTTGTATTTATCGTTTTATTTTATTCTATGTTATATTTATCGTTTTATTTTATTCTATGTTATATTTATCGTTTTATTTTATTCTATGTTATATTTATCGTTTTATTTTATTCTATGTTGTATTTATCGTTTTATTTTATTCTATGTTATATTTATCGTTTTATTTTATTCTATGTTATATTTATCGTTTTATTTTATTCTATGTTGTATTTATGGTCTTATTTTATTCTATGTTGTATTTATCATTTTATTTTATTCTATGTTATATTTATCGTTTTATTTTATTCTATGTTATATTTATCGTTTTATTTTATTCTATGTTATATTTATCGTTTTATTTTATTCTATGTTATATTTATTGTTTTATTTTATTCATCGTTTATATTACATCGCTTGTTCTATGTGTAAAATAAATATTTTTCCCTTTTTCATAAAAAAATATGCTCTTTTTTATTATAAAACTGTATCTAATTAGTATTTGTAAAAACATATAAGTAATTAGTCTTGAAAGTAAAAAAAATCCTATCCGTTTATACAAATACTCATTATAATCGTCCTATAAGAAAATTTTTTATCCGACATATTTTCCTTGATACAGATTTATAAAAAAGCACATACATCATAACTCGTATTTAAAACAAACACACCAGTCGATATAAATATCGGAAAATCAATGCTAATAATATCCTTCCACTGGATAACTCATTTTGGCATTACGAAAAAGAACCACGTTATTACAAATGACAAATGATTTAATTCCAGAGCCCTACAAAAGAATTCAGGTGATGTCAGAAAATGACGTTGCGTAAATATTCAAGCACATGAAAAATATTTCATGCGACACCGGTTGATTTAATTCCAGCCTCATACATAGGAATGTCAGGGAATGACGTTGAATAAAATTTCCCACAACTATAAGCGCTGGCATATTTCATGGAATTTTGAGTCTAAGAGTTATATTACATTTTATATTGATCCTTTCTTCTAGTGAAACATGATTATTTTTTAAAAAAGATCCCAAGATATTAACATTTTATTTCAGCTAAATAAAGCGTATATTTAAGAATGTGACTTAAAAATACCTCCATTTTTTTTACTTGTATTAAAACAACAGGTATGAAATTTAATTTTGTTGGATAAACATTTCAGTTAAATAAAGTCAGATGCACCATCTTCAATTAAAAAAAATTCAGTTTTTCACGATGTTGAAATATTTAAAATTCAATTCTTATACTACATAAATACATAGGGTTACTTTACATAGGGTTAATTATAGTATGAACATAATATTCTTGCCTTATTACATAACTAGAATATTATTCATTGCATTATTTATTGAATTGATATTATTCATAGCATTGATATTCTTTATTGCATTATTTATAGCATGATTTTCTTTATTGCATTATTTACAGCATCGATATCCTTTATTGCATTATTTACAGCATCGATATCCTTTATTGCATTATTTACAGCATCGATATCCTTTATTGCATTATTTATAGCATCGATATCCCTTATTGCATTATTTATAGCATCGATATCCCTTATTGCATTATTTGTAGCATCGATATACTTTTTATTGCATTATTTATAGCATCGATATCCTTTATTGCATTATTTATAGCATCGATATCCCTTATTGCATTATTTATAGCATCGATATCCCTTATTGCATTATTTATAGCATCGATATACTTTATTGCATTATTTATAGCATCAATATCCTTTATTGCATTATTTATAGTATCGATATTCTTTATTGCATTATTTATAGCATCGATATTCTTTATTGCAATATTTATAGCATTGATATTTTTTATTGCCTTATTTGTGTCATTCATATTCTTTATTGCATTATTTGTATCATTCATATTTTTTATTGCCTTATTTGTATCATTCATATTCTTTATTGCATTATTTATAGCATTGATATTCTTTATTGCATTATTTATACCATTCATATTTATTGCATTATTTATACCCTTCATATTCTTTACTGCATTATTTATATCCTTCATATTCTTTATTGCATTATTTATATCCTTCATATTCTTTATTGCATTATTTACACCATTCATATTCTTTATTGCATTAATAAAATATTTATTGAATTATTAAAATAATTATTCACAAAGTGTGTAAGATAATGCTTTCAAAAGATTCTTCTCCTGTTTACCATATAAGTGCCATCAAGTTCAAGGATACATTCCTTATGAGCAATTCAAATACCAGACAAGGCCTTAAAAGTCATGGAGTGTATTTTATCACTCGGGATATATCCCCTGATTTTGTAAATGAGGTTGAAGTCTGCTAACTGGTTTCTGGCTCGCTAATGAGTAGAAGTTAGCGATTCCAATTAAAATCGTTTAGCTTGAATGCTCCGGAGGACTTGGTAATGCTGACTGGGATAATTTGCGATATTAAGATTTGGCGAGAGATCTGAGCCAGACTTAGTGGAGGTACCGTCTGCTGTGTTTCCGAGATTTTGTCATCCGTGATCCCTTAATTCCTCGTAAGATTTTTGAGCATGAAGATTAAATATGCTGGAATATAAGTTCTAGATTTGTCCCGGCTAAATAATTGTTGGTACTTAAAGCATATGATTTATTCAAGGTGAAATAAATGATGTAAAGGAAATTGCTGGGTTAATATTTATGACGAAAATTGATGATTTATTAAAGGATGAAAATATATGAAAAGTTAATTATTAAAAATATTAAAAAATTCATCACGCTTTTACTCGGTGTCCAAAAAATTAAGATTTTCAATTTAATTTTCAATTTAAAATTCCCGGGGCTTATGGAATTTCAATTTTTCTTTTCTTTTCTAGGTTGCTGACATTGTCTTTGGCATCTGTGTGAAATTTGACGTCACGCTTGGCATTGTGAGACGCTAAAACTGATTCCAGCGATATTTGAATTGTCTTAATTGAAAAAAGAACTTGCATTCAATTTTGTTAGCGGAAACGTATAGAATGTTGCAGAAGGCATTCGGCGAGCCTTCCTACATCGGAAAGAAATGTTTAGAAGTGGTATAAACAGTTCAAAGAAGGCAGAGAAAGTGTTGAAGACGAAGAGCCCTCTAGTCGACCATCAACTTCAACCGACGTAGCTCACGTCCAAAAAATTAAAGATTTGGTGCGTGCAAACCGGCGATTTACAATTAGAGACATTGCTGATGATGTTGGAATTTCAAAAGGAACGGCCAATTTCATTTTGGGCCTCAAGCGCGCCAAATCTCGATTGGTACCGAAAACACTGAACGTGCCAGCTCATTGATTCTTCGTGACTTTTTCGCCAAAAATGAAACCCATATCGTTCCACAACCACCGTATTCACACCGTGCGACTTCTGGCTATTCCCTAAACTCAAAAGACCACACCGGGGACAACGTTTTGAGTCGATTGAAGAGATTCAATGTGAATCGCCGCGCGCTTTGAAGGCCATCCCAGCCGATGACTCTTTAGCATGCATTGAGGATTGGAAAAAAAATTGGCAGAAGTGCATTGTGTCCGGAGGGGATTACTTTGAAGGCGATGAAATAAATTTGAAAGAATAAAGAGAGTTTTTTTAAAAAAAAAAAAAATTGGTCTTACTTTTTGGGCACAGTAGTAAATTTAAAATGTAATGTTTTTTTGATGATTGTTTTTCTGTAGACATTTAATAAACACTGTTATTATATGTTTTGAAATATCAAATGCGCTGCCACAGTAACAAAAACAAACTGCGTAACATTTTAAATCATTTGGTACCCTTACAGATTGAATTTATTGTTTAAAAAGAAAATTGTACCTATTGTACTAAGTATTATTAACATTAAGGAAATTGTACTACCTTTCAGTATTATTAACATTTAGAAATAGTGATAAATTCCAGCAGTATGATATTAATTTCTCAAAATGAATCAGTTAAAAATTCTTTTTCCATTATAAGTAAATTAAAATTCAGAATAAATTTTATACGTACGTAAAAAATTTGAAAAGTTTTGCAGAATATAAATAATATAAAGTAACGAAATAAAAAACTAAGGGAACATGATTATCAAAAAATCGACATGAAGATCTTATTCGTAAAAATATAAATAATTTACTAGATTCTCATAAAAATAAGTACACATATTATATTTTATTATTAGTTAAAATATTATTTATTTTTAGTTAAAATTTATATTTAATTCTTATATATATTAATTTGAAAATTAGAAATCTAAGGCTTCATTAAAATATTTGAGAATTATAAAATATTTTATTTGAAGAACTGGCAATTAAAATTTGTACTTAATTCTTACGGTTTCTAATTTAAAATAAATCTCTTAAATATTTATTAATTTTAAAAATCTTTAGAATGAAAAAAAATGGATAATGATTGCTAAATCTTAATGGATCAATACAGCTAAACCTTTCTGAATTACAGTTTAGAAAATAATCTTTCCCAATATTAAATAATTCATTGGACATAAGCCCAACTCAAAACCCAAAATCATTGAAACCACTTTTGAAAAAGAACGAGTTATTCGATTCATCAAGGCATTCAATTTCAAGTACCATTCATTCGTCATACTTGAAGGGAAAATGAGTCATTGCTTCTCTTTGATGGGCCCAATGAATACGATTTTCCATTAATCCAGACACATTTGAAAATGCATAAGCCAGCATTAAAGGGTTATTGAATTCCAATTGGAGTTAATGCATGCCTCTAATGTAATGCAATCTATTATTTCGATGGTAATGAAAATAATATAGTTAGAAATCGAAGAACGTATAAAATATGTAACAAGAACTTTAAGTGAATTATGTTGATCATATATCACAATTAGTATGCTATTGTGTGCTGTATGCTATTTTATGCTGTATAATTAGCATACTATATTGTGCTGTACCCTGCACGGTTAGCATACTATATTGTGCTGTGGATTGCACGGTTAGCATGCTAAATTGTGATGCATGCTCCACAATTAGTATACTATTTTGTGATGCTTGCTGCACAATTAGTATTCTATTTTGTGATGCTTGCTGCACAATTAGTATTCTATTTTGTGATGCTTGCTGCACAATTAGTATTCTATTTTGTGATGCTTGCTGCACAATTAGTGTGCTATTTAGTATTCTATTTTGTGATGCTTGCTGCACAATTAGTATTCTATTTTGTGATGCTTGCTGCACAATTAGTATTCTATTTTGTGATGCTTGCTGCACAATTAGTATTCTATTTTGTGATGCTTGCTGCACAATTAGTATTCTATTTTGTGATGCTTGCTGCACAATTAGTATTCTATTTTGTGATGCTTGCTGCACAATTAGTATTCTATTTTGTGATGCTTGCTGCACAATTAGTATGCTATTTTGTGATGCTTGCTGCACAATTAGTATTCTATTTTGTGATGCTTGCTGCACAATTAGTATTCTATTTTGTGATGCTTGCTGCACAATTAGTATTCTATTTTGTGATGCTTGCTGCACAATTAGTATTCTATTTTGTGATGCTTTTTGCTGCACAATTAGTATTCTATTTTGTGATGCTTGCTGCACAATTAGTATTCTATTTTGTGATGCTTGCTGCACAATTAGTATTCTATTTTTTTTTGTGATGCTTGCTGCACAATTAGTATTCTATTTTGTGATGCTTGCTGCACAATTAGTATTCTATTTTGTGATGCTTGCTGCACAATTAGTATTCTATTTTGTGATGCTTGCTGCACAATTAGTATTCTATTTTGTGATGCTTGCTGCACAATTAGTATTCTATTTTGTATTCTATTTTTCTATTTTGTGATGCTTGCTGCACAATTAGTATTCTATTTTGTGATGCTTGCTGCACAATTAGTATTCTATTTTGTGATGCTTGCTGCACAATTAGTATTTTGTGATGCTTGCTGCACAATTTTTTCTATTTTGTGATGCTTGCTGCACAATTAGTATTCTATTTTGTGATGCTTGCTGCACAATTAGTATTCTATTTTGTGATGCTTGCTGCACAATGCTGCACAATTAGTATTCTATTTTGTGATGCTTGCTGCACAATTAGTATTCTATTTTGTGATGCTTGCTGCACAATTAGTATTCTATTTTGTGATGCTTGCTGCACAATTAGTATTCTATTTTTGTGATGCTTGCTGCACAATTAGTATTCTATTTTGTGATGCTTGCTGCACAATTAGTATTCTATTTTGTGATGCTTGTGATGCTTGCTGCACAATTAGTATTCTATTTTGTGATGCTTGCTGCACAATTAGTATTCTATTTTGTGATGCTTGCTGCACAATTAGTATTCTATTTTGTGATGCTTGCTGCACAATTAGTATTCTATTTTGTGATGCTTGCTGCACAATTAGTATTCTATTTTGTGATGCTTGCTGCACAATTAGTATTCTATTTTGTGATTTTGTGATGCTTGCTGCACAATTAGTATTCTATTTTGTGATGCTTGCTGCACAATTACTATTCTATTTTTGTGATGCTTGCTGCACAATTACTATTCTATTTTGTGATGCTTGCTGCACAATTAGTATTCTATTTTGTGATGCTTGCTGCACAATTAGTATTCTATTTTGTGATGCTTGCTGCACAATTAGTATTCTATTTTGTGATGCTTGCTGCACAATTAGTATTCTATTTTGTGATGCTTGCTGCACAATTAGTATTCTATTTTGTGATGCTTGCTGCACAATTAGTATTCTATTTTGTGATGCTTGCTGCACAATTAGTATTCTATTTTGCGATGCTTCCTGCACAATTAGTATTCTATTTTGTGATGCTTGCTGCACAATTAGTATGCTATTTTATGCTGTATGCTGCACGATTAATATGCTATTTTAGTACATTATTTAACCAACTTAGTTTTATTTATTTTCCAGATTAATTAATCATTCCGAAGAATATTTGAAATATTTTTATGCATATCATTTCTAAAATTGTTTCAAAGTCTCATATTTCTAATTATGTATAATGACAGCATTTTGAAACAAATAATGTAATACGAATGATTAACCAAGATTGTCAGCTACTGACAGATTTCGAAACTTGGGATGTTTTCTTTTTGCAAAGTAGGGTTGTCAGCCCTACGTCCAACTCTCTACAATCATATTAGACCGGACTTTTTGGTTTAAAGCGTATTCCGAACCACTACACCGCCATATTTCGAACTACTACACCACCATATACCACTGTGCCACCTACGGGTCTCTAACCCGAAGCCTATGGCACCGAGGGCTATTTGGCGCTCAGGCCCCCACAGAATTAATTATATGGAAAAATAAGTCTTGAATTCCCCCCCCTTTCATTCTTCAGGGAATTGTTCGTGGCATACATACTGAAAAACCAAAATTCCAACGTATTAAAAAAGGTTCGATTTCTTTTTCAATTCCTACTATTAGTTCACACTCTCCCTATATATATCTTGTTTAAATTTTCAATCGCTAATAAAATACTTTTTATTCATGCTTACCGCTATGCTTATCGCTTAAAATACTTTAAGTTCAAATACATTTTTTTAAACTTGTAGTGGATGACACTGGATGTTAATGCAGTTTTTTTCAAATATTAATTCCGTAATTAAATTTACTTAATTAATTTTAGGTTTTTTTAGATTTAAGTTGCATGTATCTACCAATAGATGGCGCCAGATGTAAGAGGAAAATTTCAACTTTATTTGTAAAGAACTGTTCTGCAATATAGTGAAAAAAAAGTAGTAATTGACATTAAAAAAAAATCTTTTTATATCACTTATTTAATTCTTCAATTGAGAAGTTCAGCAAACTGCGTGTTTTATTTTATCTTTATACAATTGATTTGTAAATATTTCCCTTTTCTCGTCTATTGGTGGAACAGATGTTTGGCACTCAGTAACACCGAGTTGACGCAACGCGTTTTTTTGCACAGCGCGTGATGGATGACTGAAGTCCAAGGTCCCGACCAGGTAGCTCGCTGGTGAACGAGGTCGGCAGATGAGGGTTAAAATTAGAAGAGGGTGGTTTTCTTTTTCTCTTCTTTAATCCCAAAGCGTTCTTTTTAACAAGATCTTCCGCTAACTGCTCTCGTTAGAAGAGCCAGCTTTAATTTCACAACTCAGATGTATTATTTCTTCCGATAAGTAAGAAGTAGACGAATAAACTAAGGGGGATGTAGATATTTTTAATAAAATAATAAATTAACTTACATCTGTTTGTTAAAGGTCGTTGAATCAGTAGATAAAACAAGTAATTAAAAAAAATTTTTAAAGTCAATTCCTACTTTTTTTCACTATATTGCAGGAAGTCCTTTATAAATAATTTTCATTCATTTTTTTAAAGTTTATGTGGCGCCCTCTATTGGTAGATATATGCAACTTAAATCTAAAAAAAAACAAACTAAAATGAATTAATTAAAATTAATTACTAAATTAATATTTGAAAAAACTGTATTAACATCCAGTGTCATCCACTACAAGTTCAAAAAAAAAATGTATTTGAACTTGAGTGGATGAAAAAAAAAGTATTTTATTAACGATTGAAAATTTGAACAAGATATATATATAGGGAGAGTGTGAGCTAATAGAAGAAATTGAAAAAATGCGATATAACAGGCGATAAATATAAAAGTTTGCAACTTTTTTTTTTGCAAGAAATTGCATGCGAAATATCTGAATACACGAATATATTTTTAATACATAGATTCGATGCTTATTGTGTGTGAACTTTTTCCAATCGATAGTCAGGATCACTGGTGGGATATTTCCGTATTTTCTTCTACACGACAAACAAATGAAGAGCAGTAACTCCCAAACATCCTTTGGAAAGCCCTAAAGCCATAATGCTCTCCTCTCATCATTCGTCAGTAGGCAGTTTGTTGTTGTTTTTGTGATTAATGTGTGAGTGTTCTGTTGCGCTGGACAAGGGTTATATAAATTTTAACATCTGAAATTTTACTAATGGGCAATAGGAATTCAGAATTTTTACATTAATATTCTACACAAATAAATACCAGAAAAAAATAATAAAATAAATTTTAAATCTTATTTCGATTTCCATTCATAGTATATTAGCAGATATGACCTGGCATTGATGATTACAGAAAATAAAACATTTTTAGTTTTAGAACATTTTATTACAAAATATCTCTGCGGAATAATCTTTGAAATTTTAAATAACTCGCCTTAAATGATATAAATAAAAATTATAATGATATAAATAAATAAAGCAACCCTTTTTAATAATTTATCTATATTTTTTCAATTTTTAATCTTTAATCTTTTAGGCTGACGGCATCTGATGACGTAAAAATATGTTCGAAATAAAAAAAAAATTTATTTTATTAAAAAATAATTAAACAAAATGTTTTTCTTAATTTTAGCTACAAAGTTTTGAAACAAAATAATAAATTGAAGAAAAGAATAGACTTTAAATAAATCGCCTCCAAATCCAGTTTCTAAATAATTAATTATTTAAGTAAACCTTTTTAATAATTTATGAATATTTTTCATCTTTAATCCGTTAAAATTTATTTTTAAAACTATAAAAGTGAAATGAAAACTAATGCTGTTATTCCAGTCATTTTTTTTTAATACTGATAACATGTGATGACGTAAAAATCTGTCCGCAATAATAAAAAAAAAATTTGGCTGTAAAAATTTGAAACTAAATAATAAATTCAGAAAAAATAACTTTAAATATCTCACCTCTAGTTCCAGTTATTAAATTATACTGTAGCATATACATATACACACATATGTTGTTTTTAGTAAATCTGATTAAAAAATCTCTCTACAGAAAAATCCTTAAGATTTTAATTAACTCCCCTAAAATTATATAAATTAAAATGTTATAATGATATAAATAAATAAACATTATTATAATGATATAAATAAATAAAAATTATTATAATAATATAAATAAATAAAAATTATGATATAAATAAATAAAAATTATTATAATGATATAAATAAATAAAAATTATTATAACGATATAAATAAATAAAAATTATTATAACGATATAAATAAATAAAAATTATTATAACGATATAAATAAATAAAAATTATTATAACGATATAAATAAATAAAGCTACTCTTTTTAATAATTTATCAATATTTTTTTTATATACTATATACAGATATAATAGTCATTAATAAAATGTCAGATATCAAAATTAAATAACAATAGAAATTCTGAATATTCATTTTAATAATTTAGACTAAACATCAAAAACAGCTTTACTGCAATTAAATGACAAAATTGGTTAAGTTATTTAAAAAAAACAAATAATTTTATGAAACAAATAACATTTAAATACAACTGATCCAAAATAAGTCAAGATATACCAAAAGAGTCCCAAATAACACAAGAATTTAATTAAATACTGTGTTGCACATAACGTATAATGGGTTTTGCTTTTATTATTGAAGAAGCCATTATTAAACGGCTATAAGAGTAGTGGGTTGTGGATTTGTATCCTATAGTATCCAAGACAACAGTCTTTGTCCATAAGCTTCGTTATTCACACCATAAAGGCTGCATTCTGCATTATTAATTGACCAGAGACTGAAATTGCAACCCAATGATATGCTTCAGCTAGTGGAACATTTATGTTCTTCCACTTCTCCAAATAGCATAGAATTGCCATTGCCGTTTGTATGTATATAAACAAGCTTTTTATGTTTATGAAAAGGCAAATTATTGCGTTTAATAAAATAGTTATGTGGATGCAGACAGTGTTTTGTTTGCATCAATACTGTTCGATATAACAAAGTATTTGTGTTTGTATCTATCTGTACATAAAATACTTTTATAATGTTCTTAATGAAAAAAAACAACAACACTTGATTGTTTCACATAAAAGGGGCTTACGGCGTAATGCTCTAACACTCGGTACTATAGGGTTCGAGTCCTGGCTATGCCATAGATGTCTGTAGTAGATCGGAATTCGCTTTAAACCGTAAGTCCCGGTCAAATATGACTATTGGACGTAGGAATAACAACCTTTTTCTTTGCAGCCCAGGCGTATAAGAGAAGAAATTAAATTTCCAGGTTGAAAATTTAATTCATTTATTAATTTTAACATTAGTTATTTAATTCGATAAATGTTGTAAGAAATATACAAAAGTTACTTTAAATAATGAAACATCAAACAGTAGTACTACTACTGTAGTTATACTGTACTACTATATAACAACTAAAGTAGCAAATAAGATATGAATATTTCTAAAAATACACAAGAGTTAAAAAAATTGTACATAAAACGAAATTAAATTTTTTTAAAAAAGAAATTAAATTTTTAACAACACATTAATTATTTGTTTATATTAAAAATTTCAGTATAAATGAAAAAAAAAATATTGAAAAAATGAATACAATAGATAAATGTAATTATAATTCACGAATTCTACATTTTTTTGTAGAAAAGAAAAAAAAAAACTATACAAAATGTTTCATGAATAATGAAGCCAAAATTAAATTAAAAATTTAATTCGATAACAGTTATAAAAATGCACAAAGACTTAAAAAATGAAACAGCAAATTGAAATACACTGCAGCGGACAAAACATGAATATTTCTAAAAAATACACAAGAGTTTTTAAAAGTTAAAAAATTATGCTACATAAAAGTATTAAAAAGAAATTAAGTATTTGACAACACATTAACTATTTGTTCGCATTAAAAATAATTAGTGCACATGAAGCAAAAGACAAATAATTTTTTATCTTTTGTATTAAGTTAAATCATGAACCCTAAATATTTTTGTAGAGTAGAAAATAAAACTATACAAAATGTCTTCACTGAAAATGAAGCCAAAATTAAATCTTTTTGTTTATTTTGAAACTGTTAGGTTTTTCTAAACGAGACCTTTAAGTGAAGAAGTAATTAAACTTTCAGGTCGAAAATCTAATCCATTTATTTTAGCCCCCGCTAAATGAAAATTCGTGACAGGCACTTGAAGCTTTAACCAAAGGCATTAAGAAGATCCAAGAAATAAAAGAACTGCGGGAATTTTAACGATCCATCAACATAATCCATCTGCTACGAAGAAAGTTGCAAGATGCTTTGATCGGATAAAGATAGTTTTTTTCTCCTTAAATATAGATGTGGTTTTAAAAGCAATTAATTAAAATTCCTCATCTTATTGATTATAAGTTTCTGGATACATTTTTTAAAAAAGAATTTGTTAGGAGAATTGCAATATCTCTTTTACCTCTTAATTAATGTCTCTGAAAAGATAAAAAAAAGGAACTTTTAAGAATCTTTTCTAAAAATAGTTTTTAAAAACAATTCAGGAAAAGAGGTATAGAATTCATTTTAAAGTTAACTTTATGTGGAAAATAAAAAATGACTGAAACCTTATTACTAAATCAGGTTTTGGTTAAGCCTTAAATAATTTATTGCTTCCGATATACAGGGTGATTATAATTAAAGTTCCACATTCAAAATGCTGTGGAAAAAGAACCACTCGTCACAATGAATTCAAATTTGAACTGAAGATACTTGAAGGGGAAAACGGTATTGTATCAAAAATGTTCCAAAGTGTATTAATAGATGGCGTTGTAAGCGGCACAAAGAAAGTGAATTCGGCTGCCAGTGATATTTTAAATCGCAATTACAACGTATTTGGTATGAGTTACACATTAAACCAACTGTAGTGTTCAATATGCTTGATTGTTTCGGATTTTTGACGGATAAATTGACTTTCAAGTCAATCAACAGTTGTGACACTGATAGTGGAAAGCCCATCTACCACTACAAAGTCCACTGATTTTTCCCACCATACCAAATTGGATGGCGAAAATCGGTGGAATTTTTTTTTTGATGCTGTACTGTTTCCTCCTTTTCAATTATCTTCAGTTCAAATTTGAACTCATTGTGACGAGTGGTTCTTTTCTGGCAGCATTTTAAATGTGGGACTTTAATTATAATCACTCTATACATGAAACAAAAGATAAATAAAAACTTAATACAATAGATAAATGTAATTAATTCATGAATTCTACGAATTTTTTTTTGTAGAATTGAAAAATAAAACTATACAAAATATTTTCACTGATAATGAAGCCAAAATTAAATCCTTTTGTTTACTTTGAAACTGTTAGGTTTTTCTAAACGAGACCTTTAAGTGAAGAAGTAATTAAACTTTCAGGTCGAAAATCTAATCCATTTATTTTAGCCCCCGCTAAATGAAAATTCGTGACAGTCACTTGAAGCTTTAACCAAAGGCATTAGGAAGATCCGAGAAATAAAAGAACTGCGGAAATTTTAACGATCCATCAACATAATCCATCTGGTACGAAGAAAGTTGCAAGATGCTTTGATCGGATAAAGATTTTTTCCCCCCTTTAAGTATAGATGTGGTTTTAAAAGCAATTAATTAAAATTTCTCATTTTATTGATTATAAGTTTCTGGATACATTTTTTAAAAGGAATTTGTTCAAAGAATTGTAATATCTCTTCTGCCGCATAATTAATGTTTCTGAAAAATAGTTTTTAAAAGCAATTCAGAAAAAGAGGTATTGAATTCTTTTTACGTAAGAAATAGAAAATGACTAAAATCTTATCACTAGATCAGGTTTTGGTTCAGTCTTAAATAATTTATGGCTTCCCATATACAGAGTGTATATAATTAAAGCCTCACATTCAAAATGCTGTAAAAAAAGAAACACTGGTCAAAATGAGTTGAAATTTGAACTGAAGATACTTGAAGGGAAAAATGGTACGACATCCAAAAAAAGGTCCTAAAGTGTTTTAATAGATAGCGCTCAAAGCGGCATAAAGAAAGTGAATTCAGATGCCAGTGATATTTTGAGTCGAAATGACAACGTATTTGGCATGAGTTCCACATTAAACTCACTGTAGTGTTCAATGTGCTTGATTGCTTCGGTTTTTGACGGAAAAAATGACTTCCAAGTCATTCAATCGATGTGACACTAATAGTGGAAAGCCCCTCCACCACGACTAAAGCCGCATTTTTCCCACCATACCAAATTGGATGGGAAAAATCAGTGGAACTGTTTTTGAAGCCAAAAAATGTCCCCCTTCTTCAAGTATATTCAGTTCAAATTTGATCTCAATGTGAGAGTGATTCCTTTTTTACAGCAATTTGAAACTGGGATTTTAATTATAATCACTTTGTACATGAAACAAAAGATAAATAAAAACTTTATACCATAGATAAATATAATTAATTCACGAATTCTACAATTTTTTGTAGAACAAAAAAATAAAACTATACAAACTGTCTTCACTGATAATGAAGCCAAAATTAAATCCTTTTGTTTACTTTGAAACTGTGAGGTTTTTCTAAACGAGACCTTTAAGTGAAGAAGTAATTAAACGTTCAGGTCGAAAACCTAATTCATTTATTTTAGCCCCCGCTAAATGAAAATTCGTGACAGCCACTCGAAGCTTTAACCAAAAGCATTAAGAAGATCCAAGAAATAAAAGAACTGGGGGAATTTTAACGATCCATCAACATAATCCATCTGCTACGAAGAAAGTTGCAAGATGCTTTGATCGGATAAAGATTGTTTTTTGCTCCTTAAATATAGATGTGGTTTTAAAAGCAATTAATTAAAATTCCTCATTTTATTGATTATAAATTTCTCGGTACATTTTTTAAAAAGAATTTGTTCGAAAAATTGTAATATCTTTTCTACCTCATAATTTATGTCTCTGAAAAGATGAAAAAAATAGAGGTTTTGTAAAAGTAATTCAGAAAAAGAGGTATTGAATTCATTTTTTGTGGGAAATAAAGAATGACTGAAACCTTATTACTAGATCAGGTGCTTGGTTAAACCTTAAATAATTTATTGCTTCCAATATATATAATTACCTTAATAAAGACATTGCATTTGTATGGATGCTAGTTCAAGTCTTTTACAAATTATATTTAAAAATCTTTATAAAAGCTTAATATACATTCTTCTTCAAAACTATATTGATAATATTTCTTACGGGAATTTTGGTGTTGATTGTGATTACATTACATTTAAGAAACTTTCAGAATCTGTTCTAAAAACGGAGATTTTTGTAAAAGTAATTCAGAAAAAGAAGTATTAAATTCATTTTGCGTGGGAAATAAAGAATGACTGAAACCTTATTACTAGATCAGGGTTTTGGTTAAGCCTTAATTTATTGCTTCCAATATATATAATTACCTTTATAAAGATACTGCAGTTTTATGGATGCTAGAACAAGTCTTTCATAAATTACATTTAAAAATCTTTATAAAAGTTGATGATTTAATATATTTTAAGAAAAATCTTCTCAATTTTAATTAACATCCTTTTTCAAAACTGTATTAATATTTTTGTTGGAATTTTGGTATTGATTATGATTACATTGCATCAAGCGTTTGATAAATTTTCCAGCTTAATACAGTTCTACTTCAAATTCAAATTAATTCTTAATAATGCTTCCTCTCAGGTATTTTCAATTTTAAATACAGGGTGATTGTAATTAAAGTCTCACTTACAAAATGCTGTAAGAAAAGAACCACTAGTCACAATGAGTTCAAATTTCAACTGAATAAGGGGAAACGGTATGACATCAAAAAAAGTTCCACCGATTTTTCCCATCCAATTTGGTATGACCTTGATGTGGTGGATGGGCTCTCCACTAACAGTGTCACAACTGTTGAATGACTTGGAAGTCATTTATTCCGTCAAAAAATCGAAACAATCAAGCACATTGAACACTACAGTTGGTTTAATGTGTAACTCATGCCAAATACGTTGTAATTTCGATTCAAAATATCACTGACAGCCGAACTCACTCTCATTATGCCGCCATCTATTAATACCCTTTAGAACTTTTTTGATGACGTATCGTTTCCACCTTCTTCAAATATCTTCACTTCAAATTTGAACTCATTATGACGAGTGTTTCTTTTTTTTTTACAACCATTTGAAAGTAGGATTTTAATTATAATCACCCCGTATGTAATTATTTGTATAAAGAAACTACATTTTTATGGATGCTAAGCCAAGTCTTTCATAAATCAAATTTAAAAATCTTTATAAAAGTTTAATTTATATGCCTTTTCGAAATTGTATTATTATTTCTTGTTTAATCTTGGCATTGACTATTATATTGCAACAAGATTTTAATAAATTTCTCAACTTAATACATAAATTAAAATTAAAATTCAAATGAATTTTTAATAATGCTTCCTTATCAGGTATTTTCAATTTCTAATATATTTCAAAGATGTTGCGTAATATTACACAATATATGACTTATAATAATGGCAGTAATTAATGCAATTCATATTGAATAATATAATTCATACAGTAGGCAGATGGCGCTGTTCTACCATGAGGCTGTTGTGCCAATGAAGAAGAAAAAACAATTAATTCAATAAATATGTCGCTTTATTTTATATTACATGACCAACGTTGCTTTGATAGGTTTTTGTTTGCTCTATTACAATCGCATAAGACATAATTTAAATGTAATTTATTTATGATAAATTATTAAAATAAGAGAATATTTACATCACTTTTTCAAAATAAAAGATGAAATGAATAAAATATTTAAGGAGAGTTTTTTAAAAAGATAAGAAAAGATGTTTTTATGAGTTACGAAAGGTGTTTCTATGCTGAATAGTTTAATTATTCATTCCATCCGCGACACAATCTCTTAATGTTATTAAAATTAAGATTTAAAAATGATTCATAAATATTAAATAAAGGGGAATTACTACATTCTTTAAGAAAATATGTTTCTTTCATTAAATATAGTTGAAACTCATAATTTATGGAAAAACAAATCTCCCCCAAAAAAAAAAGAATTATGAAACATTCTAACGTTTCACTTTTGTTGTTTAGAAGGTAAATAAGATATTTAATGTCAGAAAACTAAAACATTTTTTATTAAAAATTAATGAGAATGAGAAAAGATAGTATTTATTGCCCTTTCAATGAAAGGATATAAAAATTTTATGTTATCATTAAAATGTGAAATCTTAACGCAACTATATATAATTTATTTACTGAAATAATTATTTTTGTATGTCTTGGGAATTCAAATGTACTGTTTTTAATATCTTTAATTTTTTCATGAACATTTAAATCTTGTCAAATAATTTAACCAATGCAGTTATTATGAACAAAAAATACAACAAATGAAACTTTTTATTTAATTTCTTACTGTTATGATGAAATTCTCTTTTTTACATTGTAAATGCTTTAAATAACGAATCTAAATTTAGTTTAAAACGTAAGCAATTAAAACCCACTCATAAATATATATTCGAACCTTTTTTTCTAAATTTATTGGAGATTTATTATCAATAAATATTAAAAAAGTTGTTTTTCTGAAAAAAATAAGCTTGTATCTCATTTTTGAAAATATAATTCTTGAATGATTTAAATTAAATACTAAAGTACCAAAAATATGAAATTATTGAATTACACTTAAAAAATGCTTTGAATTAATGTTTGGATCTAAAAAAGTTTCGCGCATAAAAATCATTTGATTTTTATGCGCCAAACTTTTAAATACAAAGAAAGAATAATTAAGAATTAAGATTTAATAATTAATATTATAAAGAAAGAATTCTTTATAAATATAAAGAAACTTGCTTTTAAATTTATTATATTGAAACTTGAGAAAAACTTGTTTTAGTTTATAAGATTGATTTCAAACAATAAATAATTTTTTTCTTAAATTATTAAAGATAATTTTATATATAAAATTTTACATATAATATTTAAATAATTTTATTAATTTGCTTGTTATAATAAAATTTATCCTCCTTAATTTTTGCTTGAAATATTTAAAAACTGCAAGTTATACAATCTTCGAATTAATTAAGATGAGAAAAAACATGATAATTACATCATGAACAAATGAGAAATTTGTATTTTAATTATCAAAAAGCCATTATAGTAAATCCACGAAATATATTTATATTAACCTTAAGACATTAATTTTTCTGGCATGTCTTTTAATTAAACAAATGAATTAAATGCTAATTGAGAGAAAATGCGAGATTATAAATCCCATTATCAAAAATTGCATTACATTAAACAAATCCATTTCCTTGCTCATTTTGGTTAATAAATTGCTTTACGTTCTGTGGAGCAAGGAAGCTTTAGTTTTATTCTAGTGGTCGATCTCTGCCAAAATGTTACATTTGTGGAACAGATTTGTGTTCCGCAAATGAAACATCAGCCACAAACGCACAAGTCTGCTTTTAGAGAGTTTTTGCATACCGTACGTTAGGTTACCGTAGGACGTCCGTTAGCTTTTCTCCCTAGCGCGCATGCTCAGTTTCCTATGAGCATGCGTGTTAAGGAGAAAAAGCTAACGGACGTCCTACGGTAACCTAACTTACGGTATGCAAAAACTCTCTACTGTTTGAAAAACGAAACGTTAACAATAGAACTGTTACTGAGCGTGAAGTTGAGGTTACCTCTGCAGTAGAAGAAAAATACTTCAGCGTTTAAAAAGTGTAGTTCAAGGGAAAAAAAGATTCTTTCATTGAAAAAAGTTTAAATTCTTACATTTTCAAAAAAGTAGCCAAAGATAAATTTTGATAAAAAGAGCGTTTACAGGTTTAAAAAGACTTATAAAAATTGCATCAGAAAAAGTAGTGCTATATCATTGAAAAATTTTCTTTTACTTATTGGTGGAAATAAAATATAATATTCTTAAAAAAGATATATCTTATAATTCTATAACAAGTTTGATTATTTTCTTGAAATGTTGTAAGAATTTTAAGATCAATCGTGATAAAAAAAAAAAGTTTTTACAAGTAAAAGAGACTAAAACATAAAAATTGTATCAGAAGAAGTAGCGCTGTATCTTTGAAAAATTCTTTTAAAAATAAAATATTTGTAAAAAAATACATTTTATAGTTTCATAACAAGTTTGATTCCTTATCTCGAAATCTTGTAAGAATTTTAAGATCAAATTTGATACATAAAAAAAAAAGATTACTAGATGAAAAATATTATAAAAATTCAATCAGAAAAAGTAGCTCTGCATTATTGAAAATTTTTCTTTTACTTATTGATGGAAATAAAATATAATATTTGTAAAAAATACATCTTATAATTTTACATCCATTTATAAGAGTTGAAATTAATAATTCAAAAGGTTTATGTTTTATAAAACTAATAATGCCAGATTTTAGTTACGGAGAACAGTTTTTAAAAAATAAGCTCTCGAACAAATTGCAACTGAAAGTTACAGTTTGTTCACAAGAATTGAGTTACTTATAAAAGAACAAGTCGATTTAAAGGTAAAATTCTGCCCAAGCAAAATAAAAAAAAAAAAGATTTTGTTTTGAGAAAAGATTTTATTGTGTTTTTCAGAACACGGCAGCAATTTTGAGCATTGTTTATGAAAGTGTGTTTTTCTTTGAAAACGTGTTATTTTTGTTCAAGAATGACTAACAAAAATCATTCATCAGTACTGGCGGTGTCGTATTGTAAACATAATATCTTTAATCTATTGAAATGCGATTTAATCTATTGAAATGCGATTTAATCTATTGAAATGCGATTTTAAAGATAGGCGCCCATTAGGAAAAATGGAATATAATCAAACGTATTTTATTCATATTACAAATTTTATTTATTTATTTACAGTTAATTAAAAATGAACTAAAAAAACTATACTTAAAAATTGTTGTTTAATCAACACAGGACCACATTACTTATTATAGAAATTGGGGTTAAATCAGCTGGTGAGAATTTATTTTACGTTTAAAAGCGCATGAAAAATTGCTTTGTTTTCAGTGGAAATTTTAGAAAGATTGAATTGAATTGAATGAAATGAAGAATTTAAATATGAAATGTACAGCATTTTTTTTATAGAAATTTTTTTTAAACAATTAGGGTGATTAACATGAAATTTCATCAACAAAAAATAGCGTGTGCAGTTTTAGCTACTGGTTATAAAAGTTTTGAATTTTGAAATATATTTTAATAAAATTGCATCGAATAAGTAAAAATGAAAATAAAAATAGGAAGACTGTTGTGATTTTATCTGCTTTAGAGATGTTTATTTTTAGTTTAGATTGCTATAGATAACAAACGGAATACAATAGAAAATATTCTTAAAATAAAGATTTGAATTGAACGCAATGTATTTTTGACATAAATACAAGAAAGTTTAATAATGTTATTTCGAATAATTTTGTAAGAAAGTACTTTGAAATTGAATTCTAATAGCTAATCAACGTATTAATTTAACTTGTTAATAATAAGTATTGAAAAATAAAATTATTAAATCTAAATTTTGAGCGTCAGTGTTCACTTTCAGAAAGATTAGCCAAAGTCTTATACTGGGATTAAATTTGAGTTCCCACTTTGTACAGAGTGCCTCAAAATAATTAGTATAGGCGTTAAGGAGAAGTATATAAGATAAAAAGGAACCGTAATTGGCTAGTACACATGGATGGAAAAGTCACTATTAGACCATAAGGAGTTTATAGCAGCAAGTAATAGGATCAATTTCTTAATACCTCATTCAAACAGTAGTGGTCGTGTGATGTACATGCATCGATTTACGGAGGTTTTAGACATGCACATTGTGAAGGGATTAGTTGAAGACAGTGCTCGTAATGCATTGACAACAATAATTTATTTTCAAATGCACATCAAAACTTGAATGACTATTGAACATCAAGGGTATCATAGAATAAACAAATCATGATCAGCACGATCATTTAGGTGTAGAATGGGATGACTCAATCATGATCGACATTATCATTTAGGGGTAGCATAGAATGAACAAATCAGGATCAACACGATCATTTAGAGGTAGCATAGAATGAACAAATCAGGATGAACACAATCATTTAGGCTATCGTAGAATGAACAAATCAGGATCAACACGAGCTTCCATCACGGAAGAAATATTAGATGCGTTGAAGAATAATCCAGAACACTTGTTGTGGATCTGCATCGGAAATCTGCCATTGCAGTACATATCTTTTTTATTCAGAAATGTGTAAATCACAGTACTGATACATTGCAGTACTGCACAAGTATATATCCAGTTTGTACTGCTCAAGGCTCAAGAATGTAGTTACTGAGCCCCAAAAATAATCTTCGAGTTGATGTTTTTGTGTAGCAATTTTTGCAGAAAAATCCGAATTTGTTAATTTACCAGCTTTTGTGTTCACGAATAAGGTTGCTTTTACTAGGGAAGGTGTATTGGGTGTTCAAAATTATGACACTCAAGTAATATAGCAGCGCTTTACCATAAGTCTTTGGACATGTGCTGCTGGCCCATACAAAATGGGCATTGTTAATTTCATCTATCTTAAAGAGGTTCTACTGAAGTTGGGTGCCTTCCTCAAAATTCGTCAATTGACTTACCTATGTTCCAGCAAATGTGAGGTATAACATGTGGCATGGTGGACTCCAATCCATTTAATATGGTCCGTTCGCAATCATTTGGACAAATATTATGCTTGTCGATGGATTGAGTGGGATGAACTTTCTGCATGGTCCCCATGCTCAGATGATTTACAGATATTTGATATTTTCTGTGGCTATACTTTAAATGGTATGGCGTGAGAATAGTCTGTTGTCTCAGAAATGGATCGTTTTGGTAACTAATATAAACATGCAAAGTTTTAAACAAAACTCTGAGTTATAATACAGTTTGCATATCAAATTAGATTTTGTTGTTTTCTGAATAATACATTAAAAATATTTATATGTGTTCACAGTACTTCTATTTTTAGGAATAAATTAAAAATATGTAAGCAATAATTTTTGATTTGCAAATGATTTTTTGTTCCAAACTTTATCGTCTGGTTGCCTTGACTTCAACCGTTGCGTGTTGAAATACATTTACACATCCTGCATTTGAGACTGAAAGTTTAAAAAAAAAATATAATGCTAACATGTCTGGAAACAGCTAACAACATTTGAGACATGTCCTCGGAAAAACGAGTAAAAAAACTTAATTGTGAATATAGAACTTCCTTCTTTTATATATGCAGGATAAAAAGTTTATGCTATACACGTAAGGAAAGAAATCTTAGCTTCAGTTTAGTCTAGAACATTTATTGTTATATTCAGGGAAGTTTATATAGATATATCTATACGAATATGAGTCAGAGTAAAAAGTTAACAATTTGATTTAAAAATAAAATTTCTTAATATTTTTATTATGCTTTTTAAAAAAATTTTTTGCATCTTCTATTCATTAAATAAACTATTATCCAAGTTGCTTTGAAAAAGAAAATTAGACTTTAAATACCTTTACAGATGTAATATATAATCTAGAATTTCAAAACTGTCTTGGTAACCATTTTGATCATTTTTCAGTTTTAGTTTTAATTTCAAATTTTCAGAAAGAGAAAAATTAAATAATATCTTTTTACTACATATTCCCCACATAAATGTTTTCAAAAAATAACTTTCTAATTTAAAAAGTTAACAAGCAAAATAGCCAAAAAAGCTGAAATATTTTACTTTACCTTTTTGAGGGTTCAAATTTCTTAAATAAAAAAATTCGAAATGTTCTTTGTTAAGTTTAAGGGCTTGGTTATATTAAGCTTATTGGCTCTATGTTATACAGCATAAAACATTCTTTATTGAATATAAATCTATAAGATGGTGGTTAGTCAACCCGGGCTTAAGGATTCTGAAGATAAGAAAGTTGAATTGTAAAGCACCTTCACCCAAATTCTTGAAAATTTTAACGTGCTTATAAGTAAGATATTTTCCACAAACAAATTTTGAAAAGGAAATAACAATAACGATGAAAAGATAATTTTAAAAACTTCTGATTCGTTAACAAAAAATGTTTACTCATTTTTATAATTATAAATCACCGAATCATTGAATATAATGCCATGTAGCAAAAGATTCGAATTCCGGATTCGACAACTTTGCAAAATCAGATGTTAATAATATTACTATGCGTTAAAATAACTGCATTAATTTTATTCTTGTCATTTTTTTAATTGAGCTTTAGATTGTTTTGAAATATTCATAGTTGGTTTTGGAGAAATAAAATGTTGCAAGTAATGATAAAATTAAAGGTTTTTCTTAAAATTACAGCATGCATTTACTTGACAAACAATCTATCTCATAGTTATATATATACTATATTTAACTTAAGCGTTTAATATTATGCAATGAATTTTCCGGTCTTACTGAAATATAATGAAAAATAGAAGAATAGATTACTAATAAAAATTACCCAAAATTATTAGTTAAGTCATATCTAATCAATAGAACAAGAAATCATCGATTCTCAAATTTCATGTTAAAATAACTGAAATTTTCTCATCATTTATGTAATAATAATGCATCAAAATTTTTAGATTTAAGCATTAAATTAGACGGAAATATTTAGATTCAATTAATAACTATTTCTTTCATAATAATTTTGTTAATTTTTTGAAAAAATATTAATACAATTTTACAAGAAAAGCTTCAAAATTTAATTCTATAACTGGCCATCCCGATAGTTTTCAAATATTTATTGCATTTTTAATAATGTGATTATTTTCGTGGTTTATGTGTTAATGTTAAGAGCTTATTTTAACTGTAAAAATTAATTATTAATGTTAAAATAATAAATTAAAAAATGATTTTTAAACTTAGTAAGCTGGAATATACAAAATATAAGGTAAATTTCTAATTTTTACTATTACATCATCAGAGGATTAATTAAAAGGATTAAAATATTATTTTGAAACATTTTTTACAACAAATATAAATAATATTTTGAAATAAAACACCGTTAAACTATTTATAACTACATATAGAAATTTTGTATTAACATATATTCCAAATTCCTGAACATATAGCACATATTCTAACGGAAAACTAGTAGAATGTAGTTGACAGTTATTAGAAAGTTTTAATAAATAAATATTTTTAAATAATCATAGTAATTTGTATTAATTTGATACAAATTCAGATTTATATACTTTAAAGTAGGTACTTACCACCAGGTAAAAGCCGGTCGGTTGTACGGTCATTGTCGCTTAAAGTATAGGAAGTTGGAGACATGGGACTGAGGGTAGAATCATCAGGGGTCTTCGCTTGGGTCACTTCGAACTTCGAAGTGCCACCTTCTTCAGCCATTTTTTAAAATTTATATTGCCACTCAGTCACTAACTTTTTATGTAATTATTTTATCTATGTCTAAAATATATCAGACGTCAAAAGTCACTTTCCTTTATGGAAGAACCACATTAGCATTGAGTGCATACAGGCATTAGTTTCTACAATACAATTAAGTCCTTTACCTTTGTAATTCGGAATAGGAGTTAAATAGCACTGAAAGTTGATTGTCACTAATGGTAAACTTGAAGTTTTCTGTTAATGAAGGATGTGTTATTGGAAAAGAACTTGAAAATCGATTGAAGACAAAGTTTATAAGTTTTTTTTTCTTGATGCTAATTACTTGACGCTTGAGTTTAGGTGAAATATCTATTTATGTCAATGAAATATGACACTTGGTGATGTATGCCACTACCACAAAAGATCTCCTACCACCAGCGCTGCATGAAAATACCACCACCAACTTGCACCTCGGAACAAATCAACCACATGACGAGTAGGGAAGATCAATCACGCTTGCATCCCAAAAGGAGCGAAGAGATGTCCCTCCTCTCACAATCCCTCGGATACGGAAGAGCAGGTGATGCTGCAGCCAGAGATGCTTCGGAAAACCGTGTTGGCTCTGTGACGAACAGAGGATCTTCTGCTGCAAAGATGGAAGCGCCACCCTGCTAGCACGCCGGGGATCGATCTCTGGATCTGGAGCCCCTCATCATCAGTCTTTTGGAACTCGCGCTCTTTGGAAGCTGCGACTTTGAGTAAGGGGTGCAGAAATGTGTTTCGATTTGGGTTTTAAGGGCATTGACATTGGTTACTTTTACTAGCGATGGATTCAATGTATCAATCTGGATAAAACTTATTAGCAAATATTCTCTTTTGTAATTTTGAAATTTAATTTTCACTAGTTCGAATCTTAATTCGGTTACTTTTTAACAAAAGACTCAGTGTAACAATTTGATTAAATTGATTGGATAATGCTGTCTTCCACTTTTTTATTATTTGTTTGCGATTTGAAAATTTATTGTTGAATAATTTGAATCATAATCGGTTACTTTTTAGTAAATGATTTAATGAAACAATTTGAACAAACTGATTGAAGAGTATTGTCTTCTATTAAAATTTCAAATTTTAAATAGTAAGAATCATAATTGATAACTTTTTAACAAATGTTTTAATGAAACAATTTGATTAAATTAGAAATGTTTTCCTTTCTATTTTATGTGGATAAATAAATTAAGGTATTTTTAATTATCTATATTTATATTGGTTATTTTCAGCAAAAACTTAATGTCAATATTTTACTAAGTCTATTAGTAGTAACTAGTCATAAATTGTAAAATTACTGATTACATTACTGATTTAATATTATTTTTAAATAAAGTATTTAATATAACAATTTGATTTAACTGATTTGAATGATCTGCTGCTCTTTTTTGATATGTGGATATGAAGTTTAATCCCTAACAAAATTGTTTATTTTATTTTGGTCAAAGATTAAAAGTAATTATTTTAAATAGTTAAATATCTCCTACTATGGACTCTTTTTCGTATTTATTTAAAAATATATTTTAAAATTGCTAAATAACAATATCATAAATGATTAAAATCTTTAGTAAACGATATAAAGAATATTTGGTTAAAATGATTGAAAATATTGTTTTTTTAAAATTAATTTCAAATTTGATTGATTTATTGAATTTGAAACAAAATTGATTTTGTTTAGAAAAAGAGTCTCTCAAAATATATTTTTTAATTATAAAATATTTTATGCTGTAGCTTATTTATGGATTAAAAATTATTTTTAATTATTTTTAATCAATATTGGATATTGTTTTCTGATTTTTTATTTCTAAAGTTTATTTATATTAATAAATTAAGATCTTTAATAAAGATTCAAGATAAGAATTATTTTTAAAAAAATCTTTTCATATCTTTTTATTTAATATTTAACTTAGATATCTGCAGAGATTATTTTATGTTCATAATTTCCCCAAAGAATTTAATGAGTTTATTTTTATAATGTTAAATTTCGCTAAATTCTGTAATTTTAAATTTAATTTACGTAATCTCACTCTATTTTTAAAATTTCAGAAATTTTTTACCATTAATTCAACAGTTTTTTTAAAATAAAGTTTTAATTAGACCGACTTAAATAATTTATTAGTTTAGAAATTGCAGTAATGCTTTTTCTCGAATTCAGCAAGAAAATTAAAAAATGGCTTAAAAATATTTATTAAATTATTTGTTTAAAACTCTTAGCATTCTATTGGAATCGTTCGTAATATTATAAACATAATTCATAAATTTTTCAGATAAAAATAATTTTTGTTTATTACTTTAGAAATAAAACTCGTGTTTAGATAATTAATATACATAATATTTGTAAATTATATTTTGGGGAATTTAAAATTTCATATAGATATTTGCTATTATTGTAATGTATTTTTAATTTTATAATTCTAAAAATATATTCTTATATAATAAATATTGAGTAAGTCCTTTTAAAATTCTTATTCTGGTTAAAATTTCATAAATCTAATTATAATAAAAATATGATTTTAATGAATATTTCCTAATGTTTTGAAATCAATTTGTTGAGAAATCAATAGAAAAAGTATATTTACTCTTGATTATTGAAACAATACTGTTTATTCAAAAAATCCTTGAAGATTTTTTTAAGCATTTCCTTTTATCTAACAGTGACGAAATGATTCAATTAGATTTCTCTGCGTGTATTTGTAGAAAATGAGTCATTTATTACAAAACAAAAATATCATGAATTAAATTTATTTAATTAAAAAATATGTTTTTAATAATTAAATTAAATTTTTTTATAATTCTTAAAATTGTAAATTAAAATATTTGAATAAGCAAATAGAAATTAGGCAATACAATAGATATGACATAAAATAATGGTCATAACGAATATAATATTTTTTAATTAAATTATATTTATAATTAAAATAACTCAAATTAATAAATATAGTTTCTGTTATCAGAAAAAAATGTTTAATTAAAATTATTATTATACAATACTTTAACTGATTTAATATTATTAATAAATGTCTTTTGGAGTTTAACATTTAATTTTTAAATTTTATTAAAAAATTTCTATTGAGTATGATTAATTTATGACTAGAAAATAAACTTCATTTATTTAATAAAATATAATTTTTCAATAACTAAATCAATGAAATAAAATACTGCTCATAAAGCAATTTAAAAATTTAATTAATTTCATAAATTATTTTATTTTTCCAGAAATTCTAAAATGAAACAAAATACTTCTTATAAAAGTAATTTTAAAATTAAATCAATTTCATAAATAATTTTATTTTTGTCGTTAAATAAATAAACTAAAAAACACGAAATAAATTTTATATGCCTTTATTTTATATGCTTTCAAATATAATAAGTTATATTGCATAATTTTTTAATATACTATCTCAATTTGCAAATTAATAATTCAATTTTGCTTTGTAATAAATAAGACAGTTATTTTAAACTAAAAAAAGTGTATTCAAATTTCATGTTAAAATTAAATAAAATTTAACTTGTCAAACGTTATTGTGCTGTGAACTATAACCATTTCAATAAAAATTAATTTTTATTTAAAAAACAATACTCTTTAATCAAACAGCAATGTTTAAGTATGTGAATGAGCATCAAACTTTTAGGCATATAAAAAAAGAAAGCGTATTACTTTCAAATATCTATAAAAAAACGGATTCTAACCACAGAATAGGAGAGGAGAAACCCTTCGTAAATACCTTTTCCTCAGCTGAGACAAAAAGCCGAAAGACATAAGCTCTCTTGAAAATTCCTATCTCTATTTGACACAGATATCTGGCACGAGTTCTGCGATCTCAAGGCGTGAAATCAAAGTTCTGGCCAAACACACAAAGTTGTCAAAAACGGTTTTCGAATGTTGTTTTCCTCTGACAACAATAGAGAGGTGGCGTTATGGAACAGACGGTTTGCATGGAATCAGCATGGCTGACTTCCTACGTAACTAGGTGACGTCACGTCGGAGGTATCGAGTGTGTGAAATAACAAACTCTGGTTATCTCCATTTAGGGTCACCGATTTTTAAAAATAATGTTTGCATGTCATTGCAGTTTCACTAATGCTGCATTTTTAATTATTATTATTATTATTATTATTATTTTTATTATTATTTTTACTATTATTATTATTTTTATTAATATTATTATTATTTTTAATTATTATTATTATTTATTAACATTATAATTTTTAATTATGTTGTTGTTTTAATGCAGCTGGCAATACAGAGACAGTTAGTCTTCATGCTAAAAGCAAGGTTGCAACGTTGTTATTCATAGCACTACCCAGGGGACACGTATAGCTTGAAGATATGCTACGGACGCGAGTAACACTACCCCCATAACGTCTACGGTCCTATTAGATCGGGACCTACGGTTTAAAGTGGATTACGAAACACTACAAACATCCATGGCACCTCAGGGATTTGAACTCCAAACCTGTGTAACAGAGAGAGACTTGGCCATCAGGCCCATTTATTTTTAATTATTATTATTAATATTCTTATTTTAATCAATATAATTTATCATCTATCACATGGAATGTATTAACCTACCATGTTCATTTAAGCAAACAAACGATATAAAGCAAACAAACGAGCAAACAATGATTAAGCAAACAAACGAGATAATTTAGATATTATCAAAACAAGCAAGTACCATTACCTCCTCTAGACCAACAGTAGGATTTCCTACCTTACGGATTTACTATGCCATGGCATTAACAAGGGAAATTTTGCTTTTTGTATTTTGAGCAAGCTACGTTTGTTTGGAAACAACTAAAAGTTACTCTTTAAATTCACCTACTCTTTAGATTCATAATAAATCCTTTAATATTCAAAAGAATTATTTTCTATTGACCAAATAAGAAATATAAAACAAACATTTCTAAAAAAATTTAAATATTTGGCAGTCTTTAATCAACATATTATGTTTAATTATAACAGATTTATGAAACAATAACCTTACATTAATAAAATAACTGAATAAACTCCAATCAAGTTAATATACCGACGTTGGTTACTTAAATAAACAAATTTTTATGTTAAAAAAGATTTTGGTTCTATGTATAAAAAAAATTTAATAAATAACCATTGATAGAATATTTAATTTTGTATTGATATATTGATTGAGTATTTAATTTCATAATTTTTTTTAGAACGAAGTCTGATGAATTTCTTTTATGTAAATCGTCCAATATTAATATTTTAATAAGAGAAAAGTAGGAGACTTAAATATTTAAATAATTCAGTTTAACGTTCGTATAGTTATTGTATAATAAATAAGGCCTACCATCCAAGATAAATACTCTTTTCAACCTCGAACTCTTTAGTAATAGTTAAATATTGCTTTGTAATCGAGTGGCAAAACGTTGTTTCTGTGGTAACAGGAAAAACATCTGCTATTTAGATAATAATAAAGTGCAAAACAAAAACCAAACAAAAAAAAGTTAAAAACACCTGCTTGAAGAAAAAAAATATATTTCTATTTTGTTTTAATTTTCACACTATACATACAAAGATAAGTTTAAAACATACAAGATAGATGAATAAATAATCATTGATTGAATATTTAATTTTGTACTGATAAATTGATTGAGTATTTAAATTCCTAGTTATTTTCAGAACGAAGTCCCATCAAATTATCTTTTATATAAATCATGCAATATTGATATTTCAAACTAGAAAAGTAGGAGATTTGAATATTTAAATAAGAAAAGTAGGAGAATTGAATATTTAAATAATTCAGTTTAACATTTGTATATATGTATATTATATAATAAATAATGCCTACTATCCAAAAGTAAATATTCTTTTCACACTCGAACTCTTTAGTAATAGTTAAATATTGCTTAGTAATGGAGTGACAAAACGTTGCTTCTGTTGAAACAGAAAAAACATCTGCTATTTAGATGATAGTAAAGTACAAGACAAAAAAAAGTTAAAAGCACCTGCTTGAAGAAAGACAAATATATTTCTATTTTGTTTTAATTTTCACAATATACATACAAGGAACTTTCATCATCATTTCAACACTGTTTGAAATGGACTGGATATGGAAATCAGAATTTCTCGGATATGCTAAAATTTCTACTTTCCATCCTATAATTTTATTCCCATTTTGTTTACGATTCGAAATTTAAAAAGAAAACATGCAATCATTTCCAAGGATTAACTCAAAAATGAAAATTGTTTTTATTTTTTACTTGTGGAATTTTAGGATTATATTTCTTTTATTTATTTTATTTATATAGAAATATGAAGTGAGGGAATTTCAGTTAAAAATTTAAAAATAACAAAAAAAAAAAAAAACAAACAATCAGGACTTATTCATTTTTTGTTATTATATTACGTAAGTGGGTGTTTATATATAAATGCCCAACGACTTTTGACAGATAGGAAAATATGATATTGCAAATTAGAAAATAGGACATGATAGAAAAGATCAAATATGAAAAAAGTAATAGAAAAATTAATGTAAATAGGAAATAATTTACGAATTTCGATTTATCATGTGTGAACATATTTTATCATTTATTTGATCAGTGTAAGTTGAATACAAACCGTTAAGTGATTGTTAAATTAACTTTTAATAAACATAACTGATCCCCAAATATTATTTTGAGAAAATGGAAACTATAACCTTTTTCCCTTTTGAAAGTTAGATAATTCAAAAAATTTAGAGCATATAACTTGATATTAAGTAAATGTTAATCTTATTAAAATATCATATTTCATGTAAATTTAAAAAAAAAAAAAACCACACAGATATATTTGAAATCACGTAAAAAATTAGTGTTTATTTTAATTAAACGTTTTTGCAATGAAAGTCTTTCTCGTGTTCAAAATTAATCTTTTTAAATAATGACATACACAATTACTTATATACTTCCTATGTATTTTTTTTTGATACCGCGGAATTTATACCAGAGTAATAACATGTTCATAATAATAGACGAAAATTGGAAAATAAGAATTTGCCTTCCAAGAGGATTTTAAGGGTAACTGTTCCGCCTTTGTAAGCAAACCTGCAGATCTTCCATCAGGCAACACGATTCTTACATACGCTATCATAATCGTCTACATTTCTGAAAGCAACGATTCTTACAGATACCAGTATGGATTCTATGTCTTTATAAAGAACTCCAGAAAGGTATTCATAAATATGAACTCTTATTTCATGAACATTTCTCTTATGTAACTGTAGTGTAACTTCCTATCCCCCAATAGTTCTTTTTGGGTAGTGCTACATTTTCTTTATTAAATCACTAATCAATTTCCTCATGCATTAAAAAATTGCAACATGAAACGTACAGAAGTAATAGCTAATCAAAACATATTGGAACAAATATTTAGAATATGCAAAAATATGTATGAATAAAAAGTGAAAAAATGACATTTTCTTTTACAAATTTGAATCATCAGTGTCTGAAAGTTTTATGTCAAGTGCCTAACATAAAAAATATCTCATTGTTCAAAAATAAATACTGCAATTAATTCTTTAAATACACTATTAATTTTAAAGCATGAATTTTTATAAAGTGCAAACCATTTTTATATGAATAAAACTATTTACTAATTAAGTGATCAGTTTCTAAAATTTTTACTCTTTAAATTAAAAAAAAAATATCACATTGTATTGGAAACGAATAGACGCCGACAACAATTAATAGAAATTGGGAAATTAATTCATAAAGAGATTTAGAACGAAAAAAAAAAAAAAAAAAAAAAACAGAGAATATTGGGAAATTGGCTTTTTTATCAGATTTACTGGTTAAAAGTAGTATTTTTTTAATTTATGAGACACTTTCTTTGGGTTGATTAACAATGTGTAATCAACAGATTGTAGATACATGTTATAAATAATGTTTTAATTATTGCCTTAATCAGATCCATAAATTTTAAATGACTTGTGGCTTCATTTGAAATATTTACCATGTTTTGTTTGGAAGTTTCGTGACCAGGTTTTCACACGCCAATAATAGATCATTGGAACCTATTGTACGAAACTTAGAATTGGTTTATGATGTTGGCATATTACAAACAGCATTGCATTACCACGATCGCATTGTGTGTGTTATTCTATGGTATGGATGATGTAGTTTAAAAGCATAAGTGACTTCCAGTAAATATAAAAAAAGACAAGGAATATATTTGCTTACGTAACAATGGATTGGTTAAGAGTTAATAAGGAATTGTTTTATCATTTGTTGCCAATAAACATAAAATGTGTAAGTTTATGATACAATTTTCAAGTGTTTAATAAATTCGATCAAGACGTTGTTCTATATTCTATATAATTTCTACACAATTTTCTGTTTTTTATTCAATTTTCTTTGTATTCTTTTATTTTGTATACAATTTTTTTTGGATTCCTTTATTTTTTTATACAATTTCTTTGTATTCTTTTGTTTTTCTATACAATTTTTCTTGTATTCATTTGTTTTTCTATATAATTTTCTTTGCATTCTATTGTTTTTCTACACAATTTTCTTTGTATTCTATTGTTTTTCTATACACTTTTCTTTGTATTTATTTGTTTTCTACACAATTTTCTTTGTATTCTAATGTTTTTCTATACAATCTTCTTTGTATTCTTTTGTTTCTCTATACAATTTTCTTTATATTTTTTTGTTTCTTTATACAATCTTCTTTGTATTCTTTTGTTTTTCTATACACTTTTCTTTGTATTTATTTGTTTTCTACACAATTTTCTTTGTATTCTAATGTTTTTCTATACAATCTTCTTTATATTCTTTTGTTTCTCTATACAATTTTCTTTATATTCTTTTGTTTCTTTATACAATCTTCTTTGTATTCTTTTGTTTCTCAATACAATTTTATTTGTATTTTTCTGTTTTCTATACAATTTTTTTGTATTCTTTTGTTTCTCTATACAATCTTCTTTGTATTCTTTTATTTCTCTATACAATTCTTTTTTGTAGTCTTTTGTTTCCCTATACAATTTTCTTTGCATTTTTTTCTATACAATTTATTTGTATTCTTTTTGTTTTTCTATACAATTTTCTTTATTTTTTTGTTTTTCTATACAATTTTCTTTATTTTTTTGTTTCTCTATACAATCTTTCTTCTATTTTTCTATACAATTTTCTTTGTATTTCATTTATTTTTCTTTACAATTTTCTTTGTATTCTTTTTTTTTCTGTACAATTTTTTTTTTTCATATTCTTTTGTTTTTCTATACAATTTTCTTTGTTAAAAATGAAATTATGATATGAGATTTTAATGCATAGATAATTATATAATGATAACTTTAATTGAAAGTTTTATTTGTACATGGTATGAAACATCTGACCTAAGTATGAAAATGTTGATTTTATTAGTTTACTAAGTCCTTTCGACATTCTGATGTGTATCTGATATATTAAATGTACTTGCCCATCTAATATTTTAAGTAACAGAAAATAAATTGTTTTATTGTAAAGTATACACATAATTTTTTCTTGGCATAAAACTAAATGACACTAGTTATACATATTTTTTATTTCAACAAGAACTTTTAAAAATACACTAACATATCTGATAATCCAAATGTAGACGAAAGATTGCAATTGTATAGTATATGACAAAAAATTAAGAATAATTAATAACTGGCGAATTACAAATATCATTTATTTAAAATTCTTTCGATATTTTATCCACAAGCAAGATCTTTATAATTCTCAATATTGCCTTTTCTACCTTTTAAGTAGTTATCCTTAATTAAATTTATTAATTACGTTAAGAGGACAATCTACTTTATTTGTAGAATCCTCGAAACTTTTCCTGTCTTGGCGTTTAAGTTCCAAACGAAAATAAATTATTCTGTTAAATACTTTAGCTCAACATGTCCTGTCTTAGTTGCTAAACTAATTACTAAGTTCTCTCATTTTTACAGGAGAAGTGTTTTGTCAAAACGTTGGCATGCTTTTGTGTTATTTTAATCTATATACGTTTTTATCACGAAAGACTTTCTTCTTGTACAAGTAAATCTGCAAGTGTTATTAAGGTATTTGACGACACGAAAATTGCTTTGCCTATTATTAAGTCGTTGCAGTGACATGTGTACTAAGTTGTTTTGACTTTAATTAATTAAGAAAAGGAATATTATTTTTCCTTTTTTATGCACTATTTTGGATGCTTTGGTTCGGATGTGTTACGTGCTATTTTGTTAATGGTTGAATTTGCACAAATTACAATAATATACTATTACCATTATTGAATAATTATACTATTATTGTTGAATACTATATATACACTCAAGAGCCAAAACATTATGACCACCTCTCAATAACGAGTTGGCCCACCTTTGGCGCGCAACACAGCTTCAACCCGCCTTGGCATGGATTAATACCACCACTTAATACCACTTCCACCTGATCACGTGCCTTTCACGTCATCCAGGCGAGTTCATTGCAAAATATAGGGGTTTTCATAATGTTTTGGCTCTTGAGTGTATACTACTATATATACTATTATTTATAATATACTATTATTGAATAATTATACTATTACTAAAATATCAAGCTCATAAAATAATTGAAAATGCTTATTTTTAAATAATCTTAAGAAATGTTTAATGTATAATCTAGATTATTCATAATTATTTAATATTTAAAAGTTCCTTTCTAATTACCAAATATTATAACTGTGGCCATTAAAGAATTAATCAGATAATTAGTCAATACAGAATTGAAAGTAAATTAAATTAATAAAAAATGAAATTAAACAATAAGTTAATTTAAATTAATTGGAATTAAAATAAATTAAGGAATAACAAACAAAGAATTAAAGAATTAAAATTTAAATATTGAAACTAAGCTATATAATTAAATTAACTTATAACTTTTTATTTTACAGCTATTGCTGTATTTTTTTTAAGAAACAAAATGAAAAAAAATTTTTTTTTTTTCCTCTAGGATTATCACCAATTTTTTTGAATTAGGAACATATTTTATTATTTTAAAATGTAATTTTCAAAGAATTGATTCATAAATTAAATTAACGCTAAAGAAAATAAATTTTTTTACTAAATTATTTTAAATTTCCGTTTTTGCAGAGAAAATTTAGCACCGCATTGGGATGTGTCATTAGAAATTTAAAATTAATATTTAGATATATATTTTTTAGTATAATGTAAGAAATTTAATTTTAAATACTCATAATTTTTCTTATAAAACTTAAATAAGCAACATTAATAAACTAATAAAAGTGCGTTTATTATAAAAACAATAGTAATAATAATAATAAATATTATTATAATTAATAATTACTATTGTTATTATTATTATAATTAAATTTGTTTATTTAATAAATAAATAAACAAACATATAGAATAGAAAACATGATTTATTATTATAACAAGTAACATTTAAAGGGGAAATTATTTTTAAGGGGAAAAAATTCCACGGATAACACTATAAATCTACAGGCTAAAATAAGGGAAGTCGACATTATTTATTGTTAAAATTTAATATGTGGATATTTTTGTAGCTTATGCCATATAGGAACTCCATAACTGGTACGTCTATTGCCTCTTTAGGTTATCTTTATAGGTCTTGAAGAGGAGGGGGAAAGGGAATAGGGAAATCTCTTAGACATTACTCTTGAAGTATTTTGTTCTAAATTGGGATGGCTAAATATGCGAAGACAATAATCGGTACCATATTTCTCTGGAAAATGCAAAGCGACCTGATGCCCAATTGGCTTGCGCTCTGGTCCATTATACTACATGCTTCAGGTTCGAATCCTGGCTGTGCCATGGCTGCTTGTTAGTAGTTCGGAATCCATGTTAAACCGTATGTCCCGGTATAATTAGCCTAAAGTGTGCAAAAAATGACCGTAGAGTGACAAACCAAACCAATTCATAATTGGTACGTGCATTTCATCAGTAGGTTATCTTTATAGATCTTGAAGAGGAGGGTATTTCCCTCTTGTAAATCTCATAGACTCTACTCTTAGGTATTTCGTTCTAAATTGTGGTGGCCAAATATGTGAAGACAATAATCGATACTATATTGCTCTGGCAAATGCAAAGTAGCCTCTTGCCCAAATGGCTAGCGCTCTGGCCTTTGATACCACAAGCTTCAGGTTAGAATCCTAGCAATGTTATGGAAACTTGTTAGGTTAAAATAGGTTGTAGTTCAAAAAGTTACTAATATGGGACGCTGAAAAAAAAATGCTCTTCTGGAAGTATGCAAATAAGAACGGTTATAAATGAACTGGATATTTGCGGTCTGATGGCCAATTGGCTAGCGGTCTGGTTTATGGTACTACAGGCTTCAGGTTCGAATCCTGTCTATATTAAGGATGCTTATTAGTGGTTCGGAATGCATGTTAAACTGTAGGTACCGGTCTAATTAGCCCAGTGTGCAAAAAATGACCGTAAAGTGACAAAGCTAACCATACCGGCAAATGCAATTTCAACACATTGAACAAATTTTAAGCCTGTCTATTGTGAAGATTTAACTTATCTATAACGAATTGAGATGAAATGATCATAATTTAGGTTCGAATTTGATTTTTATACTAAAAATTATAATAAATTAGTATTTGTGTTTGCGTTAATATAAAAAACAATATTGCAAATTATGCTTAAAATATGCATTTTAAAATTAACTATTGTGTTACTAAAAAATAACTGGACAAAAGAGGAAACTAGGGATGATTTAAAAAAGCTGCAAATTACAAACTTAGTGAGGTTTATTATAAAATGTATGAATTCCTTAGCATATTTTACCATCTGATAGCATCATTAATTACTCTGACAAAAGCGAGAGTAATTAAGCATAATTTTTCAAAAGTAAACGTTTCGTTTCCAAGGGCGTTTGTTTCAAAAGGACTTGCAAGAAAACTCTAGGAGCTGCACCAGGGGAATACACTGCGCACATTTTAAACCTAATGAATCTGAAGGTATGGCGACTCCCTGTCTATGCTTAGTACACATAACAGTTACTACACTGGTTGTTCGTTAGATTCTGTCAGTGGAAATAATTGATTTTTCTTTGCCGTCTGTTGTTTTGATAATGATGTCTGGCTTTATTTCCCGAAAACACATTACGAAGCCATAAAACGTGTTTCACGGTGCTAACTACAAGGGACATTTCGACAACAAATAGAAAATAAATAGAACAATTCCTTTGTGTGATAGTTTGGTGATTAGAAACAGACGAAATAATCTTTTTGATTAAAAATAGTATAGATTTCATCAATTGCATTTATATTAAAGTGAAGCACGTTGAATGCAAGTACATTGTTAATGTTAGATTAAAAAATAATATAACTGCATTTATTTTTAGCATTAAAAATGTATAGAAATAATTTTAAGGAACTAAACTGATACTATACGTATTGCTCCAGTTTCATTAAAATTATTGTGAGTCTTAATAATTTGCAAAATGAGGATACAAGTACAGATATAATTAAATTAGATCTTTAATAATATATATATATATATATATTATTATATATTATCCAAAATATATATATTAAATATGTTATCCAAAGGTATGTATTAAATATGTTACCCAAAGGTATGTATTAAATATGTTATCCAAAGATATGTATTAGATTTGTTAGCCAAGGATTTTCCATATACTTTCACTAATTTAAATTTTAACAACAATATGTAACAAAAAAAAAAGAGCCCCTTAAAAAAAGTAGACATTTGAAAAGCAAACTAGTAAGTAAAAATTAACTTATCTCCCTAACTATTGTTTTTAATTAAATAATTTTCTATCAAAATTAATTCCATCAAATGTTTTTTTTTTCTTATCCCACTCGGTTGTCAGCAATATCTACACCAAGTCCGAGAATCCGTGTAGTCTCATGGAAGGAGGGAAAGACAGGGCAGTTTCTGTTGTGACGGAGCACCAGTAAGTAGAAGTCTGACTTGACTCCGTGACGCTGAAGAATTTGTAGAATTGTTTCGTCTTCCTTGAGGATTTCTAGGGGGAAATACACCGCGTGGGAGAAAAACCTGGAAAAATCCCATCAGGTAGTCCTACTCACGAGGCAAGATGCTGAACATCACAAACAGCATCAAGTTACTCGTTTTTTGAAACAGTGTCTACAACGAAGATGCCAACGGATTGAACCTCCACCCTAATGCTTGCCAGCAGCGCATTTGCACTGAACCACAAATCGGGCCCATTAAATGTAAAAGCAAGTTATAATTATTGTTCCACGAAATGAAACAGAAAAAAAAAAGAATAAATATATTAATAGAGAGCAAAAGGCAAGCAATAAGTATTAATCGAAGTAGGACACATTTCAAAAGATCAATACAAATAAAATGTATATTATTTGAAAAACATTTAATGTAAATATTATTCCTAAACAATTTATAGGTTTTAGTTAATTGCACTTCTATTTGCAGTTATATGTGAAATAGATCATCATTTTCCTATTTATGCACGCTTATTATAATTATGCATAAAAAACGGTACTTAAATGTTTTCAGTATAGATATTAAATAAAATTATTCTAAAATTCTAAAATATATTGTGAATAAAAACATTTTAAATGATGCTGAAATAAATTGTATTCTAAAAGTAAATAAAAGTATTCCAAAAATAATATTTTTCTAAAGGCAACGAGATTTTAATTATCCATAAAAAAAATAAAAAAAAATATAAGTTCTGCTTAATTTATAAATTAATAAAACTAAAACTGAAAGTGTTAATAAGGCACAAAACAAGTAGTAAAAAGACGTTCAAAATCTTCTAATCTTTTAGAAAAGCATTAAAATATAAATATAAAATTCTCTGAAGAAGTTTTCAAATTTCTTTTTTTCTTCGAAAATAAAAAAGAGCAGTTAAACGATATAAAATGACAAGAAAAAACGATCTAGAAATAAATTTAAAAAAGAATTTATAGGAAAAATCCTTTGAAAATCAAGATGTAAAATACTTCTGTCGAAAATTTTTCATACTGATATAAAGAATGTATAATCGCCACTTAAAACAATAAAAAAGCTGATGCCAAAATACGATTCATTTTTTTAAAAACAACGAGGGAAAAATATTTTTTTTTAGTGCGACGAATTATAATTAAAGCAAACGATAAAAGCATTAAGAAATAAGTATAGATAAATAATAAAATATGAAAAAAGTTTTTTAATGTAGCTAATTAAAAATGTCGCATTATGTTTAGTACTAAGTAAATTAAAAAACTAAATTATTTTAGTTTTTCTGATTTATTTTATTTGTATATTTAAATGTACGTACATATTATTTAACTACTTAACATATAAATTAAAGCAAGTAATATAAAAAAAAATTAAAGTCAATTCCTACTTTTTTTTACTATATTGCAGTAAAGTCCTTTACAAATAAAATTGAAATTTTGCTTTTACATCTGGCGCCATCTATTATTAGATACATGCAACTTAGATGTAAAAAAAAACTAAAATTAATCAATTAAATTTAATTAATGAATTAATATTTGAAAAAAACTGTATTAAAATCAAGTGTCCTCAACTACAAGTTCAAAAAAATATAATTGAACTTGAGTGGATGCATAAAAAGTATTTTATGAACGATTGAAAATTTGAACAAGATATACACTCAAGAGCCAAAACATTATGACCACCTGTCAATAACGAGTTGGCCCACCTTTGGCGCGCAACACAGCTTCAACCCGCCTTGGCACGGATGCCACAAGTCCTTGGTAGATGGCCGGAGACTGATTGTACCAGATGTTTAAGCAACGGTCACGCAAATCCGAGATATTGCGAATTGGTGGTCTTTGAACTCTGAGCTGCCGCCCCATCACATCCCAAATGTGTTCTATCGGATTAAGATCCGGTGAGTTAGGCGGCCAGGACTTTAACTGGAACTCAGCATCATGTTCCTGGAGCCACTCCAACACAATTTTAGCCTTGTGACAAGGGGCGTTGTAATGTTGGAACATTCCATTTCCAGTTGGAAAAACAGAGGCCATGTAAGGGTGCAACTGGTCCGCAATGATGTTCAGAAACCCTGTAGCATTCATGGTCTGCTCTACCACAACCACGGGTCCCAGAGACGCCCAAGAGAACGTCCTCTAAAGCATAATACCGCCACCACCGGTCTGTGTATGACCTACTGTACATTGAGGGAGCAACTGTTCGCCTGGAAGACGGCGTATACTGACACGGCCATCGGCGTGATGAATGACAAACCGTGATTCATCTGACCAGGCAACTCTCTCCCACTGATCCATGGACCAGTCACGATGTTCCCGGGCCCAGCGCAGGTGCAGTTGGCGATGACGCTTGGTCAGCAAAGGCACACGAGTGGGGCGTTTGCTTCGTAGCCCCATATGCAACAGTGTCCGCTGAACAATGTGCTCCGATACTATTCTACTTGGCCCTGCATTGTATTGGGCTGTCAGTTGAGCCACTGTCTGGCTCCGGGTTTGCTTCACCATGCGAGACAGTCTCCGATGACCTTTTTCTTTGATAGCATGTGGACGACCAACACCATGTCGTCTACTGCTGGTTTCACCGTCATTCATCCACTTTGCATAAGTACTAACAACTGTAGATCGCGAACAACACACGAGTCGTGCAGTTTCGGAAATACTTGTTCCGAGATATCGAGCTATTACAATCTGCTGTCTATCAAAGTCGCTTAGATCCGCAGCCTTTCCCATCACACACAGAAGTAAGTGAAAGAATGATTCTTCAAACTCTCCAGCAGCAGTTAAATACCACTTCCACCTGATCACGTGCCTTCCACGTCATCCAGGCGAGTTCATTGCAAAATGTATGGGTGGTCATAATGTTTTGGCACTTGAGTATATATATGTATATATATATATATATATAGGGAGAGAATGTGAACTAATAGTAGGAATTGAAAAAATTATTGGGAAAGCACAAAAATAAAGTTAGAAAATAATAAATACAACGTAAATAAAAAAACTAAATTATTTTATTTTCTCTAATTTATTTTAATTTTTTTATTTGTATATTTAAATGTACGTACATATTATTTAGCTACTTAACATATAAATTAAATATATATATATATATACATATATTACGAAAGCACAAAAATAAAATCAGAAAACATTAAATATAACGTAAATTAAAAAACTAAATTATTTTATTTTTTCTAATTTATTTTAATTTATTTTATTTGTATATTTAAATGTGCATACATATTATTTAACTACTTGACATATAAATTTCAAAAAAAATATTAAGAAATCACAAAAATAAAGTTGCATTAACATTTCTAATTTATTTTATTTGTATATTTAAATGCACATACATATTATTTAACTACTTAACATATATATTAAAAAAATATTAACAAAGCACAAAAATAAAGTTAGAAAAAATTAGCTAATACAAATTCTTCTTTATAATGTTTACTAAATCAAAAAGAAAGAAACACTGTGTCTTTTTCAAATGAGAAATATTTCTGCTCCAAGTAACATTTGCAGAAACGCTAATTAAGAGGTTGTTTGCTAAATTTTGCACAGGAATTTTTACGTTGAGCACCACGAGCGAACTGATAAAGTGCTTCGTGAGAGACTACATACCCAATGTTTACTTTGACGTAGGAATACTAATTGCTGCTTAAGTCAGAGAACTAGAAGTGCAATTCCAGGAAATTTGCATCCCAAATCATCCAAGGAAAAGGATGGTAATTTCTGCATCATATCCGGGGTTATTTTGCAAGTTTAATAAGTTGCGGAATGGCCATTATTTATGCTGAATAGGTAAGAAGCATGGCATTTCTCAATATCCAAGAATGTCTTTTAGAACTTTTGGGTGTCTTATTAATAATGAAGGAGGCTTCCAATCTGCGGAGTTGTCTCATGCATATTTATCGATGCTTGTGAGATTTATGATCTTCGAAATCTATTTCATTAAGTATATACTCATTGTTGCTAGTAAATAATCAATATTTTCACATTTGCAGTGATATTTCTGAAACTATGTTCTCTAGCTTTTCCACTTATGTTTGTTTTCAATGATCATTCAAGATATATTTTTGTATCAGTTAATATTTCAAAAGTAAATTAAATAATATAATTTCCATTTATCAATAATAGATTCAAGACATTAAATTAGTACACTCAAATAAATGATTTAAGCAATAGATAACAGAAATGAACGATAATATTCAAAGCTGGATTTCATATATAGAAATACTAATTGTTTACTGTTTGTTTTGCTAACTAACAGTGCAATACCAAAAGGTTCAACAAAAAGATGTAGCATGACCATTATTTATTATGTTGTAGCATTTCGTTCCCAGGAAAGAGGAATGTATATTCTTTAATAAATACATAATAAAAACCTATCACTCAATTTTGACAGCAGTGCTATGGATATTTATATTAAATGCGGTCAGCGTTTTATACTAATGAGAACAACCTGTCACTCAAATCTGATATTAGCTAATCACTATCATCGACAATGAGACATCATGAAATTAGCGATTATCTGTATGTCCTTCACAGGTCGAAACAAATACAGACGGGAAGAATTGCTGCATCAGGATTGGGGATAGACTAAAGGCTGAAGAAGTGTCGACTCCAATGAGAAGTGAAGGAAATTGAACCCCCCCCGCTGTTGATGGATTCTCTTAAAGGGGGTGTTTTTGAAAATAGGAGAGAGTTTTGCGACGAGTCGACAAGAAGAGTTGCCTATTTCTCTGAAGTGAATGAGCAGGCCAGAATTTACGCCTATTCAGAAAGTGAGGTTTTGTGTATCACGTCGTGTGATAATTAAGGTCATTATAAATTAAAAAAACATTTAAAGTAAAAATCCTTTGAAAACCAAGATGCAAAATATTTGTGTCGAAAACTTTTTATACTTATTTAAAGAATGTGTAATCACCACTTAAAACGATAGAAAAAACTGATGCCAAAATACAATTCATTATTTTAAAAACAACGAGGGAAAAATCTTTTTTTAGTGCTACGAATTATAATTAAAGCAAAAGATAAAAATATTAAGAAATAAGAAAAGATAAATAATAAAATATGAAATAATTTTTTTAATGTAACTAATTAAAAATGCTACATTGTGTATAATACCACGTAAAAACTAAAAACTAAATTAGTTCAGTTTTTCTAATTTGTTTTAAGTTATTTTATTTGTATATTTAAATGTACGTACATATTATTTAACTATTTAACATATAAATTAAAAAAAATATTAAGAAAGCACAAAAATGAAGCTAACATAGTTCTTCTTTATTATGTTCGTTAAAGCAAGAAGAAAAAAAAAAAAAAAAAAAAGGAGTACACTGTGTCTTTTTGAAATGAGAAATATTTCTGCTTCAAATAACATTTGCAGAAACGCTAATTAAGGGGTTGTTTGCTAAATTTAGCACAGGAATTTTTACGCACAGCACCACCGGTGAACTGATAAAGTGCTTCTTCGTAAGAGACTACATACCCAATGTTTACTTTGACGTAGGAATACTAATTGCTGCTTAAGTCAGAGAACTAGAAGTGCAATTCCAGGAAATTTGCATCCCAAATCATCCAAGGAAAAGGATGGTAATTTCTGCATCATATCCGGGGTTATTTTGCAAGTTTAATAAGTTGCGGAATGGCCATTATTTATGCTGAATAGGTAAGAAGCATGGCATTTCTCAATATTCAAGAATGTCTTTTAGAACTTTTGGGTGTCTTATTAATAATGAAGGAGGCTTCCAATCTGCGGAGTTGTCTCATGCATATTTATCGATGCTTGCGACATTTATGATCTTCGAAATCTATTTCATTAAGTATATACTCATTGTTGCCAGTAAATAAATCAATATTTGCACATCTGCAATGATATTTCTGGAACTATGTGCTCAAGCTTATATTTGTTTTCAATGATCATTCAAGATATATTTTTATAATAGTTGATATTCTTAAAGTAAAGTGAATAATATAATTTTAAAGTTTCAGTAATAGATTCAAAATATTGAATTGATACAATCAAATAAATAATTTAAGAATTAGATAACAGAATGAAATATAATATTCAAAGCGTGATTTTATATATAGAAATACTAATTGTTTATTTTTTATTTTGTTAACTAAGGGTGCAATACCGAAAATTTATATGAATAAAAAGCTGTAGAATAACCATTACTAACACTAAATAACTACGGAGCAAACTTAATATTACTTAATATTAATTAATAAACACATATACTTAATAGTTATACTTAATTACTTAATATGCCATAATGTCTTTAAGAAAAATTGTGCAATAGTAATAATTAGTTAATTATTAGTAATAATAATTAATAATCTTAATAATACAAACAATTGGTACTTGTGACCAGTTATTATTATAACAGGGGCAATAGGCAAATATATACAGAACTTAGTAAAATAAAAAGTTTATACATTAAATGAATGCTATTTTAATATATGTGAAACTATTGTCACATTTTATAAGTAAATCTAAACAGAAAAGTGCTTTATTGTTACTAATGTGACACATATTTTAAATAGAAAGTAAAGATTTCCAATATTAAATTAATTTTATGTTTTATATTTAATACTATATTTCATATTTTTATATTGAATTTATTTCATATTCATTTCCGACAAGGCTCAACGATAAACTTTCTTCTGAAGTACAAAAAAAAAAAAAAAAAATTAATTATAAATATAAATAAAAGAAAGGAATATTTTTAAGCCAAATAAAACTAATTTTTATTCATTGTAGCAATTTTTATATTATAAAGGCTATAAGTCAGTAGTATAGTGTATACTGTATACTGTATACTGCTATGTATTAGTGCAATCAAATAAATTATATTAATTTTCAAATTTTATGTTAAAAATTAAATTAAGCTAAATTAGTACACTCAAATAGATAATTAAAAATTAATAAATTGCAATTGTCCTAGATATAAGTGATAATACAAATATTTATTTTGACCTAGGAAAATGAATTACCATGTAAGCCATTAAATAATATTTCGAGAAATGCAACTCAAATCCTCCTACGAAGGGATGATAACTTGCAATATATATATATATGTATATATATATGCTGATGCAATATGCAGTATATATATATATGTATATATATGTCTGTGTTTGTACTTTATAATAGTAGTAATCCATATATATATATATAAGAGCTATTACTAACGATTACTAACTATTACTATTAATGCACCAAACTACGTCACTATATCTAGAGCGGAAACTACCATGACAAATATTCATGCTGAATAGGTATGACTTCATATTCATAGAATATTTCTATAATTCTACTTATCATGCTAATAATGACGAATATTTCAAGATTTATCCTATAAATACCAGAGAAATATTGATACATTTGATATTTCAGACACATTTAATTTAAGATATTTTGTTTTCAGTAAAGAAATCAATTTGAATGATACGTTATTCAAGGTGCGAGTAGATATAATTTAAGAGATTCAATTTGAAATACATTTAATAAAGACTGTTCTCTTTACTTTTATGTAGAATGAGCTTTAAATTATAACAAAACGTATTAATTTACATTTGTAAAGCGAAATTGATAATTAAGAGTCCTGATGTACATTAAAACGTTAATATGCAAATTAGAAATGATTTGACAACTAACAGCACTGAATCGTAATAACTTAAAACTGTAAATTAATGAATATCAGTTTAAATAAAATCTGTTCTCAGTTTTAGGTTAATAACTGGAACTCGACTACATGACAGAACATCTAGCTAATACAAGGATTGTGAACTCTGACATATGTGTTTTATGTAAGATATAGAAAATGAATACTGCCCATCTAATTGTTTGTTAGGGACTGGCTTGTTTGCTTTTACTGTAACTTACAACAGAATGGTGATTTGTGTACTCGGACGGCCAGAGAAAACATGTCCTGATCACACGGACCTCTATTAGGATACTTATTGCTTTTTAATTTTTTATCCTTAAAACATTTAATTAGTTTTTAACTGTTTTTTATGTGTATATGTTCTTTTTGTTTCTACAGTAATTGGCCAAATTTATATGGATTGATTTTCAATAAAGCCACAAGTTACAACAACAACAACAGTTTTTTAAAAAACATTATTGGATAAATTTGAAACACGAAGAGAAAAATACTGGATATAACGAAAAATGTATAAAATATATATACCGTTATATTTTAATTGAAATCAATTTAAATAGTCTTATTTATTTATATGATTCAAAATTGCGAGTTGTAAAAAAAAAATTACATCAATCATCCAAAAAATTATTTATTAAAAACATATTAATATAAAAAAAGACATATTAATATAATGAAATTGAAATAATGAATTGAAAATGAATTAATTCAATAATGAATTGAAAATGAATTAATTCAATAATGAATTGAAATTCCAATGTTGTTGACATAATCGAATGAAATTGTTGAAATAGACGAAGTAGATAAATAAATATAATTAATAGAAAAAATACGCAGAATCTTTTATTAAAAATATTTTAAGATTTTTCTTATTTTTTTGACATTTTATACTCATTTATTGTAAAAAATTTGTATTTTGCTATTTATTAAAAGGTCAAAATGAGATTAAAAGTAAAAAAGAAAAGAAAAGAAAAGAAAATAAAAGAAAAGAAAAAAAAAAAAAGGAAATCGTTTGTAAAAGATTTCATTATAAAAAAAGGTATACAGATGATACTAATTATATTTTCGCTTTTTTAGGTTTTTCTAATCATCTTAACACAAGCAAAGTACTGTTATTCTACTGGGATACTATAACAGAGAAAGCCATGACCTATTTTTTTGAAAAAAATCGAAAATTGTATTATAGAAAAATGAGTTTTTCTCTCATAAATCATCACGTTATTTCCATACTAGTTAGTGTTATGTTTCAGTCCATGAAACATACTAAATGGAATTCATGAGTGTAAGTATTGCCACATTTTTTTAAAACTGAACTAAAACTGTTAAAACTAAAACTGTTTACTATCTGTCTTCTGGATTAACTGTTACATGTATTATAGATTGTTCAATTTTGTATATTAGATTTTTAACGTTGTAGGTTAAGTAATAAGTAATCTAGTAATAAGAGAGGGATGAGAAAAAAAATTAGCACACCCCTGGTACTTGATGGTTACACTTTGTTCGAAAGAGGAATTTCGACCACACTCTACTTTTCACTGAAAAGGGTACGAATTTTTAGGGATTCGTAAAACGTTATGGCGCGAAATGAGTGAAAAAAAATTGGAAGTCTAAAGTCAGTCAAACTAACAAATGAAATCAATAGAATAAATAATCTCTGAATGAGAAGAATGAACTAAATGAATAATAACCGAAATTGAGTTTACTCTCTTTCTAATATAGAGATAACCAGCGAAAATGAAAGTTCCATTATCTTAAAAGTTAATTAATTAGAAATATACGCACTACCACTGTACAAAATGTGATATATTTGTGAGGAAAGGAGTTTAAAAAATTGTATTTAAATGTCGGACAATTAAAGTCTTTTTGAATGAACCTCCCCACCTACTACTTCTGTCGATGTTTGTTTGTGGTATATATATATGTGGGACACGTGGCTCCTAAGGTATGAAAAACTATCAAACAATTTGTATAAAAATGCATAAAAGATATAAAAGCATTAAGAAAAACTGGAAAAAAGAAACAATGGTGTATGGAAGAAACACTAGCATATAATAAATGCTGTAAAATGGTATAAAAAGATATAAAACGCTTAAATGTACTCATAAAAATACTGAAACCAAAATACGAAACAAATTGTAAATTTTCCAGTATGTATAAAAATATGTTGTTTCTTATCCCACTTGGTCGACAGCAACATCTAGATCAAGTACATGAAACCTTGTGTACTTAAACCAAAAAGTCATGATAAAGGGTAAAATAGGCAGCTTCTTTTTGGCCTTGACCTTAACGCACAAATACATGGGACACCCTAAGGGAGAAGTCTGACTTTACCCCACCCGGTTATACCTCCCCCCCCGGGCACTGGGTACCTATTTTAATCGCCTTTTATGACATGCATGCGCTACAGTGGGGCTATTCGAACCCAGACCCACGCGGGGGTGTATAAAAATGTACATGGTAAATAAAATATTGCAAACAATTTGTTTACAAATATATAATTGTTTATTATATGTAAAAATATTTAACATTTATTTCAATGTATAACAATGTATAACAAAAAACAAAAAATCAAATTTTGTTTTTTCTGAATTACACACTACTTTTTCAGCAATCAATCAATTTCGAAATCATTATACCACTCTAGTATAAAAAGTTAATATGTCTAATGTTTCCCAGTTACTGTTAGTGAGATAGAACACCTTTAACTAACATGACTTTCATATTATAATACCGTCAAAATAGTTACATAATTAGTTGAAAACAAAGAATCATGGTCATATATAATTGAAAGTTTCGTGATATAAGCTAATTTTTGTTTTTACTTTTAGACGATGAATTTTGATTATTTCAATGTTAAAGACATTTCTGTCACTATAAATCTTAAATTTAAATTGGATAGGAAAAAATGATACGTCAGTATTAAATGAGTCAGTAAAAAAATAATATACTATAAGATTTATTTTACAATTAAGCACACGAGGATAGGAATTTACTGTTTTGAAAAGTTTTGAAACTTGATTTACTGAATTGATTAACTAGACATAACTGCTATCTCTGTACATTACCAAACAAAAGGTAGGTGCTTGAATTCATAAACCTAAAAGTGAGAATCTAGTTTACTGTATGAATACTTTTCTTTTATCGGTGCATAATAATATTATGAAAGAATTTTATTTAGTTATTTTTAAATAATAATTTTATTCTTGTCTTAGAAAAACAGCTTTAACAACGATGTAACAATTTTAGATGATCGGTCCGGCATATAAATTGTCCATAAAGTTTTCTTTATATTTGTTTTAATATATTAATTTATCAAATATTTGATTTTTATTTAGTTCAATTTATTTATATAAAACTTTTTATATGTATATTCTATTGATTTCTTGCATACATTTTTGTTTAAAGATTAAAATGATTTAATAATAATAATAATTAATAATTTACCAGACCATAATAATAATAATAATAATTTTTCTAGACCATACTCATACTATCATATGTTTTACCATATTGTCTGTTTCTCTGAAGGCATTATATATTTCACTTTATTAAGATTTGTTATTAAGCAATATGAATATAATTTAATTATAACAATTTAAAATACCCATTTTGATTGTAATTAAAATATATAAATTGTTATAATGAACTTATATTTATTGTTCAAAAAAAATATTAATAAAGTGAAATATATAATGTCTTCAGATTATATATTATATTCTTCATATAATATATATATATATATATATATATATATTTATATTATATAACATTTCATATCTATTTCGTCATATATGAATATCTATATCATATATCATTCATATCTATTTCGTCTATTTATGAATATTACTATTATTTCTTTATTATATATTTCACTTTTATTAAGGTTTGTTCTTAAACAACACGAATATAATTTCATTATAATAATTTATATATTTTCATTAAAATCAATGAAAATATATAAATAGTTATAATGAAATTTTATTCATATTGTTTAAAAACAAATCTTAATAAAGTGAAATATATGATGCATTCAGAGAGACAGACAATATGGCAAAACATATGCTAGTACGAATATGGACTGGTGAGCCTCCGGCATGACCTAGAGGTGGTACTAGTAATCTAATATCTCACTGGCAGTCTCTAGAGCTATCCTCATAGATAGATAGCTTAGCTCATAGATAAAATTTCAGGACAATCTCTTTGTTAATATACATTTGATTGGGTTTCAAGCGAGACACATAGATCCATTTCATGAAAATGAACAAATTGTGAAAAAAAAAAAAAAAAACGAATTGTTATAAAATACTTCCATTTGAAAAGTTTGACACCACTTTAAATGAAATAAGAAATGCACTTTTTAAATGGAAATTATAAATAAATTAAATTAAATGGAAATAAATATTTTAAGAAATATCGTATTAGCACTTAAGATGAACCTCTCTTTGGATGCTCCGTTAAGGTGGCGATTACAGAAAATTATAGAAAATATCCATAAAATCGTACTAAAAGACAGTAAAGTAAAATTAAAGGCTGGGTGTTTTGTTAGAATGCCTAGGGTGCCTAGGGTGCCTAATACCCTGTACCTCCGTATCATAATTTTTATTTTTCAATTCCTACTATTAACTCACACTCTCCCTATATATATCTTGTTCAAATTTTCAATCGTTCATAAAATACTTTTTATTCATCCACTAAAATTCAAATACATTTTTTTAAGCTTGGATGGCACTTCATGCACGAATGCACGAATTTTTTCAAATATTAATTCAGTAATTAAATTAAATGAATTAATTATAGTTTTTTTTAGATTTAAATTGCATATATCTACCAATAGATGGTGCCAGATAAACTTAAAAAAATGCAAGAAAATTATTTATAAAGGACTTTCTGCAATGCAGTGAAAAAAAAAGTAGGAATTGACTTTAAATTTTTTTTATAATACTTGTTAGACATAAATTTTAGAAAATTCAATAAATTTTAAAATTTTAAAATGAGAATAAATTTATAAGAGCACATGCTCTGTAAAGAAAATAAAATAAATAATTAAGATTATTATATAAAATAACCAAAAAATATTTTTAATTTATAATAATAAATAAAAGCAGAAATGAGAAAAAAAATAAGCTAAAAAGACAACAGATTCAAATTGACTGAGATGAAAATGTTAATAAAATTTGTAGGTATTTTTTTATTATATATTGAACATACAGAAGATCTGCCTCGTTTGTTAACACCTGAGCAAAAATTCTAGCAATACTAAATTCTGAGCAATATTAAGGGAGAATTTAAAGACCTATAAGCGCAAATCCAGTGAATTTTTGCTTCGAATCATAACCATGGTATACCTGAAACTAAGCAGCATTCAAAACAATGGACAAATGATATTGAACCAACTTCAAAGAAGACAAAAACAACTTTGTCAACAACAAGGATATGGCTTCTGTTTTCTGGGATGCAAAAGGAATTATATTATTGATTACCTTGAAAAGGGTAAAACCATCAATTGTGAATACTACATAAATTTAATTAGCATTCGAAAGACAAACTTAAAAGAATCTAATGAAATAAAAAATATTGTTACTCTATCATATTCGTTAATCGTAGTAATGACTAAAATAAACGAACTAAAGTTCGAATTGATTATTCTTCTGCCGTATTCGTTAGAATTAGTATCTAGCAACTACCACTTATTTACTAACCTCAAAAATTGACTTGGTGGACAACTATTTGAGACCAACAATCAGTTTATTGATGCAGCAAATGTATAATTAGAGGAGCTCGATGAATTTTATAAAAATGGCATTATTAAATTAGAGCAATGGCATTTTTGAATTAAAGAACTGATATGAAAAAGTGTATTAATATTTGTGGATATTAGGTTGAAAAATTAAAGCAAAAAGTATTTTTAAACATGTTACTTTCTTTATCAGGCCTGAAATTTATCAGTCCACCTTCGTACTATATAATTAATTCAACTTAAAGATAAATTAATAACTTTACACGTATAATACATTTACGTTTAATCGAAAAACCTTTTCAATTCTGAAAATACAGTTTTTACTATATAATATTTTCCAGATATAGAATAAGCTTTATAAAAATATAAAATAATTTTCTTGATATTTGTTTAACATCTAAACAAGTAGAAGATAGTGTTTTTTACAGATTGCATTTTTTAAATTTGCCAACAGTAATTAAAGATTTATCAATTTAAGATATAGAAATGAGATCTATCAAGACTATATATAACATTAAGTAAGCTACAGAATCCCTTTGCATATATAGAAGGTACATAAAAACACCCCAAGGAGAAGATGTCAGGAAGACAATGACTACTCATAATCAAACAATTAATATTACAACATTATTGCGCATTAGGTAATCCCTGTAGCGGCTACTCTAGCCTATAAATTGTCAGCCGGAGGTACTTTGTATGCAGTGTATCTGTTGTAGAATGGTGATTTCTAATCAGACATGCCTTAACGCTAACCTCGAAGCAAGTAGCTTGACCTAACTAGTTGTTATGCTATTCTCGAAACTGGAGTTTGAGACGGGAAGAATAGTTAGTGTGCCATCTTGTCGAGTATTTCTCCACAACTGCCTTTCTGACACTTCTGTAAGGCAGTGTTGAGATTTGTTAATGGCAGTGAATTTATGCTCATGAAACCCCCCAAATCAGGACACTCAATCATTTGGAATATCTCCTAATTCAACAACTTCATACACGACCGAAAGCATCACTGTCTGTACACAAGTGACAAGTTCAATAGGTGCCACTATGATTGGTTATTGTTTTCTATATATTATTAACAGGCGTTTTCAAACACGTCAACTATCCACGTATCTGTATTAGAGTATGCTAAGTACCACGCCTTATATATATATATAATAAAAATTAATTAAGGCAGTATAATCTAAAATCCTGATTACAAAATGAATGTTAAAAGAAGTTACCGTAAACCAGCTACGTACCAGTAAAAGTAATTCCGAAGTTCGGATCAACAATTAAGATAAATTGGTTCCTGAAGGATTAGCAAATTCTGCGTGAGAGAGACCATTACACAAAATCGAAAGAAGGAATAAAGTTCAATGTGGCAAACTATTACCCCAGGTAAGGAATCCCGAGCATGCTGAAGAAGATTAATGAAGCTTACATCGATGGGCATTTTAGGTCAACCTAATGAAGACTAAAGTGGAAAGGTGACTCTATTGGCGAAAGAGGGGAAGTATTGTTAGGCGAGCACATTCTTTGCTACAAGGGCCAACTGTGGAAACTGATCGAAATTAAACATGCTTCATTATATTGTGCAACAATATATTCACTTACAACATTGAACTTGATCAATAGTATATTGTAGTAGAGATTTTTTACAAGTAAGTTTGAATAAATTCTAAATAAATTACTTTTTTCTTAAATGATTTAATTAAATATACATTTAGAGAAGCAAAAACGTATGAAAAATCAAAAGGAGAATTGACAAGGGTTTTTGTTTTGGAAATACAATGAATATGTAAAACAAAGCCTTAATAGCATTAATTATACATAAATTTTCATGTTGCTTTCCAGTTAATACCATAAAAGAATTTACCATAAATAGAAGGAAAAGAAATATGAAAATGAATTTATTCAAGATTCGAAGTAAGCTATATTGCATTGATATGTACATACATTAAAAGAGGAAGGCATAAGGAATAAAGTAAAATAAATAGAAAAATGTTTATATAATAACATGGTTAGTAATAAGTAATCCAGGAAAATCAGGAAAAAACGAGAAGTTAATTAAAATATCATAAAGATAGAAGAACGAAGCTTATGTTATTATGAACCATCTTATTTCTGTTTATTAGGTAACTGGATCCAAGTCAGACGAATACATATACACATACACAAATATATATATATTTGTGTATGTTTGTATGTATTCGACTCACATTATTCGAATATATATATATATACGTAGGAATTTCGGTTTGCTTATGAATTTATTGAATTATAAATGACATTACTACTTTGTATATTATACTTTTTATGTTCACAATGCAAATGATCATTGTTGTAATTGTGGTTTCTTGTCGAACTGTTTGGATTAATTTCTTAACGTGTTATTAAACTATCTATCCGTCTAACTATATATATATGTATAATAAAATAAAATTTTCTGATCATATGCGTTTTAGAGATTTTTGTACCTAGGTATAATCATTAATTTTATTTTATTCCAGCTATTATATATTCGCTAGATTCAAGTATAAGATCAATCATATTTCTCTAAAATTGGATCGCCAAATCCAACCCTGTTAAATCCAATCGCCAAATACAATGTCCATCCGATCGCCAAACCCAATCCTGATCAACAATGTTATTATTATATTAATTTGACAGAACTAGGCACATTTGTAATTATATTTATATTTTCATGTCATCCCTATATCATCCATACTTTAGATATTTTTTATATTAATATTTAGACTATTTTCTAGTCATTACACGAGCATAAATGCTACGCAATACAATTTTTAATAGCGTGGAACTATCTGGCTCTTGAAAAATTAGCTTATCTATATTATTTCAGTTCCCTTCCGTACAAGACAATGTAATATGTGAATAACTATAACCTATTCTCCCTTTAATTTGTATTGATAAGAAAAAAAAAATAAATTATAAAAAATATACAAACTGATTGCATTTCCGAAATTTACCTTATTTATTTTGTTTTGATTTTTTCTACATATTTTCTGTAGTATTTATTCTATACAGATGTATATCAAATATAACAGCTTAGAGGAAGATCATAAAATCAAACATAATATTTAATTCATAAGATTTAAAACACTATATCAAGTGATAATATTGAAGATCTAGTTTTATAAAAAAAACATTTAATACTCAATGATATTCAAAACCACTATTACCGCAAATTGGGGGAAAAACACCAATGGAGATATTAAAATGTTTAGTGCTGTAACATAAAAACAACAACTGCAACATTGATGTAGAATTCAGTATAGTTTAGAAACAGATTTCGAAAAGCTAACTCAACTAAGAAAAGTTAAAGCTGCAAGTTAATAGTCGAATTAAATTACTGACATGTGCGAGTTAGCTATTTCATCTGAGCAATTCCTTTTAAATCAATATCCAAAATTAACCATGCATAAATAATTAAAATGGAAAAAAAAAACTTACTGATGACTGCAGAGATCTTTGAGACAATCGAGTTCGCCACATTTAATATGGTCCGAAACATGGTGAGAAGGAAAACTTGTGCACAATTTCCTGTATGAAATTTCTTGTGCAGAAGTTATATTTATAAGTTCCCTCTTTATATGAGTGATAGCTATCAGCACAAGTGGATTTTCAGAGGAAATAGTTCGTGAAATTCAACAAACAAAAATAAAAATAATGGCAAGTCATTTTTAAGTGTAAAAAGTGGTAAATCATTCGAAAAAATGATTTCCACTTTCTTTATTCCATGAAATTTATTATGAAACAATTGTATTCATTTTAATTGATAATAAAAATATGATTGTTCTGAAATTTTAAATCTTCATGCCGTTTCAACAATAGAAAATTTTATCTAGATTCTATACTATGCTATATCCGCCATTGAAACTGTAATAGTCAGCAAAATGACATTGATGTCTTATTCTGTTTCTTAAAATAATGTACAAAATAAAAAATTATCAAACATATTACTTAAAAAAGTAACGATCTTAAGCTTTCAGATATATTAAAGCAGTTTTCTCGCGGTAAGGCAAAATATTACAGACACACACAGATTAAGAAGTATCAAAAAAACCGCGCCTAATTTTCACCAAACGGGTTATAAATATGGAAAAATACCGTAAAAAGATTTTGCCATGTGGTTGAATGAATCGTAATGGCTAAGAACTTAACTGACTTTTGTAATGCTAGGGGCCTGGTACTCTACTTTTTGCTAATTTGCATGTTATTATACACTCAAGAGCCAAAACATTATGACCACCCCTACATTTTGCAATGAACTCGCCTGGATGACGTGGAAGGCACGTTATCAGGTGGCAGTGGTATTAAGTGGTGGTATTAATCCATGCCAAGGCGGGTTGAAGCTGTGTTGCGCACCAAAGGTGGGTGAACTCGTTATTGACAGGTGGTCATAATGTTTTGGCACTTGAGTGTAATTCCGTTAAGATTAAAAGTCTTGATACTCAGAAACTTAAATCAATAATGCAAGGACTCTGGTATTCTTCTTTATTTGTACCAATTTTCAGGATATTATAATTATGTTAACAATGACAAATTAATTTCTTATTATTTCGCTGATTTAAGGGGAAAATCTGATATTTTGATTTTGTATGTCTTATAGAGGAATTTTTTTGCTGGTCACCCTTTGATGTACTACTGTGTCCAAAAAGTAAGACTAATTTTCAATTTAAAATTTTCGGGGCTTATAGAATTTCAATTTTTTCCTTTTTTAGGTTGCTGGCCCTGTCCTTGACATCTGTGGGACATTTGACGTCAAAATGTTCATTAGTCTTTGAGTTACGTTTGGCTTTGTAAGACGCTAAAACTGAATCCAGCGATTTTTGAAATGTTTGAATTAATTGAGCTCAGTACTTGCATTAAATTTTGTTTGAGGAAACGTATAGAATGTCGCAGAAGGCATTCGGTGAGTATTCCTATATCGGAAAGAAATGTTTAGAAGTGGTATAAACAGTTCAAAGAAGGCAGAGAAAGCGTTGAAGACGAAGAGCCCTCTGGTCGATCACCCTCCCGACGAAGGTCATGTCCAGAAAATTAAAGATTTGGTGCTTGCAAACCGTCTATTTACAATTAGAGACCTTGGTGATGATGTTGGAATTTCAAAAGGATCGGTCGATTCCATTTCGGGCCTCAAACGCGTCACATCTCGATAGGTACCGAAAACACTGAATGCGCCTGCTCACACTGCATTGATTCTTCGTGACATTTTCGTAAAAAATGAAACCCATACCATTCCACAACCACCGTGTTCACACTGTGCGACTTCCGGCTATTCCCGAAACTCAAAATAACACTCCGGGGACTCCGGTTTGTGTCGATTGAAGAGATTCAACATGAATCGCCACGCGCTTTGAAGTCCATCCCTGCCGATGATTTTTTAGCATGCATTGAGGATTGGAAAAAAAGTTGGCATAAGTGCATTGTGTCTTCCCTTTCAAATCCCATTCCTGTAGTTTGAGAACCATCGTCTCATTGGACGTCATCATAAATACGAAGTATTCTTTGCATATGTGCGACTATCTTGCGAGAGCCCTACAAGAGCGCAGTGTGATGGTCAATTGGCTAGCAATCTGTCTTTGGTACCACAGACTTGAGGTTCGAATCCTGGCGGTGGCATGGATGTTTGTTAGTGGTTTTGAATTATCGTTAAACTGTAGGTCCCGGTCTAATTAGCCTAAAGCGTGCAATAAATGACCGCAGAGAGACAAAGCAAACAAACCTACAAGAGCACAAGGTTCCTTAATACAGCAAGTAAATACAAAGCAGCTATGTATGCTCATTCTCTTAAAGAATGCACTTTTTGGGATACATGCAGATGCACTAAATTAAATACCCTTTCGTAGTATTAGCCACGAAAGTTAAAAAGCCTAGCATTGAAAAAAGAAAAGTTGTATTTCCCAGTCTTTCACCGTTAATGCAAGAAATCCTTGCGGCGTCATTTTAATTAAAAGAAGTCCCCAAAGTGATAAAACCTTTTTTTGCCTGGGGACTAATTCAGGATATAAATCTTTGTGACTTTTTTCTTAGGAAATTGGATTCAAGTCTGTGTTGTTAAAAGAGAGACGGAATATTACCGTTTAGTCGATAAAAGAATCTTAATTGAAGTTGAGAGTAATTTCATAATAAGATTTTGGAAAGATGAAATAAGAAAAATTGAAATATTTTTTAATAAGGAAAATAAATTAGAGAGCGTGTACACTGAAATTTATATCAGAATAAAATGTATTGTATTGTAACTGTGCTCTATTTTTAATTGATTTTTATAAGACAAGTATGTATTTACAATATCAGCATACTACTTTTATAATGTAGAAAAACAACAAAAATGTATCTTTCGCATATTTAGATGCATTAAAGAATTGAAACGATTGTTTGAATATATTTACATATGCTATATTATACTTGTACATGTTTGTAATGTGTGTTACATATAATATAATACATGTATATATAATACATGTATATTATATTATACATATATATGCATGTTTAAGACATATTATACATATATATGCATGTTTAAGACATATTATTTTCATATTAACAAATCACATGAATGAAATTACTTAATGCTGATATGCATAAAATAAGGCTGTCTAACTGTTAGAATATGCACACATATATTATACTTTATATATACATATATGTAATATGTATGATATGATAATATAATATACATGTATATTATATTATATATAAACATGCATGTTAAGGCATGCATATATTATTTTTACTTTAACAAATCCCATGATAAGCAATATTAAACGTTTTCCTCAATTGCAAAAAAGTGCCCTAAAGATTTAATACAAAAAAACAAAATTTTATTTGTAGAAAAAAATGTTAATACCAGCCTTGAAAAATCGTTTCAAAAATGGGTTTCAAAACATAAAACCAAATCAAAAAGGAAATTAGAGTTTCTAAACAATTCTTTTACCATTATATTTGAAAATGTATAAAAAAACAAAACATTCAGAAATCCTTGACGAACATAACAAGGAAAATAAAATTATTGGAAAAACATTCTTTAAAATGTAATTGTTTTTCAGTAAAAGTAGATATAAACTGTTGTGAGTTAAGGTATTAAAAAAACTTTGTATCAACTTTTTTATCAACTTGTATCAGTTTAAAGGGTTTTTCAGTTCGAAAATAAACAAACAAATTGATCAATAGAAATAAAAATTTCAGATTCCGATTTGTGCCAGGTTACTATAAAAATTAAATCAAATATTGAAGCTTTGGTAAACCAATGCAATATAAACATGAAATTAAATCATTAAAATAATTTTTTTAAATTTTGTCTTTTTCTGTAATAATATATAACGAACATAAACAAAATAAACAATATATTACAAAAATGAATTAATCATTATATGATAAAAATAAAATAAGTAATATATGATAAAATAAATAAATAATATATAAAATATTTTATTTGGTGGACCATCAATGAACTTTTATATCTTTAGATAAACAAGTTTAGACACACTATTTTTTATAACAAAATTTTCAGACTTTCTTTTAATAAGATATAGTACGTAATTCAAAATTACCATTTCAAATTACATACACTGTGTATAAAACAAACATAATGAAATTCAAACATAACGTTTGGCGATGCAAATTCATCTTTTGCAAATCAAATTCACCCTCTCAAAATTAGGATCTTATTTGTATGTTAATAATTGTATATATGCATGTTTTAAATACGTATATGCATATGTACGTCTAAATATGTATTTCTCTATGAGTAGTTATGAACTGGTATGGGTAAAGATACATGCTTAGACATGCATGAGGTTTGGTCTGTGTCTTTGCCCACTATAGCTAATTAAACCGGAACTTAAAGTTTAAAATAAATTTCGAACCACTAACATATATTCCTGACACTTTCGATAAAAATGCCTGAGAAAATGCATAAATTAATTTGCATTTTTTTTTACCGTAAGCATGTTTACGTGAATACTCTCACTACATGTACATATATACTTACATATGTATGCAAATATATGTGCGTGTTTACCAGTATGTGGCTAACTACAAATGAGTATTTATATGTGTTTGCGCTTATATATGTATTAATGCAGGTGCGCGTTTGCGCGTATATGTAAATATGCGAATGTAAATTATGTATTTGACTTTGTATATACATGTGTGTAAGCTTTTGTTTTTATGCCTGTGTGTATCTATGATTGCAAGTTTGTGCTGGCGTTTATTTGTGGGTACATATGAGTGTCGGCTTATAGGTATGATTGTATGCGGATATAAATACGAGTAGGTTTGTAAGTATGTTGTACGTACAAACATACATATTAGTGAGTATGTTTGCACGTTAGTATGCGCATATGTACGAATTTGAGTGTACATTTATTTGTATTCTTGCATGTGGGAGTATGTAGTTGACCGTGTATGGATGTGCATGCGGTTTAACGTTTGTATGTATACATACTTTCAATGTGTACATGTATGTGTCTGTGTATATATGTAATGGGTGCGTGTATAAAGTGTAAATTTGTACACTTTTGTTTATGTAGATATGTAGGCTTACAGGTTTGTGCTTGTTATTATTGTCCGTATATGTCTGTGTGCATGTTTGTGCTCATGCCTATCTGTTTGTAAACGTGCGTGTAGGTTTGTGCTCAAATGTGTGTATGCATGCATGTGGCTATGTTATATATATAGAAACGTGCATATCTGTGTGTATCAAGTATTTAGCAGCCCATGGGAGTACATGTGTGCATCTTCGTGTGTATGTGCTTGCGTATGTATGTGGGTGTATGCATTCGTATGTACTCAACACAAAAACATATTCATTTGCATGAATACCTATATACACAATTATACACTGACATACCTACACCCGCATGCACACATTTACATACACCATTTGAACTATGCATGCACATACCTTCACACATTTTTATGCACATGGACATACATACACGCCACTTATATATGCATATGAACATACATGCATAAGCTCATGTAAATACTTATTCGTATTTTTCCACTTATGAAGAAACGCATATGTACGAAACGCACACATACATACATGCAGATGCATTTGCATAAATGCTAAAGTAAATATGCATTGAGCTGAGGGTGCACACACAACCATGCTTATTGAAAAAAAGGTTAATGTGCGCATATTTAAGCATACACGTTTATTCATACCAGTACATCATATAGACATGCTTTTAGATCAACATATGAATTTAAATCTTTATAAACATACGTAAGTACTAGTGATAAAATATAAATAAAATCCTAATTTTGAGAGGGGCGAATTTGATTTGCGTTTTTGCAAATCAAAATTTACCATTTAAATTTGAAATCAACTAAAGTTGTTGAAAACGTAATTATGTTAAGAATACTATTGATAGTTGAAAAGAAATTTTAAATTAGTAATTGAAGACAAAAAATAGTTTACAAATAAATTAAATAATGTAATCATGGTTCCACCTACGCAGACATGTTTCCTCCTACGCACTGCAGAAGCGCTCCTTGCGACTTTCAGAAGAAATCGTCAGTTGGCATCGAGACTCTCACCCGAGAGGACGTACGACAAAACAGGTGCTGTCGTTAGTTAAGAGATCTCATCCCGAGAGCTAGAAGTGAAATCCTTCCACAAATGTATAATTAGATGTTTTAAGTGTGTTAAATATTATCTTTAATTGTAATTGTGGTGTTGATGTTGTTGTTTACATTGTGAAAATAAAGTTGTGTGTTCTTCAACCCTACCACACACAGTTCCAGCTGCACAAACAAACGACATATCGACTACAATATATTTTTTAAGAATTAGAATTGCCAGGTTTTAATTAATAAATATCATGTTTTAATTTTTCAAGAAATTATTAGATTCTTTGTTAATTAAAAATATAACCTATTATAAATAAGAAAAATATTACAAATTAAGAAAGGATTCTAAGAAGAAAAGAAAGTAAATTTAATTGAAATTTAACGCAAGAACTGATAGATAAATACACCAAATGAAATTCAGATGATAATAAAAGAATGTAACTATATATATATTTATATATATTTGAAGTTTCTAATTATCTTTACCACATGTATGTAAAAATATTTAATCAGATAACCATGTTAAAAAATTTGTGTAATGTAATAGAATGTTTACGTGTGCAGTAGGCAGAAGTATTTAATTTAATTATTCAAAGAGAATACATTGAACAGGTTTTAAGCCTGAATGAATCCAGAACTTATAGAAAAATCTTTAGTTTAATTCAATTATATATTCAGTATCTAATTAATTTGTATAAGAAAATCAGAATTCTTTTTGCTTTAATCAAATTATTTCTGCAAAAATCTTTTTAAATTTAGCTTGGTTTTTCATTTATACACGGATAATTGAATTTCGTATATTAAAAGAAATATTAAATATTTCCAGCATAAAACATTTCTTGCATCGAATATTAATAATGTTACATTAAAACTAACCAAAACGTTATGAAATTTGGCGAGAATGTTAGAATCTTATTAATTGTGAATGCAGATAATATTTTAAATTTCTTTAATTTTTAGGTATTAAACTTGAAATACTTGATCGATACTCACTTCCCTTCTGCCATTTCGCTGGGATATGGTTAAATAAATTTAATTTGTAATTCTTTTATAGCAATTGTTTATGTAATGACATCAACTTAATTGTTTTTGATAGCAATGCTATTTTTAATGGCTTTTATTGATTATGTTTGAGATAGCATATAATAGAAAATATAGATAATAAGAGAATATAGAGAAGCATACTGTCTTAAGTACAGTGGATAAAAAAAGTTTTGGCAATTGCCTATAAATGATCATATTTGCTAACAAAGTATGTTTACAAATTTTATTTTAACATAGCGATTACAGAAGGAGAAAAGACAAACAAACATAACGAAATTTTCATTTAAATATTTTTTTAGTCAAAATCTACGAGGAAATCCAAAATTTACATGATAAAAAATGTATTGGCAAAATTATGACATTGACAAAATTATGAGCGAAAACAAAATCAGTATATGTTTAGTAGTTTGTATGCATACCTTCTGCATCTATAACAGCTTGTAATCTATTTTTCATAGAGGAAACTAAGGTCTTTGTTGTACTGTTGGGAATTTTGTGCCACTCTTGCAAGAGTAAACGTTAAACGTCTTTACTTGAAATTTTATGTTTCTTGATTTCTAAATCCAGCAGGTGCCATATATTTTCAATTGGATTGATGTCAGGCGATTGAGGTGGGGTTTTTAATTAGCGAGGAGCATTGTAGAGTAGTCATTCACGGGTGAGATTCGCTGTATGCTTGGGGTCATTGTCTTGTTGAAAAACGAATGATGTTCCCAAGCCAAGATTTTGGGCACTGATTTTTAAGTTATGGCGCAAAATGTCAATGTATGTACGTGCTGTCATAATGCCATCAATAAAATGCAGGTTACCATTTCCATTAGCTGCCATACAGCCCCAAACTGAGACGCTGCCTCCACCATGTTTTACAGTAGCAGTTAAATGTTGCTTTTCCAATTCAGTATTTGGCCTCCTCCACACATACCGTCGTCCATCACTGCCGAAAATGTTAAAATTTGATTTGTCGGAAAAAATAACTGTGTTCCAAAACTCTTCGGATAAATCAACGTGGGATTTTGCGAAATCTAACCTGTTTCTCCTATTTATTTCCGAGATGAATGGTTTCTTTCTAGCTGCCCTTCCATAATAACTTCTCTCGTGTAAAACCTTCCGTACAGTCTGTACGCTGAAAGTTTTTTGCGAAGTGAAAGCAACATCTCTAGCTATCTAGGGTGCACATATTTTAGGGTTTTTCTTAACCTTGTAAATAATGACACGTTCTTCTCTTGTAGGAAATATTCGAGGTCGTCCACTTCTAGTCTTATTTCTCATTGATCCTATTTCCTTGAACTTTTTTACTTATGACAGTAAATAAACTTATATTGAACTGCACTCCTATAGCACGATAAGTTAAACCTTCATTTCTGAGCCTAATAATCGTGTTTTTAATACAAACGTCCAACTTCTTCGATTTCGAAGTTATTTTACTGCAGTAATCGCAAAATAATGCTTAAACACTTTTGGAGTAGTTTTGCAGACTTTATACCGGTAGAGTTTCCTATCAGTAGAAACACGTGACTTCAATGTAACAAAATTTGCATAGCAGTTAAAACTTTGCCAATACTTTTTTGACATGCAAATTTTCGTTTTTGACAGAAAAAAATCGTAGAAAATGCAAATTAAAATAAACTTTTTACTATTTTTATATATCTAAGATGTCTTGTATTTAATTACGATATCTAAAATTGCATAAAATTTTATTTATTTGTCAATATGAATAAATTAAGGCAATTGCCAATACTTTTTTTACCCACTGTATGCGCTTTTCCTAAATGCTCCTAATCGAAACAACTCCGTTCATATACCAAGAATTGATAGGATGAAATTGCAAGTCGAAATATGTTGAAGATGTGGAATAAAAGCAGCATAGATCCAAATGTTTATAATATTAAATAAAAAGAAATTTATTTTAAAGAAAAATTGACCCTACTCAGAATTTCAAAACTTAATTTTTGTGTTAATCATCGTCAACATCACCATCAAAATTAATAATAGTCACCATTAATAATCATCATTATTGATAAAAATCATCATAATTAATTATCTTCCTCATTAATAATAATAATAATAATAATAATCATTAATCATCGTCGTCGTCGTCATCGTAACCAAAGATTCAGCGCGACAGAAGCTCTCTTGCATTCTTTGTTACATCTAATCTGTTGGAACACTACACGATTAATACAATAATCGATATTTTTAAACACTACACGATTTGCATAAATCATAAGCGCTGACGGTTTAATACACATTAATGATACCGTACGATACCTTTCTGTTTGGGTTCGAGTGCGAGTCGTATTCTACAAACAATCCAACAGAATATCCTTCCATTGGTCTCAAGGAGTTAGACAGCACGTTACGTGTGGCGACATCGTTGAAGTTCATTCCAAATTAAGTTTGCAAATTTCAAGCACATGGTAGCAGACCTGATGCACGTACACTGGTTAGCATACAAGAAGCACACAAGATGTTACATATCTGGCATAATGACAAATGACATAATGACATAATGACATAATGACAAATGACCTCATATCCAAATGTGATGTTTTTGAAAACATTACATTTGGTGATGTTTTCAAATGAAATTAATGAATGAAGATCAACGATGAATCAAAACAAGATCAATAAGATCACAAGACGAAACAAATGAAGATTAATAAGTTAAATTTCTTCTTCAACCAAAATAAATAAATAAATAAATAAAAATTAAATTAAATTAAATTAAACAATTAAATAGAAATAAAAACATAATAAACAAAATAAAATAAAATAAATAAACAGCAGTATTAAGTAGTTTTAAAAGAGGAAGGAAATTGATAAGTATAATAAAATCTCATTATAATGAATATAACATTGAAACTGAAACAACAAGAATACTTGCAAAAGGATTGCAGAAGAATCAATTAATTAATAAATCAATTTATCAGTAACTCATATTTAGCTTAATAGACTTTAGAATTAATAAGTAATAAAAATGTTCTTGACAAGATTTGAACATTTTGAAGCACATCTTTATTTATTTTACTCTTGTAAATGAAAATTAATTATTTATTATCAATAAATTAATACCCAAATAAACTAAAAGAGTGTTACACAGTATCCAGTAAGATAAAAATCGATAATTTATTAACAGAAGTAGCATCTTTGTCCAACTTGGAAGTTCCACAAAATACAACCCCTCCCCCTCAAAAAAAAAAAAAAAAAAATAATAATAATAATAATAATAATAATCAATGTTTGATTTTTATTTTCTGAGAGATGCTGGATTGTTCTATTAATAAATAAAGAAAACCAATGTAACATCAGAAACATTCTGCGCCATTGGAAACGTTAAAAATTTGTTCAGCAATTACAATTTCTATTTGCAAAAGAAGTTAGCAATTGTTGAAAGCCCTCTCATTGTAAAGAGAGGTTCTTCTTTTCCTTGTTGTGTAATTAGGACTTGGAGTGCTCCAGAATTTAAATGAGTTTCATTACCTTCCAGGGATCATAAATTAAGTCAGTTACTTATTCATATGAAAGCTCTAAATGTTGCTGAGATAGAAGTTACATACTAACTAGTTAAACATAATTTTTAAGAACAGTTAAGAGCAGTACATGGTTTAAATCAATATTCTTACAAAATCAGAATGTATTGATATAAAACTATTACAACTGCCATCTGTGTTAGTTTGATTAACACTTTATTCTTATTTTCTTTTAATATTTTAATATTTCGTATCCTTAAAACTTCTTCTTTTATTAAAAATATGTCTGTTCTCCAGAATTTACAAAAATTACATACTATTCTAACTATTTAAACATAATTTTTAAGAAATGTTAGGGGCAGTATACAATTTAAAACGATAGTTTTACAAAACCAGAACATATTGATATAAAATTTTCACAAATTACATTTGTGTAAGCTTAATTCCTTTTTTATTCTAACTTTTTTAATATTTAGTATCTATTATTTTAATATTTAAAATGTCTTTTATAAAAAAAAAGGGCTATCCTTTAATTAATGTAATTATTCATCAATGACGAAACAGCCCTATGGTGGGCTAAGTCCGAATGCGAGATTCTGAAACAGATGTTTTCTTTTTCGGGGTAGGATTGTCAGCCCTACGCCCAAAAGTCATATTAGACCGGGGCCTACAGTTTAGCGTGGTTTCCAAACCATTAACAAATATCGATGCCACCGCCAAGAATCGAACCTTAAGCCTGTGTTACCAAAGGACAGAGCGCTAGTCAATTGGCCATCAAATCATTTGGTCCAGCGACGTAAGCAAGACGTTACATATGACAATATCGCTGACGATTATTCCAAAACTTAAGTTTGCAAATTTCAGTCTTGTCTTTGTTGTTGTTTCGTGTGTGTTCGTGTGCGTTCGCAGTGTACGTGCAAGGTAGCAGCACCTGTGCACGTACACTGGTTAACGCTTAAAATGTTAAATATATGTAATTGTAATGGCAAATGAACGTCATATTCAAATGCGCAGTTTTTGAAAACAATTGCAGACAAATTGTACAAATGAAAGTTAAATTTCTTCTTTAATAAAAAAGTAAATAAATAAACAGCAGTATTAAGTAGTTTGAATAGAGGAATGAAATTGATAAGCATAATAAAATCTCATTATAATAAATATAACATTAAAATTGAAACAACAAAAATACATAAGGATTGTAGAAGAATCAATTAATTAATAAATCAATTTATCAGGAACACATGTTTAGCTTAATAGACTTTAGAATTAATAAAATAATAAAAAGTATTTGAACATTTTGAAGCACGTCTTTAGTGATTGCATCCTTGTAAATGTAAATTAATTATTTATTATCAATAAATCGATATACAAATAAATTAGAAGAATGTTATAAAGTATCCAGCAAGATAACAATCGATATTTTATTAACAGAAGTAGCATCGTTATCAAACTTGTAAGTTCCACAAAATACCCTCCCCCTCAAAAAACTAATAATCGATGTTTGATTTTTATTTTATGAGAACACGTTGGATTGTTCAATTAATAAATAAAGGGAAAACAATGTAACATCAGAAATATTCAGTGCCATTGGAAACGTCAAACATTTGCTCAGCAATTACAATTTCTATTTGCAAAAGAAGTTAGTAATCGTTGAAAGCACTCTCATTGTAAAGGGAGGTACTTCTTTTCCTTGCTGTGTAATTAGGATTTAGAGTTCTCCAGAATTTAAATGAGTTTCATTACCTTCCAGGGATCATAAATTAAGTCCGTTACTTATTCATATGAAAACTCCAAATGTTACTGAGAAAGAAGTTACGTACTAGTTTAACTAGTTAAACATCATTTTTAAGAGCAGGAGCAGTATATGGTTTAAATCAATTGACTTACAATATCAAAATGCATTGATATAAAACTATTACAAATGTCATCTGTGTTAGTTTGATTAACTTTTTATTCGTATTTTCGTTTAATATTCCTAAAAGTTCTTTTTTATAAAGAAGTGTTTGTTTAATTCATTTAATTATTTTTATGTTTCTTTTAATATTTCATATCCTTAAAATTTTTTTTTATAAAAAAGTTGGTCATTCTTTAATTAACGTAATTATTATTGGTTCTGTCATTAAACGTTGGATATTCTTTTATTAATGTAAATTTATTGGTTCTCCTTTTATTAAAAGTTGGCTACGCTTTAATTATTATTATTATTGGTTCTTCTTTTATTAAAAGTTGGCTATTCTTTAATTAATGCAATTATTATTGGTTCTTCTTTTATTAAAAGTTGGCTATTATTTAATGAATGAAATTATTATTGGTTCTTCTTTTATTAAAAGTTGACTATTTTTAATTATAATTATTATTGGTTAATCTTTAATTAAAATTTGGTTGTTCTTTTGTTAGTGTAATTATTATTGGTTCTTTTATTAAAAGTTGGCTATTTTTTAGTTAATGTAATTCTTTTATTAAAAAATAGTTGTTCTTTAATTAATGCAATTATTATTGACTATTCTTTTATTAAACGTTGGCTATTCTTTGATTAATGCAATTATTATTGGATATCCTTTTGTTAAAAGTTGGCTACTTTTTAATTAATTTAATTATTATTGGTTCTTCTTTTATTAATAGTCGACTATTCTTGAATATATGTAATTATTATTTCTCTTTATATTAATAATTGGCTATTCTTTAATGTATATGCAATTATTACTGGTTCATCTTTTATTAAAAGTTGGTTTTTTAATTAATGTAATTTTTATCGATTCTTCTTTCATGAAAAATTGGTAATTCTTTAATTAATGTAATTATTATTGTTTCGTCTTTTATTAAATGTTTACTATTCTTTATTTAATGTAATTATTAATGATTTTACTTTTATTGAAAGTTGGCTATTTTTTAATTAACTTAATTATTATTATTTCTTCTTTCATTATTATTCTTCCTTTAATTAAAAATAAGTATAGTTTCACCACCGATTGTATAAAAAATTGGCAAGCAGCCAAGTCAGACTGCTTCAAAATGGTTTAACAGGTGAGAAAGTCAATTTCTTAGGTTAATTAGGTTTATTTCTTAGGTTTATTTGCAATAAAAATAATTTTAATTTTAAATATCGCAAGAATGTTAGTGGTTCGGAAACCACGCTAAACTGTAAGTCCCGGTCTAATTTGCCTAAAATGTGCAATAATGAACGTAGAGCGACAAACCAATCAAGACTGCCTTGCGCCGCGTCTCTCTGACTGGTACCGATTACGATTAATCGATTACTTTTGTAATCGATTTCTTCCTTTCAGTCTTTAAAACGGATGTTTATCTTTCAACATAATCGGTTGTCGAACTATTCTTCTTGGCCTTTTAGATAAATATCAAATCTGATCTGCTTTATTTATTCAAAAAATAACTTTTTCTGAAGAATATCCGCTTTGAAAAGCCCAAAATACTGCAGAAAACTTAGCAGACAATTATGAAATTATTTTTCACTGTACATTTTCATGTTTATTTTTACAGATAAATAGTATAATGAATTTTGTTTTCACAATTCTTTTTTCTCCCTGGTATTATACTTTTCAAAAAAATCATGTCCCCTAAAATTCTTGAAGTTTTATAATCGGTCCAGAAAATAATAATCGGTAAAACATTTTCCAGACTAAATTCCAATTGAATCATGTCTGGAAAATTCTTTTTGTCTTTAAAGTTAAATTTCATAAAAATCATAAAAATCATTAAATTTCATATTAATTTTTTTATTTCGATAATTGATCGAATAATTTGATTAGCATAAATTATCTACTAAAACTAAAATATCATTGAACCAAATGATTAGACAAATCATTTTTCTGTATTAAAATTACAAAACTATTCTATTAATCATAATAAAAGAATAACAATGATTCTTAATACAGTAGTTCTCATAAGTGTTTAAGACCACCTTTTTAAGAAATAAATTAGACGCTTAAAATTTTTTTTTTTTTTTTTTTCAGAGGAAGATTAAATAATCATAGCGTAAAATAAATAAATTTAAAAATTTAAATAAATGTATGGTATCATACCTCTTAAATAGACATGATCATTTAAGAGGGATGATTTCATACATTTATTTAAAACTCAACAAATTGCTTATAAAGAGTTCGACAAGTTAAATAAGTAATTTATAGGGAAATGGAAAATGAGAGCAATATAAAAATCCAAAAAATAAATAAAATTATATTTCATAAAATACTTTCTTTAATTGCAAGATTTTAAAAAGATCCTAATGAATAGGGAAATTGGGTTTGAAGATTAAAGAAAACTAGTTGGAGACCGCATCTGTGATGTCGAAATGAAAGCTTCCGGGCATATCTAAGGGATTAACACAATAAATTCATAGGTTGGAAAGCTCTTTGATTTGTCCTGATAATGAAGGAGGGAGGATGTAAATATCCCAGTTGCTGTATTTTAGAACGTATTTCATATTTTATAAAAGACAACAAAACGAAAGTAATTCGGACGGCAATGTTATTATTCGGACAACAAAACGAAAGAAATTCGGACAACAACATTATTATTTGGACAACAAAAAGAAACAAATTCGGACCACCACATTATTATTCGGACAACAAAACGAAACAAATTCGGACCACCGCATTATTATTCGGACAACAGCATTATTATTCGAACAACAAAACGAAAGAAATTCGGACAACAACATTATTATTTGGACAACAAAACGAAACAAATTCGGACAACAACATTATTCGGACAACAAAACGAAAGAAATTCGGACAAAAACATTATTATTTGGACAAGAAAACGAAAGAAATTCGGACAACAACATTATTATTTGGACAACAAAAAGAAACAAATTCGGACAACAATGTTATTATTCGGACAACAAAATGAAACAAATTCGGACCACCAAATTATTACTCGGACAACCAAACGAAAGAAATTCGGACAACATTATTATTCGGACAACAAACGAAAGAAATTCGGACAACAACATTATTATTTGGACAACAAAAACAAAAAGAAACAAATTATTCGGACAACAAAACGAAACAAATTCGGACAACAACATTATTATTTGGATAACAAAAAGAAACAAATTCGGACAACATTATTATTCGGACAACAAAACGAAACAAATTCGGACCACCACATTATTATTCGGACAACAAAACTAAAGAAATTCGGACAACAAAACGAAAGAAAATCGGACAACAACATTATTATTTGGACAACAAAACGAAACAAATTCGGACAACAACGTTATTATTCGGACAACAAAACGAAACAAATTTGGAAAACAACATTATTATTAGTTATTCGGACAACAAAACGAAACAAAATTCGGACAACAAAACCGAAAAATTCGGACAACAAAAAACGAAACAAATTTGGAAAACAACATTATTATTAGTTATTCGGGCAAGTAAAACAAAATAAATTATGACAACAGCATTATTATGACATCATAACGAAAGAAATTCGGACAACAATGTTATTTTCGGACAACAAAACGAAACAAATTCGGACAACAACGTTATTATTCGGACAACAAAACGAAACAAATTTGGAAAACAACATTATTATTAGTTATTCGGGCAAGTAAAACAAAAGAAATTCTGACAACAGCATTATTATGACATCATAACGAAAGAAATTCGGACAACAAAAAGAAACAAATTCGGACAACAATGTTATTATTGGACAACAACGTTATTATTCGGACAACAAAACGAAACAAATTTGGAAAACAACATTATTATTAGTTATTCGGGCAAGTAAAACAAAAGAAATTCTGACAACAGCATTATTATGACATCATAACGAAAGAAATTCGGACAACAAAACGAAACAAAACATTCAAGTGGTCTCTCCAGTTTGTTATTTAGAATTCAATCTGTCAATGAACTTCCATAATTTCCTTTTTTATTTTAAACTTGAAAATAATATTTTTTAATAATGAATTAAATAACCGAGATTTAAAAATAACACTTGAAGAAATATTTTATGCTTTTCTAAATAATATGGTGACTTTTCAATTAGTAATTAAAAAAAATGATATCTTTAATATAAAAATATTTCTATGCAAAAAAAAGGATCTCGTTAAGTAGCTAGTCCATGTCTATTAATCTCATTGTTCCAATCTTTTTACTGTAGCACTTTCTCGAATTTCAGCTGAAAAATTGTTTGTCTTTTGTTCTTTTTTTGTTCTTGCTCCACCCCAATTACGAGACGACACGTGCCTCTAGGCAGAATTTCTTTGAATGCTTCTAAAAACACACACAAAAAAAAAATGAAAGTAATTTTTTGTACCACAGTTTTCTCCCCTATAATTTTGCAGGAAAACATGAGAAAGAGAAACTTTTTTTTTTGTAAGAATTTTTTGTTGCTTTCTTGAACTTTCTTACGAGAGCGTAGTAGTTATGTTTTATTCAGTGGATAGTAGTTCTTCCTTCTTTTTTGTATTCCAATTTTTTTTTTTTTTTACATATTATTTGCGTTAAATCACTTCTATGGCTCACGTTTCTTACAGAAATAGCATTGATAAATTTTGTAAAGTTATTTTGTACGTTGTAGAAGAAAAACAAACATTCAAAGATTATTAAAAATTATGGAAATTTTTTGTACTTCTTAAGATGCACTGAAGTGACAAAAGTCATGGGATAGCAATATGCAAATTTTCAGATGGCAGTAGCATCACTTAGAACAGGTATAAATGCGCAGTGCTTTCATTTCTGTTCAAGTTATTCATGTGAAGAGGTTTTGACGTGATGATGACCGCACGACGGGAATTAACAGACTTTGAACGCGGAATGTTAGTTGGAGCTAGACGCATGGGTTATGCCATTTCGGAAATCGTTAGGGAATTCAACATTCCCAGATCCACTGTGTCAAGAGTGTGCCGAGAGTATGAAATTTCAAGCATAACATCCCACCATGGACAGCGCAGTGGTTGACCGCCTGCACTTAACGACCGAGACCGGCCATGTCTGCAAAGAGTCGTAAATTCTAACAGACAAGCAACACTGCGTCAAATAACCGCAGAAATCAATGTGGGACGTACAAGGGACTTGTCTGTTAGAACTGTGCGGAGAAATTTGGCTTTCTTGGGCTATTCCAGCAGAAGACCGACTTGAGTGTCTTTGCTGACAGAACGACATCGCTTGCAGCGATTCTCGTGGGCACGTGAGCATATCGGTTGGTCCCTAGATGAATGGAAAACCGTGGCCTGGTCCGATGAGTCACAATTTCAGTTGGTAAGAGCTGATGGTAGGGTTCGAGTGTGGCGCAGACCCCACGAAGCCATGGACCCAAACTGTCAGCAAGGCACTGTTCAAGCTGGTGGTGGCTCCGTAATGGTGTGGGCTGTTTTTTCATGGCATGGACTTGGTCCTCTGGTGCGACTGGACCGAACATTGACTGGAAATGCTTATGTTCAGCTACTTGGAGATCACTTGCAGCCATTCATGGACTTCATGTACTCAAACAACGATGGAATTTTTATGGATGACAATGCGCCATGTCACCGGGCCACAACTGTTCGCGATTGGTTTGAAGAACATTCTGGACAATTCCAACGAATGATCTGGCCACCTAGATCGCCCGACATGAATCCCATCGAGCATTTATGGGACATCATCGAGAGGTCTGTTCGTGCCCAAAATCCTGCACCATCAACGCTTTCACAATTATGGACGTCAATCGAGACAGCATGGCTCAATATTCCTGCAGAAGACTTCCAACGGCTTTTTGAGTCCATGCCACGTCGAGTTGCTGCACTTCGCCGGGCGAAAGGAGGGCCGACACGATATTAAGAGGTATCCCATGACTTTTGTCACTTCAGTGTATAATAACAAACATTCATGATTACAACTTATAGGGGGTTATAATAAAGTTTATTTTTTTCATGCATTTAATTGCAACTAATGAGAAAATAAATTAAATTTAAATATGGGATTACTTTTATGGGAGTCGCTGGTGAACATTAGGGCTGAGGTTAAATCCGCTGGCGGCTTTGTTGTAGACAACTTTAAAAAACGGGAAGACTCGATAGCGTTTGGGATGTTCAGTATTTTGCTCGTTAGACGGACTACATGGCTGGAGTTTTTCGAGTTTCCTCTCATACGATACACAAATGCGTTGTAGTTAACCCTAAAAGTCCACCCGGAAGACACTACCCTCCTTCTTCAGCGTCATGGAGCCAAGTTAGACGTCCACGTATGGGTACTCCATCACTACAGAAGCTGCACCTTTTTCTCCATCCATAAGTAGCTTGTCCATGGGATGTCCGTCCCGCACTGCAGGACACTGATCATTAGACAAATATAATTCTTCAAACCATTAAAGGTGATGAGTAAAAATTAACTTCGTTAATTGAAACTACTACATGAAATTTTGAAATTAAAAATATTACGGAAATTACGTAATATTTTTAATTTCAAAATTAAAAATATAATAGAAATTACGTTACATTTTTAATTTCAAAATTAAAAATATAATGAAAATTACGTTACCTTTTTTTTTAATTTCAACATTAAAAATATAATGAAAATTACGTTACATTTTTAATTTCAAAATTAAAAATATAATGAAAATTACGTTACATTTTTAATTTCAAAATTAAAAATATAATGAAAATTACGTTATATTTTTAATTTCAAAATTAAAAATGTAACGTTTGTTTGGTTATTAAAAATATTAGAAAGTTTTTTTTAATTTCATACCGTACGTTTGTTTGTTACCGTAGGACGATCCGTTAGCTTTTTTGTCCGTAGAGCGCATGCTCATAGGAAGTTATGTTTCCTATGAGCATGCGCGCTAGGGAGAAAAAGCTAACGGACGTCCTACGGTAACTAACGTACGGTATGCAGAAACTCTCTAATAATGTCTACAACAAAGCCGCCAGCAGATTAAATCTCAGCCCTAATTCTCATCAGCGACGCATGTTGTCACTGAATCACGAGTCGGGCTGCTTATAACTCTTCAAAGCATTAACGGTGGTGTGTAAAAATGAACTTTTGTTAATTAAGAATACTAGGTGAAATTTTGATATTGTAACGATAAAGGAAATTATACATATATGTATCTATATATAATATAATAAATTACGTTAAATGCTTTTTTCATTTCGATACATACGAAAGTAACGTATTAAAATGCCAAAGGATTAAGATACAATGTATTTATATCTGTGAGATAAATTATGGCTATTCGTGAATGAAAAGACTTGAAATTAATTAAATGTTAAAAGTAATAAATAAAAAATTCATGAAGTTTATTATATGTCATATATGCATTTAACTAATACTATTATATTGAATATTTTTATGAATAGAATATGTCAAATAAAATTAAAAAAATTTTTTACTATGATACTACATAAATAAAATAACCACTTGTTAAAATAATTCACCATATAAAGAATCTTTCAACATTGTACAATAGTACACCCTTTTTTGCCAGTACATTAGCCAGGCCCGATTAAATAACTATCCAACAGATAAACACTTCATCCTTTACAATAGCCCATCCAATGGAATTAACACGCTGCTTTGTCTGAGCGCATTGTAGTGACAGTTAAGTTAATCAGCAGCCCACTGGGGGATTACCTTGGAGAGGGCTTCCCATATATCGTATCGGCTTTGCAACTGGTCTGTGTAGAACGGTCAGCCTTAATCCAATTTAAAGCTTCAGACGTTCATGCGTAACTATCGAGTATCTCTTTGCCATTTTATCAATAATTACTCAACTTCATATTGCACCAAATTAAATGTTGGTTTGGATTAGTGGGAGGCTAAATGTTAAAACTTTGCAAACATGTCGTGGATTTGCTGCTGTTATGTTCTGTTCTCATTCTAAAGTGTATTGGTAACTAGTTTTATAAAATTGTCAACTGAGTTTAAAATATACAAAATGAAACAATAAATTTTGGTTTAAACTATACAATTTAACAATTAATTTTGGTTTTAAGCTATGCAAAGGAGGCAATAAATTTTAGTTTTAAGCTATACAAAAGAAACAATAAATTTTTTTTTTAAACTATACAAAGGAAATAATAAATTTTAGTTTCAAATTATATAAAGGAAATTTAATAATTTTGGTTCTAAACTATAAAGGAAATCTAATAGTTTTTGTTTTAAACTATACAAAGGAAACAATAAATTTTGGTTTTAAACTATACAAAGGAAACAATACATTTTGGTTTTAAACTATACAAAGGAAGCAATAAATTTTGGTTTTAAACTATACAAAGGAAGCAATACATTTTGGTTTTAAATAATACAAAGGAAATAATAAATTTTGGTTTTAAATTATACAAAGGAAAGAATAAATTTTGGTTTTAAATTTTACAAAGGAAAGAATAAATTTTGGTTTTAAACTATACAAAGGAAATAAATTTTGCTTTTAAACTATACAAAGGAAATAAATTTTGCTTTTAAACTACATAGATGAAACCTAATAATTTTGGTTTTAATCTATACAAAGGAAACAAATTTTGGTTTTATAAAAAGAGAAAGGGTTTGGTTCTATAAAAAGTATTCAAAGAGAACAATAAGTTTTGGTTTTAAATTATACAAAGGAAAGAATAAATTTTGGTTTTAAATTATACATAGGAAACAATACATTTTGGTTTTAAACTATACAAAGGAAGCAATAAATTTTGGTTTTAAACTATACAAAGGAAGCAATACATTTTGGTTTTAAATTATACGAAGGAAATAATAAATTTTGGTTTTAAATTATACAAAGGAAAGAATAAATTTTGGTTTTAAATTATACAAAGGAAAGAATAAATTTTGTTTTTAAACTATACAAAGGAAATAAATTTTGGTTTTAACCTATACAAAGGAAACAACAAACACATTTTGGTTTTAAATTATACAAAGGAAACAATAAATTTTGATTTCAAGCTATACAAAGCAAGGCAATATATATCATCAAGCAATATATATCATCATTGTTTGTCATGCTTATTTCCAAGTAAATGAGACTCATATATAACGTTGAGAAATCATATTATTAATTTAACATTTGTTAGTAATTTAATTTAAGAGAATATTTGTACTTAATAAACCGCTTATTCAGTATCTTTTGTGAATGCTTATATTTTAATTCTACAAAATATTGGACAGATTTAAAATAATAAAATGAACATTTAAATGTAATTTTAGTTGTTGACTATTTATAAAAATCTACTTTATTATTATTTTTAATTATATATTTCGTTAAATACTTAGTATACATTTTGCAGACTTTTAATAATGCAATTTGTTGATTTCGATATGGCTCATCGATCTGTTGTGCACATTTTTAACTAAGCTATTTATTCAACCGAGGGATTTGTCTGACAGAAGGTTAAAGAAGGCAATATAAAGGGATATTTATAAGGATTGTAATTTTTCATGAATTATGCATGATACTTTTTGTTTGATATAACAGGCAGAAGGAAATGATTTTCACGTTAGGGATTAAATTTTGATGTAAAAATAAAGAATATGAAATAATTTATGAAAACAAAGAAAGTTCCTTTAGTACAATTAGGAATATAAAATAAAAAATTGCACTTTAAAAATATATTTTTAATTTAATCAACTATTTTACGAATATACCGGATTTGTCGATGTTTTTAAGATGTATTATATTTCCTATTGTATATATATTTCTATTCTATTTTTATTTTGTATGATGTTCTTTATTAAAACGAGGGATTTGCCTGACAGAAGGCCAAAGATGGTAATATTTAGGAATATTTATGCGGATTGTAATTTTTCATGATTTATATACAATATTTTTTTTTGTTTAATATAACAGACATAAAATACATTTCACTTTTAGGATTAAATTTTGATATAAAAGTAAAAAATATAAAATAATTTATTAAAATAAAGGATGTGAAATAATTTATGAGTGCAATTAGGAATATAAAATAAAAAATTGTTTTATGTAATTTTCTTTAATTTTCTATTTTTCAACTATACTGGTTTTATTGATATTTTTATGATGTATTTTATTTAATATTGTATATATTGTATATATATTTAAAATGTATGTTTATTTTGATTGATACTCTTTATTAAAGCGAGGAATTTACCAGGCAGAGATTTAAAAAAGGTAATATAATGAAATATTTATGCGGATAGTAATTTTTCATGAATTATATACAATATTTTTTATTTAATATAACAGGCATAAGTAAATACTTTTCACTTTTGAGATTAAAGTTTGATATGAAAATAAACTATAGGAAATAATTTATGAAAATAAAATATGTTTCTTTAGTACAATAGGAATATAAAATAAAAAAAAATTGCACTTCATAAAATTTTTTATTATAATCATCTATTTTGCAAATATACTGGTTTTATTGATATTTTTAAGATGCATTCATTGGTAGTATCCCTTAATAAATTGTATAAGCGAAATGTTTAATACTATAAACAGTTAAACAGAAAATTTATATTTTTTGAATCAAGAATGAATGAGAAAATTTGAAAAGATACGGAATTAAATCAATTTAATTAATTTCCAAATATATAATTTAAATAATTGCATAAGAACTCTATTGAATAAGTATTCAAAAATTAAATCAAAATACTTACGAAAGGACACTTTTAGATTATAAAGTCAGGTATAAAAAATGATATTCTCTTACCTGCAAAGAAAAAAGAAATATTTACAATCAACTATGCATGTGAAGAGGATTTTAAATATATTTCATATCTGTAAAGATAACTAAAGATTTAAATAACAATTTACAATATTTATGTATGACTATTTACAAACCGTACTGAAATAAAATGTTTTTTTATTGTAGTTTTCCGTTATTCTAGTGTACCACATATTACCACACGAGGCTTACAGTAGTTAAGTAACAAACAAATCAATGATAAAATAATAAAAAATAAATAGAAAATTTAAAAATACACATGAAATAAATAAAGGAAATACAAAAAATATTACAAAATAAATAAATGAATAAATAAAGCAAATGATAGATAGACAGGGGATTTACGAAATATTAAAATAAGAATTAACAAAATTATAAAATCCTGTAAAGGCCAGATTCTTATTTAACAATTTGACAAAATTTTGGTGACCATTTGATATATTGGAGTGTTAGCTCTTTCGTTAAAAATGATGCTTCTCTACTAAGATGTTCAAGTCCGGAGCAGCTAAACACAATGTGATCAATATTCTGTACTCCGCCTGCATTACAATATCAGTTGAACCTAGTTTAAATCTGTTTAAATTGGAATTAAAATTGCCCTGCCCAGTTTGTATTGAGTGATTCTGAAATAAGTAAAAATTGATGAGCTTCAAGTCTTTGGGGAGTAGAGGGAAATTATTTCTCAGTGATAGAGGCATTGGATGATTCTTTGTATAATAAATTCCAGAGATTATTGATCTTGTCTCTGAGTTCCCTTTAAAATAAGATTTTAGTAAATTAATATTTATTTCAATGTCCCATTTGGTGGCTTCATTCAGCTCTGTCATTACTAAATATTTCTGTATGAACACAAGCTAACGTAAAAAATACAGTAATATTTTGTTTAGTTAAAAAATGTTTTTTAGTATTAGTAATAATATTGTTGTACGATGCAATATTTTTCAGCGATTTAAAAAAAAAAACAGCGAATCCGTGCAAATTACACATATTGAATGGAATCATTTTGCTTATTTATCCAGTCTAATACAACTTTAATGCATACTACTACTACACCACACCATACATATATAGTCTCTGGAATTCATTATTCGGGCCTAGAGCTGAGATACCCCTGTACGGTTTGGGAATGATGTGGGTGACATTGAATGGACACACGACGATGTAGGCGAGTAAATGTTAGGCAAATTAACTTTTGGCGTTACAGAAGCCGAACAATGGGGGAAAAACTTTTCAAAAACAGTAGAATATATTAAAAAATTAAAATTTAAAAAAGGCGAAAAAATTAAATGCGAAAATATATAAAAATACAAAAAATACATAAAGAAAATTATTTGAAATATTTAAAAACAATGAAATGCAATAAATACAACAATGGAGAATATATAAATTAGAGAGCAGAAAGAATATTCATCAAAGCAATTAAAGTATATTGAAAGAATAATTAGAAAAAGTGTAATAAATAATTGGACAGTAGAAACAGACGCTGCAAAAATTATGACAATTGAAGTATAAAAGGCAGGAAGATGATACATATGAGAAGAGGTAATAAGCAAAGTACTTAGCTAAATAGTTGGTATTCTCATAAAAAATATTAGGCAGCGTGCAAATTAAAAATTGACATCAGTATGGAATAAAATAATAAATTGTTTTAAAATTAGTTTACCCTAAATATACACATGTTGTTCGGCAATAAATACGGTAAATTCGTTACAAATTCTGTATCTAAGTCATGACCATTTATGTAGATAACTTTGGTCAAACCAACTTATTTACTTACAACTTACTATTTATTTTATACTTATTATACAACTTATTATTTTATTTTACTGCCATCAATATAACAAAACATTGGAAAGTTTTCTATGCATTTATAGTTACAGGCAAAAACGAAATCATTCATTATTAGATCCAAGTTTGCTTATAAGATAAATCCATAGTATTTATATAAAAAAATTCGAAATACAAATTTGATACGACACATTATTAAAATTACAATTACAATTACACAAATTAGAAACAACACATTCAATATATTAAAAATTTTCATAGTATGTGATATCGAATTATTAAGAAACATTAAATATTTATGGAAATATATATTGACAATACTTTGATTCAATCATGTTTTTCTTTTACTGGTTAATGCAAATTTATATGTGGAAGTTGGTACGATTTGCTTAATTTTTAAAAAATATCAATAAATATTTTTGAAAAAAAATGTATGAGATAAAATTAACGTAATTTAAATAAGATGAGAAAAATTGCGGGAATTGCTGATTTTTAAACAATTATTTTATTTTTTATTTATTTTTTCTGTTTTTTTACTTGGTGTAGGCAAAGATGTACAAAAGATAAAATTTTAAAAGCTGTTTTTAATTGTTATTTGATAATGATTTAAACAAATATTGTTTATTTAGTAAACCGATATGTTAAGGATATTTTTTAACGTATAATAAGAAAAAGAAAATGTTATATCTTCTTGAAAAGGAAGCCAAGTTTTTAAACACATTTTTATCAAATTTGTCTCTTCTAAAAGCAGAGAACAAAGAATGTGATCAAATACTTCAAAGGTTAAACTCTGGCCGAGAATCGCCTCAAGCCTTTTGACACTTGACATTTGGACAACTAGTAATTTTGAAAGAATTTTTAATAGGGAGTGAAGTGGGACCTACTAAAGAAAACATTCCATGATCAATTTAAAAAAAAAAATAAAAATGCATAAAATAATCATTTTCCAAGAAAACTAAACTTTTTGCCATTTCTGATATGAAGAACCGTTTTCTTTAAATTGTTTATTTGCAATGAATCTCATGTACAAGTTGATATATCTAGTGTATGACTGCCAATGCTATTTACTATTTATGATATATTTTTTATTTGTTTATCGGTGGGCTTTGTTTTCCACTTCTATATTCCTCGAACAATTCACAGACAAAAGGAGAGGGAAGGGCATTGCTTTTCACGATAATTTTTAGGAGCATTTGCGTAATGTATGGAAGAAAACCCAGAAAACTTCTAAGTGTCAGATTGATCATCAATGTGATACACTTTACACACGTAGCAATTGCTTGCCAACGAGTGTCCCCTTTCAAAAAGCAGTGATTACAATTTTATCTAGATTATAGTAATTGATATTTTGTAATTGATATTAACATGCTTTCTAAATGATTTCAATGTACTGATGGAATTACCACATGACTATAAACGTCATATTATTTTAAAGTGCACAAGAATAATGAATATATCAGTTTGAAAAAAAAATTTGTCATAAATAAACAAATAGAAAAAGATTTCAATCAAGGATATAGAAAAGTATTTTTTTTTCAATCAATGAAATTAAAAAAAAAACTCACTTTTACGCGTTTTTATTTAAATAAAATGCCCCCGCAACGCTACCGGGACCTCATGATTCCGAACCACTACAACACCCGTGGGTAAAGCCGGAATTGGAACCTGATACCTGTGGTAGCGAACGCCAGAGCGCTAGCCATTCGACCATCAGGCCCCATGAGTATACTGATTTTTCTTCATTAATTAGAAAATAAAAGTTCTGACGTAAATATAAAATTATCAATGCAACGTAAAATGTTTTGCAATAAGATTAATTTTTTGCATTTTAATAATATTAATTTAATAACAAATTAAAAATAAAATGGATTGGATGGAATACTTTTACAGGTAAGTTAAGCAGCAAAATGTTTAAATATTCAGTTATCAGTCCAACATCTAAGAAGGTCCTTCATATAAACGATTCTTCAACTGTTACTGATAAGGAACTTAAAACAGTAGCCAACTCATGCGTTTAAAATAGAATTAAACGAAAACCTATTGTTCTCGTGGATTTGTTTTCGTTATAACAAAAAATAATCGTAAGCGAATGGGAATACTGGATTGATTAGTATTCATCACTATAGTTAAATTTCCAAAGCAAACATAAAAATGTTTAATACAATGGATAATTTGTTTAAAAAAATGCGAAGTTAATTTGTTTTGTATACTTATTAATATATTTTATAAAAAATGTATAATAAAATGAATGCTAGTGATACAGTGGAAAATTTGGATGGAATATTTTTTGCAAATGAAATACGTGTTTAACTGTTTAAACATTCAGTTTTCAAGCCACATTTAAGAATGTTTTCATACAAACGATTCTTCAATTCTTAATGGTAAGAATCTTAAATTAGTACATTACTCTCGCATTTAACATAGAGTTAAACAGGGGTCTGATGGCCGAATGGCTAGCGCTCTGGCGTTCGGTACCACAGGTATCGGGTTCAAATCCCGGCTTTGCCCATGGGTGTTGTAGTGGTTCGGAATCCACTGTAAACCGTAGGTCCCGGTCCTAAGAGGATCGTAGAGCTTTGCAGGGGCATTGTTACTCCGCTTCCGTGGCTTACCATCAAGTGACACGCGCCCCCTGGGTAATGCAAAGTGAGTAACATAGGTGCAGCCCTTATGGCAAAAGATCACGGTCTATTTGCCAGCTCCATTAGAAGAAAAAAAAAACATAGAGTTAAACGAAAGCATATTTGTCTCGTTGATATGTTTGCGTTATACCAAAAAATTGTCATAAGCTAATGTAAGTACTGCATTGAATAGTAATTATTCCTGTAGACAAATTTCCAATATAAAATTAAAATGCTTAATACAATGGATAATTTGTTTAAAGAAGTATAATTTTTTTTGTATTCTTAACATCATTGTTGTATAACAACTGTGAGATAAATGCTATTTTTATAGTATATAATTTGGATGACATTGTTTCCCGATTAAAATACACTTTTAAATGTTTAAATTCTGAGTTTGCAACCTAACATTTAAGAGAGATCTTTTTAATAACGATTCTTCAACTGTTATTGATAATAATCTCAAATTAGAAGCATTCACTGGCAATTAAAAGAAAAACTTGAATAAAAGGAAATATATTGCTCTGATAAATATCTTTTTGTTATAAAGAAAATACTTATGAAAGGATATAATTATTGCGTTGATTATTCACTATCACTGTATTTGAATTTCAAAGGTAAACTTTTAATGTTTAATACAAAGGATGATTTGTTTCAAACAGATAGATGTTTTCTATTTTCAATATCGTAGTTTTATAACAAATAAACTAAGATGAATTCTAATTGTATAGTGTATAATTTGGATGGAAACCTTTTGCAATTAAAATGCACATTGAAAAAACTAAATGCTGAGTTTGTAATCTAACATTTAAAAACGTTCCTTCTATTAACGATTCGATTAACAAATACAAACTTAGAAATTTCAAAAATATTGTTTTGATTTTGAGTTATCATGCTTTGTAACAGTATCGATTTTTGGCCATTTTTACCCACATTTTAGCCTATAAAAATTAAAAGATATTATGAATTCGCATTAAAAAATTTCATTATTAAGCTTTTAGATACATGCAATGCAAAAATGTGTACAAAAATAAAGTATTTCAATAATTTCAAAACAATTCCTTCGAAAGTGTTCGTGTACCTTAACTTAGTAGCATTTACTGGCAATTAAATGAAAAACTTGAATAATCGAAAACACATTGCTCTCTCTAAATAATTTTTATTATCATGAAAAATACTCAAAGAAGAGTGTAAGTATTGCATTGATCATTCAATATCACTGTATGTAAATTTAAAATGTTTAATACAATCGTTAATTTGTTTCAAAAAGATAATTGATTTTGTATTTTGAATAACGCAATCTATGTTACAAAATATAGTTTATTTTAAATCATAATTTATTTTTTATAAGATGAGGGCTAGTTTTAGAGTGTATAATTTGGATGAAATCCTTTTGCGATTAAAATACACATTTAAAGGTTTAAATGCTCAGTTTGCAACCTAACATCCAAGAATGTTCCTTGTATTGACGATTCTTCAATCATTATTGACAAGAATCTTAAATTAGCTGCTTTTTCTAGCAATTAAAAGAAAAACTTGAATAAACAAAATCATTCTGCTGTGGAAATATCTTTTTATTATAACGAAAAATACTCGCGAAACAGTGTAAATACTGCATTGTTTATTCTCCATCACTGTACTTAAATTTCAAATATAAACTTAAAATGTTTAATACAATGGATAATTTGTTTCAAAAAGTTATTTTTTTAGTATTTTTAATAACATAGTCTATTTGTTACAAAATACACAATATAGTTTATTTTGAATCATAGTTCATTTTTAATATTACAGCTTATTTATAATAAAATGAAAACTGGTTTTATAGTGTATTATTTAATGGAATTCCTTTGCGATTAAAATAAATATTTAAAATATTAAATGCTCAATTTGAAACCTAATATTGAAGTACGTTCCTTGTTTTAACAATTCTTCAACTGTCATTGACAAGAATCTTAAATTAGTAGCATTTACTGGCAATTAAAGGAAAGATTTGAATAAATGAAACCATATTGCTGTCGGAAATATTTTTTATTATAATGAAAAATACTCGTAAATATTGCATTAATTATACGCTGTATATAAATTCCAAATGTCAACTTAAAATGTTGAATACAATTGATAATTTGTTTCATGTTTTGTATTTTAAATATCATAATTTATTTGTTACAAACTATAGTTTATTTTAAATCATAGTTTATTTATTATAAGACAAATGCTAGTTTTATAGTTTATAATTTGGATTGAATTCCTTTGTGATTAAAATACACATTTAAAAGTTTAAATACATAGTTTTCGACATAACATTTAAGAACTTTCCTGGTATTCACGAATCTTTAATTGTTATTGATATCAATCTTAAATTAGTAGCAAACAGCCAATTAAAAGAAAACTTGAATAAACGAAAACATATCATTTTGCTGTAAGAAAAATATCCGTGAGAAAGTGTAAACACTGCATTGAGTATTATTCTCCATCACTATACACTGAAGTGACAAAAGTCATGGGATACCTCTTAATATCATGTCGGCCCTCCTTTCGCCCGGCAAAGTGAAGCAACTCGACGTGGCATGGACTCAACAAGTCGTTGGAAGTCTTCTGCAAGAATATTGAGCCATGCTGTCTCGATAGACGTCCGTAATTGTGAAAGCGTTGATGGTGCAGGATTTTGGGCACGAACAGACCTCTCGATGATGTCCCATAAATGCTCGATGGGATTCATGTCGGGCGATCTAGGTGGCCAGATCATTCATTGGAATTGTCCAGAATGTTCTTCAAACCAATCGCGAACAGTTGTGGCCCGGTGACATGGCGCATTGTCATCCATAAAAATCCCATCGTTGTTTGGGTACAGGAAGTCCATGAATGGCTGCAAGTGATCTCCAAGTAGCTGAACATAAGCATTTCCAGTCAATGTTCGGTCCAGTCGCACCAGAGGACCAAGTCCATGCCATGAAAAACAGCCCACACCATTACGGTGCCACCACCAGCTTGAACAGTGCCTTGCTGACAGTTTGGGTCCATGGCTTCGTGGGGTCTGCGCCTCACTCGAACCCTACCATCAGCTCTTACCAACTGAAATCGTGACTCATCGGACCAGGCCACGGTTTTCCATTCATCTAGGGACCAACCGATATGCTCACGTGCCCACGAGAGTCGCTGCAAGCGATGTCGTTCTGTCAGTAAAGGCACTCGAGTCGGTCTTCTGCTGGAATAACCCAAGAAAGCCAAATTTCTCCGCACAGTTCTAACAGACAAGTCCCTTGCAAGTCCCACATTGATTTCTGCGCTTATTTGAAGCAGTGTTGCTTGTCTGTTAGAATTTACGACTCTTTGCAGACGTCGACGGTCTCGGTGGTTAAGTGCAGGCGGTCGACCACTGCGCTGTCCATGGTGGGATGTTATGCCTGAAATTTCATACTCTCGGCACACTCTTGACACAGTGGATCTGGGAATGTTGAATTCCCTAGCGATTTCCGAAATGGCATGACCCATGCGTCTAGCTCCAACTGACATTCCGCGTTCAAAGTCTGTTAATTCCCGTCGTGCGGTCATCATCACGTCAAAACCTCTTCACATGAATAACTTGAACAGAAATGAAAGCTCTGCGAAAGCACTGCGCATTTATACCTGTTCTACGCGATGCTACTGCCATCTAAAAATTTGCATATTGCTATCCCATGACTTTTGTCACGTCAGTGTATTTAAATGCCAAATATAAACTTAAAATGCTTAATGCAATGGATAATTTGTTTCTAAAAGATAATTTGTTTTGTATTTTTGTAAGAAATTAACAATGAGATGAATGCTAGTGTTAAAGTATATAGTTTGTTTTTAATTCTTGCCTATTGAAATATGCAATAAACCAACCTACTCATAACGTTCTTTTTATAAAAATTCCTTCAGCTGTCACTGATAAGAATCTTAAATTAGCTGCCCACTCTCGGCTTTTAAAAAGAAAAGACTTCTTAAATAAACGGAAACATATTGCTCTCGATTATTTATTCGAAGTGGAAAATTTTTGAAGCTTATATGTTCCGAAAGATGAAAGATATTGAAGAAGAAAATAAAGAGCGAAAAGAGCGTTCCACAACCCGAAATTGAAGAGCAAAAACGTAGCTATTTGTGTTGAGGTTCTATTGATTTATTCATTTTTCAGTTTCCCAGAAAGTTGAAAGCAGTGGGAAAAAAAGCAACTAAATGAACGTGAAAAAATATTTCTTGACAGTCACAAAATAGAAGTTTTTTATTACCTCGGAATTCCAGATATAAATCATTCCGTATTTGGAATGTCGGTTTTGATATATTTTTTAAATGCGCCGTTTCCTTTCCAATTTGCATATAGAGAAGTCATAAGGATTTCATTCTTTTTTTTTGTATGTTTTATTAATATAAAATGGATTTTAATTTAAAAAATGTCAAAAAGAAGGCCTTTCATTAAATTCTTCAAGAATCGTCTTGAAAGTATTGTATTTCAAAAATGTTGGATTAAAAATCACTTTATATTACATCGCAGGTTATTTTTTTTATTAGATACTTAATAATTTATTTCTTATAGTTTTCTAAATAATTAATACGTAAGAATAAGTACATCCTTTAAATTAGGTATACAACGCAGAATAAAGTTTCAAGTAATTATACTACAATAAAGATGATAATTATATTACAAAAAAACCTTGTGACAGGTAATTATTTTAATGTAATATCAGCCCAATTCGTGTCTCAGTGGCAAGGTACGGGCATTAGGGTGGAATTTCAATTTGCTGGTGGATTTGTTGTAGACACTATTTCAAAAACTGAGAAGACTCGATGGTGTTTGAGAGGTTCATCCTCTTACCTCGCTAGTTGGACTACTTGGTGTAATTTTCCGGGTTTTCTCCCATACCATTTGTAAATTAGGGGTAATTCCCCTATGTCCTCCCAGAAGGCATTTCTCTGCTTCTTCAGCGACACGGAGGCAAGTCAGACTTCTACCTACGGGTACTCTATCGTAATTTGTTTGGTATTTTAAATATTTTAGTTTATTGTCACAAAATATAGTTTATTTTTAATATCATAGCTTATTTCTTATGAGATGAATGCTAGTTTTACGGTCTATAATTTGGATGGAATTCTTTTGGGATTACAATATCCATTTAAAAGTTTAAATGATCAGTTTGCAACCTATCATTTAAAAACGTTCTTTGTATAAACGATTCTTCAACTGTAATGGACGAGAATTTTAAATTAGTAGCATTTACTGGCAATTAAAAGAACCAAAATCATATTGCTCTCGTAAATATATTTTTTGTTATAACGAAAAGTACTCACGAGAGAGTGCAAGTACAGCATTGATTAATCGCCATCACTGTATTTAAATTTGAGACGTAAATTAAAATGTTTAATACAACGGATAATTTGTTTCGTATTTTTGTAAGAAATTAACAATGAGATGAATGCTAGTGTTAAAGTTTATCATTTAGTTTTAATTCTTGTGCTATTAAAATGTGCAATAAACCAACATTCTAAGAACGCTCTTTTTATATGAAAGTTCCTTCAGCTGTCGCTGATAAGAATCTTAAATTAGCAGTCCACTCTCGGCTTTTAAAAAGAAAAGACTTCTTAAATGAACGGAAACATATTGCTCTCGATTATTTATTCGAAGTGGAAAATTGTTGAAGCTTATATGTTCCGAAAGATGAAAGATATTGAAGAAGAAAATAAAGAGCGAAAAGAGCGTTCCACAACCCGAAATTGAAGAGCAAAAACGTAGCTATTTGTGTTGAGGTTCTATTGATTTATTCATCTTTCTGTTTCCCAGAAAGTTGAAAGCAGTAGGAAAAAAAAGCAACTAAATGAACGTGAAAAAATATTTCTTGACAGTCAAAAAATAGAAGTTTTTTATTACCTCGGAATTCCAGATATAAATCATTCCGTATTTGGAATGTCGATTTTGATATATTTTTTAAGTTCGCCGTTTTCTTTCCAATTTGCATATTATAGCGAAAGAGTCATATGCGTTTAACTTATTTATTTATTCAGTTTTTGTTTTATTGATTTTTAATTTTAAAAATGTCAAACTGAAGATTTTTTATGAATCATTTTGAAACTTTTATGTTTCAAAGTTTTTGGATTTAAAATGGCTTCATATTCTTTTTTTTGTTCTAATGCAGCTGGCAAACACTTAGACAGATTGGTCTTGGATGCCTTAAGGCAAGCTCTGCACAGAGGTTACTCACTTTGCATTAACCAGGAGGCGCGTGTAACTTGAAGATAAGCCACGGATCTGGTTCAGAATATAGAAAGATAAAATTACACTACAAAAAGAATTATTAAGGAAACAAATAAATGTAGAAAAAAATTAAATTTCACTTCAAGTGTACTTTTTTCCCTGTTAATGTATAGACTTAAAATTCAACTAAATTAATATTGTAGTTCGTTATTTTAAAACTACTGAAAACTCTCATGATAATCTACGGATCCTATTAGGACCGGGACCTACGGTTTAAAGTGGATTATGAACCACTACAAACATCCATGGCACAGCCGGGACTCGAACCCGAAACCTGTGGTACCAAGCGCCAGAGCGCTAGACACTCGGCCATTCAGGCCCCAAATGGCTTCATAATAATGTTGCAGATTTTTTACTAGATATTTAATGAGATTTTTTTCTTATATTTTTCCAAATTAAACCAATGAAAAGAAATACAATCTTTGAATTAAGTATACAATGAAAAAGAATACAATTTCAAAGTAAGTAATTAAACTATATTAAATAATAATTCCTCTTAGAAAAAAAATATATCGTATATACATTTCTTGTCTAAATTTAGTGTCTGTGCTGTTATTTTTCAACTAAAATGCAATTTAAGAACCTAACTAAAGGAAAGCCAACATGTCCATACTATACGATGGTTATCTGCATTTTAAATTAAGAGATATTTATTGTTTAAGAGTTATTTGTAAAATTTAGCTATAAAAAGAAGCATATGATTTAGTTTTGAAACTATTTAATATTTTATTGAACAAGTAGTTCAATTGTTGAGTATATTTTACATTTCTAAATTTTTCAAGTTACAATTTGTCTGCTCTCATAATAGCACATGAAAAATAGCATGGAAATTAAGCAGACATCAAAAAACAATGTATTTTGTCTCAAATACAAAAAAACGTACACAAAACTATATAGTACACACAATACAAATGTATAATATGTAGAATAAATTATGATTCAATTTGGTTTCCTCTTAATAATAAAATGTAAATAAAATACATCATTTATACATTTGTGATCGAATTTTAACGTTTGTGATGTTAGTTTTAATTTAAAAGGCATTTTAAGAACTTAACTAGTGGAAACTAAATATACTCATGCTATACGATATTTAATTATATTTTAAATTGTAAGATATTAATTAATAATTATACATCGTAAAGAGTTATTTGTAAAATTTAGTTATAAAAAGAAATATTTCTAGTTACATGAAAAGTAACATGAAAATTAAGCGTACATTAAAAAAAAAACTCCATTTATTTTGTTTCAAATACAAATTTACGTACGCGAAATATATAGTATACATATTTCAAATATATAATATATAGAATAAATTTAAGAACCCAAGTAGAGGAAACTGAATATATCCATGCTATACGATATTTAACTGTATAGAAATATTTTTAGATATTCATAGAGATATTCATTCATATCTTTATATCGAAAGATATAGAAATACCTTTAGATACTTTTTTGTGTTTCTCTTTAACTCTGTATAGTAAATAACGTTAGTTTTTAAGTTATTTAATATTTTATTTATAAGCAGTTCAATTCGTTGAATATATTTTAAATTTGTGTATATTTATTTGTATTATATTTTTTGTGTATATTTATAAGTCACAGTTTGTTTAGCTTATGGATAAAAGCAAGTGAATTGACGCTCTCTGCATAATATAAGTTTGGAACATGTTAATCAAACAGCGAGTTTAAATTGCAAAAGCAAACAATCAAAATATTTGATTTACATTTCAAAAGCACCCATTTTCTTATAAAATATTTTCAAGATTTGTGCGTGTTAACATGTTTGTATTTAAACCAAAGATACAAAGATAAAACCAACCCAAAGATATTTCTGTATTAGCTATAAAAAGAATCACCTCCTATAGTTTTTAAGCTATTTAATATTCTATTGAACAAGCAGTTCAATCATTGAATATATTTTAGATTTCCACATTTTTGCAAGTTACAATTTGTTTGGTTTATGTAGAAGCGACTGAATTGACGCTATCTGCTTAATATAACTTTGGAGCATTTCAATAAAACAGCGGGTTTAAATTGCAGAAACACCCAGGCACGACATTAGAATTTCATTTCAAAAAACCCCAATTTTCTTATTAAATATTTTCAAGATTTTTGCATGTTCATATGTTTGTATTTAAAACAAAACAAAAATTTTTATATTAGTTATTTTTATATTAGTTATAAAAAAAACAACTCCTTTAGTTTTCAAGCTATTTAATATTTTATTAAATAAACAGTTCAATCGCTGAATATATTTTACATTTCTACATTTTTGCAAGTTACAATTTGTTTATGGAGTGGCAACTGAACTGACGCTATCTGCATAATATAAGTTTGGAAACAGCGGGTTTCAATTGCAGAAACACCCAATCACGACATTAGAATTCCATTTCAAAAACTGAACCATTCCATCTAAAGTTTGAATACTTCATTCCCACCGATAGTTGGATCCTTTCCTCTTGGATAAATCGAATATCTCAATTTAGATTCCCAGACATTTCGAGATTCTGGAAAGTACGAATTGATGGGGAGGGAATTTCCACCAGAGACCCGATTTTCGAATCCATTTTGCACACTCGATTCGTCACCCGAGTCCGAAATGACCATGGAACTTCGAGGGGGAGGAGGAGGGTTCGGTTAAGGGGATGGACAAGGGAGTGAAAATGGAAACCATTGCAGAACGTGTCCAATCTGCTGGAAAGAGGTTGAAATCTAATCGCCAGCAGTCGACACGCTGACAGAGTATTAATTTGTGAAATTCACCGTCTGCATTAAGATTGGAGTGAGGGGTCGACTCCTTATTGTTCGAGGGCAGGTGCTTTCTTCACTGGAATTCTGATCTGACTTACATTAATTCTTGATATTAGGCAGAAATTGAGGAAAAAGTCAATTATTCAAGTTGTAAGAATGACATGGGGGCCTGATGGCCGAATGGCTAGCGCTCTGGCGTTCGGTACCACATGCATCGGGTTCAAACTCCGGCTTTGCCCATGGGTGTTGTAGTGGTTCGGAATTCACTTTAAGCCGTAGGTCCCGGTCCTAATAGTATCGTAGAGTGTTGCGGGGGCATTGTTACTCCGCGTCCGTGGCTTACCATCAAGTTACATGCGCCCCCTGGGTAATGCAAAGTGAGTACCATCGGTGCAGCCCTTATGGCATAAAGATCATGGTCTATTTACCAGCTGCATTAGAAGAAAAAAAAAAAATGACATAACCCATTAAGACCTGAAAATTTATTAATACATAATTTTACTTTTATTTAATTTTTAGTATACACTGCAATGATACTAAAAAAATAATTAAAATAATCTATGCCCCCTAAGGCACGGGGAAGGGGCACCAGCATGATAGTGAAGGTTAGGCGTTTCCATGAAAAAATTTCAAAAATGCCTCACCCGCCCGTTCTACAGATGACTCCCGTTCTTGGGCTTAAAGGGATAAAAGGAAGAACTCAGTATGGTTTGGGTATCTCATTTCTTTCAATTTTATTAAGTGTCAATGCTATAATCCTATGTGATATAATAATTATCCTTATCCAATGCAGGGCTTGATGACGGAGTGACTAGTGCTCTTGTGCTCGGTACCACAGATTTCTGGTTCGAGTAACGGCGGTGAAAATGTTTGTAGTGGTTCGGGATCCGCTTTAAACTTTAGGTTTCTATCTGTTTAGCCCTCGTGTGCACAAGATGACCGTAGAGCGACAAACCAAACCAAACTGGCGCTCGGTGCCACAGATTTCGGGTTCGAGTCCCGGTGATTTCATTTATGTTTGTTGTGGTTCAAAATCCAATTTAAGCCGTAGGCCTTGTTCAGATGTCCCTATAGAGTATTGATTAATTTTAGGCTGGAGAGTAGGGCTGACAACCCTACCCCTGAAACAAGTCAGTGTAACGGAGCCAAGTCAGACTTTTATCTACAGATGCTCCATAAGAACAAAAGTTGCCCTCCCCTCCACGAGACCACATGGGTTCTTAGACTTGCTTTAGATGATGCTGTCTACCAAGTGGGATAAGAAACAACAACATAATACAATATGATGCAATTACTTTTATTTTTATCCTGTGCAATGGTAAATTTGTCGATGTATGTTGATCAGTAAATTCTAATTGATATTTCTTGATTTGAAAATCTAGACCCTACGACCCTACACAAAAAATCTAATTCATACATGCCCTTCTAGTTGTATCTGTACATATAAAAACACCAATGTCTCCAGGAGTAATAGGTTAAAGTTATTTTAACAGTACTATTTAGGGATGGTTCTTTACAAAGTTAAAAGATGTAAAGAAGAAACTGTATCTGCAATTTGATTTTCTATGAAAATGTTCTCTTCTCCTAAAATTAATCAATACAATTAATTTACAATAATTTGAATTAGTGTTGTGTTGTTTCTTATCCCACTTGGTAGACAGCATCACGTAGACCAAGTCCAAGAACCCGCGTGGTCTCATGGAAGGAGGGAAAGGAGGGTAGCTTCTGTAATGATGGGAAACTCGTAGGTAGAAGTCTGACTTGGTTCCGTGACGCTAAACGCTTATGGGGTTGGGTTATCAACTCTACGCCCAACAATCTACAGTCTTATTATACTGGGACCCGCGACCTAAAGTGGATACCGAACCACTACAAACATCCCTGCCACCACCGAATCTGTGGCACTGTGTGTAAATATGACACTCGGCCATCAGACCAAAATTGAATCATATAAACGTGTATTATACAGATATATTAGAAGGACATTGTATATCTATAAAACATATTATGAAATTATTTCAGTTAAAAAAAAAGAAATTATTGTATAATGTTTTTATAATGAAAGACGGAGAATGAATTAATTATTGAGTAATCTATTTATATTACTTGAGTATGCATCCATTAATTTACTGATAATCAATTATAATAGCATTTTTATTATTAATACACATATTATTTTAAATGGTAACCTATTAAAAGCATGGCTATATAATATGAGTTTAAAAACAATGGTATATACTGATAATAATAGGGTAAATATTACCTATGAAAAAACATTGTATTTTAACATATGAAAATATTGCTCGTGGATTCAATATAATACCAAAGCTAAAACTCAAAATTTGAATAAACAACTCGTAATCGAAACTACATAAGTTTTTTGAGTATTTTGGATAATATTTACTGAAAAACATTATTTTTCGATCTTGGATTTCAGAAAATGTTATAAAATGTTTAGAAGAATATTTTTCGAGATATACCCTTATAAAGATTGGACCTTAAAGTGCAGAAATATATGTTATTTGATGCGTTGACATTTCTACGACATTCAATATATTCATGGAAGGAAATTACCTTTTCTCACACCGCTGTTGAAATTTGTTCCTGTTTTTAAAATTGCAATTTCTTTTTTTTTTTTTTTCAACTCCGCTTTTAAAGGTTTTGCAGAAAGCTATTTCGGGTTCTAAAAATAGATCTCGTGTTTTTACTATATGGCCAAAAAGGTCACAAAAAGCTATATCTGCATTATTCGATAGGTTGGTGAAACAATTTTATGACTTTTTATGGGAGGATTCAGCTCAATCAAATAAATGACCTTACTGGATAGGAATGACGTTTTCATTTTTTATGTCTTTTCAGTATTTTTTAAAATTTGATTTTTGATTAACTGTTTAGCATTCCACAAACGAATCTATCTTTTAGAATGTTTCTCCTCATGCTAAGAAATTAGTGAATTATGAAACTCTATGAAATGAACATAATTATTTATTTTATAGTGTTATAATAGGAGTACAATTAGGAGAAATGGGAACATAGCATTGAAAAATATATAATTTTAAAATTTTTGTTTACATTTTTCGTACTGGAAGAGCGGTGCCATTTCTGGAAGAGAGGAATGTATATTCTTTGACAAGTACATAAAACAACCTATCACTCAAATTTGACAACAGATAAGTAGTGTTCTGGATATTTATACTGGATACAAATAGTGTTTTGAACTGATGAGAACAACTTGTCAATCAAATCTGATAGCAGATTTCCGGTATCATGGATAATGAGGCCAGCGATTGTCTCTGTGATCTTCACAGGACCAAACAATTATAGATGGAATATAGACTAAACCATGAGTTGTTCTATCGGGATTGGTGATAGACTGCGAGCTGAGAAATGTCTACTCCAATGAGAAGTGAGGGAAGCTGACCCCCCCTCTTGACGGATTTTCTTAAAGGTAGATTTTTGGAGAAGAAAATATTTAGATCTGCGACGAGTCAATCAAAAGTGTTGTTTTTGTCTGATATGATATAACGTCACGAAGTTTCCGTCTGTTTCCAAAATGAGCCCTTTATGGTTTCGTGTATCACCTTTTGTGATAATTAAGGTCTGCCGCAGACCTGGTGAAATAGATTCGATGTAGACTGGAGAACTCTGAAAATCTCCGACTTTGGAGTGAATTTCACTTGTGTATAAAATTTAAATCTTTAATTTTGATTTTTTTTGTAAATAATAAATTTCGTTAACCCAGAGTCTGTATACATAATATGTTTGTAAATATTAAAGCATTCTGATGAATCCAAAAGTTGCCCTCTTCTAGAAACCGTTATAGGTCCAGTATAGGTCGGAACGATACAATGCGTATATCTTACAGCATAATTTAAACATCATTACACTAAGAAGTCTACTTTTTTCGCTCAATTTATCATTTAATTTCAAAACTTCTTCCCCCAAAATATGAAAAAGGTTTATTAATTATTTATAAAAACCTTCTATTTTTACTGACAAAAGATTATCACGCTACTAAGATGGCGCCAGTTTTAAAAATTGATTGGCGTCATTGAAAATATTGTAAAGGATAGTTTTCAATTTATTTTTCGAATTAAGCTATTAGATATTCAAAAATAAACATTAATAGATTATTAACTGTTATTTTTAAGAATATAATAGCTAAATTAACATTAATAGTGAACATTTTATTGAGAATTTCTAGATAAGAATTCTAAATTTCATCATCGTCGCCATGATCATCAATGTCGCAACAGCCCCATGATAGACCAAGGCCGTCTGCTTACTGGCAGATTTTAACCCAAGAGATGTTTTCTTTTTGCAGGATAGGGTTGTCAGTCCTACGCCCAACTCTCTACGGTCTTATTGGACTCTGACCTACGGTTTAAAGAGAATTACAAACCACTACAAACATTCAAGACATTGTCGGAATTCGAATCCGAAACCTGTGGCACCGAGCGCCAGAGGGCTAGTCACTCGCCCATCAGGCCCAAACTTTAATTTACTAAGCAAATTTATAATCTAATAAGAATATTATTTAAAATGTCATACTTTTAATTTTGAGCGCATATTTCTTAATAAAATTTGCCTAAGACAATCATGTTTTATTCTGACAAGACAATCATCTTTAACACCATATAAATCTGCTAGTAGACTTACTTCGCAACATAATTTGTACGTACAAAGCCAGAAAAAAATATTAGGCCAATCAGAAAAAGGAATCTACAAACTTTTACGAAATTTGTTGAATTAAAAAAACCACTCCTTTTAATAGATTATACTGGACACACAAGGTTACGCGGAGCCCGTTGAATCCATTTTGCAAGAATTCGGTTTCTTGACGGAAGTTGAAAAACGCTCTTCTGGAGCCATTAATACTCGGGACCTTTCAGGCGTGTTGATGATATCGAAGTATTCTGCAATCTCGGAGGGGCCCTATCTCACGTTTCGCTCCTTGCGATAGCAAAGAGCACTGTGAAGTGTTTGGATTTTTAACTGTTCCCCTAAGATGGGATGCATTTTTAAAACGTCATTATTGCAGAGAGCGAGCTTTCATTCAATTGGTCGATAATGTGATCTGAAATACTAAGTATTTCTTTAGGGATTGAAATAGTAGTTTCTGACCAGTAATAAGTTAAGAAAATACAAATTGAAGCAAATGAAATCGGCATTTATATTCACGTAGTTGTTGTGGGCGAATGTATAAAATACCTGCTGGATATTTTAGTAAATAAACTACAATGAAACTAAATAAATATTTTTAGAAACCATATATTTAGTATATATATCACCATCAACGGTGCAACAGCCCCATGGTGGGCCTAGGCCGTCTGCCTACAGGCAAATTTCAAGACCGGAGATGTTTTATTTTTTACGTTGTAGGGTTGTCAGCCCAACGCCTAACGTTCTTACAGTCATAGTAGATCGGGAACTACGATTTAAACTGGATTCCGAACCACTATAAACATCCACGGCACTGCCGGTACTGGAATTCATAACCTATGGTATAGAGCACTGGTCAGAAACTACTATTGAACAACAAATACAAATTGAAGCCGATGAAATCGGCATTTGTATTCATGTGATAATTGTCCGCGAATGTATAAAACACCTATTGGGAAGGTATTTTATACATTCGCAGGGGAATATCTATATATTATTGGGTACTATTATCTGTTGGGTATTCTGGTGAATAAACCACAATGAAACTAAATATATATTTTTAAAAACCATATATTTAGTATATTTGAATACTAATCTTTACTAATACTAAATTTTAATTTCTTCTTTATCTAGCAGAATAAATATGGCTTGAATTATAAAAGCATCAACTGACTAATTTTTTTTTAAAATCATCATTTATTAGTGACGCAACAGCCCCATGATGGGCCAAGGCCGTCTGCCAGATTTCGTGACCGAAAAGGTTTTGTTTACTGGGTAGGGTTCTCAGCAATGAGCCCCTACCTCCTAGCATTACGCCCCTACAGTCATATTAGACCGGGACTTATGGTTTAAAGTGGATTCCGAAACAATAACAAACATCCGTGCCAAATCCAGGATATGAACCGGTAGTATCCTGGATAGAGTAGATCGGTCCTTTATATCAAGGACCAGAACGCTAGCCACTTGGCCACCAGGCCGCATAATCCTTAAGGAGATTATTTAAAATGTCAAACTTTTAATTTTGAGCGCATATTTCTTAATAAAATTTACCATATTTTTACTTGTTTTATTCTATGTATTTAGGCAACAAACTATAGATTTGCTAGTCGATTCACTAGTACATATAACGCATGTGTACGTATAATGCATAAAAAAAAATATTATGCCATTCAGAAAAAGAAATCAAAGAACTTTTACGAAATTTGTTGAACAAAAAAAAAAAAAAACATTCCTTTTAATAGATTATACTGGACACACAAGAACTAGAAAAAAATAAAAAAGCATCGGCTGGCGCTTTCCTTTTTGTAAAAGTAAGATAAATTCGCTGAAAACCAAAAAGTCATCTGGTACCAAAATACTAAACCTTAAACTCACAAGATCATTTCCTACATAGTTTCTGTTTCTTTACATTGGAAAAGAATTTTGCTTTTGTTCGAGCTGGTTACGCGGAGCCCGTTGAATCAATTTTGCAAGAATTCGGTTTCCTGACGGAAGTTGATAAAAGCTCTTCAGTGGCCATTAATTCTTGGAACCTTCCAGGCGTGTTGATGATAGCGAAGTATTCTGTAATCTCGGAGGGGCCCTATCTCACGTTTCGCTCCTTGCGACAGCAGAGAGCTTTGTGAAGTATTTGGATTTTTAACTGTGCCCCTAAGATAGGATGAATTTTTAAAATATCATTAGGCAGAGAGCAAGCTTTCATTCAATTGGTCGATAATGTGATCTGAAATAGGAAGGATTTCTTTAGGGATTGAAATAGTAGTTTCTGACAAGTAATAAGTTAAGAAAATACAAATGAAATCGCCATTTATATTCATGTGGTAGTTGTCGGCGAAGGGATGAAATATCTACTGGATCTTTTGTAAATAAATTGCAATGAAACTAAACAAATATTTTTGATAACAATACTAATTTTTACTATTGCTAAATTGTAATTTCTTCTTTATCGTTTTAGTTACACCAATACAAAATTAATATGACAATTAGAAAAACTTCAACTGAGTTATTTTTTTACATCATTAAAATTATTCCACATATTATACTTTTAATTTTAACCAAGTTTCCCATACGCACAGCAAGAGCGCCCCTTGCGGCTTACAGAAGAAATCGCCAGTTGGCCTCGAACCTCTCGCCCGAGAGGGGCGCACGGCGCAACTGGCGTTAAATTACAATTTGTCATCCCGAGAGCTAGAAGTGAAATCCTTCTCCTGATCTTTTATTGTATATCGTTAAATATGCTACATGTATGTTAAATAGTGTTTATAGTTTATTATGGTGTTAATGCCGTATTTACGTGCTTGTCAAAATGTGTTCTTGGAGTTATGACTCGATTCGACCACATCCAGTTTTTAGCTGTACAAGTAAACAAACGACAACACAACAACTACAAACTAGTGCTCAACGTGGGGCTTCCCGTACTTGCACGACTATAATATAACTTTTGTTGTTTTGAAAATAGTTTCTTTACATTGAAAAATACTCTTGTTTTTGTTCGAGTTGATTACACGGACCCCGTTGAATCAATTTTGCAAGAATTCGGTTTCCTAACGAAAGTTGACCCTCCCTCCCAGCCTACGCCCCTACAGTCATATTAGACAGGGACCTACTGTTTAAAGTGGATTCCGAACTACTACAGAACATCATAGTTGCGGTCTGGTCGCAAAGTGGCTAGCTCTCTGGCCTTTGGTATCATAGGCTTCATGTTCGAATCCTATCGGTGGCACGGATGTTTGTTAGAGGTTCGGAATCCACTTTAAACTGTAGGCCCTTGTCTGTTTAGGCTTATTGTGCGTAATATGATCTTTGGGCGACAACTAAACCAAACCAAACAAACACGCATGGCATCCCAGGGTCTCGAACTCGAAACCTGTGGCACCGAGAGCCAGAGCGCTACTTTACATCACTAAAAGTTAAAAACTATTCAGTTTATTACACCACTTAACATATTTTTTATTTTAACTTTTGTTCTTTTAAATATTTGTTCATTATTCCTCCCTTTCCACACACCCCAAAAATAAAAAATAAAATAAAAATATGCAATATTCTAAAAAAAAAAATGGGATTTTGATGTTAAAATGATTTTATTTATTTTGAATTTTATACCTCTAATTTAAAAGCTTTCAAAGTTAACCATGTTAATTCCATAATTTGTATTAATATCCTTTCAGAAAAAAAAATGATTATAATTTGCAAATAAATGTCAAAAATATAAAATAATGTAAATTGCATTTACTGAGATAATGCAATTTGAATGATCGTTTATCAATTTATCTTTCTCTATGTCTGATATATATATATATATATAAATTATAAAAATGAGTGTCAAATGCTAGAATTTTATAATCTTTTTACTTTCAAGACTATTACACTGACAAGTAAAAGAGTTTATGGAAAATTGACAGCAATTAAGATAATTAAGTTTCAACGAATTATTGCCGGAAGAAAAGTTTTAAAAACATTTTATTTACCAACGTCATTCATTTGATTTCCTTGCATCGCTAAATAATATGGAAAGATTATTAAATGCAATTACGAACTTTATCAGGCGTAATATTCTTATTAAAAAGTGTTTTAAAAACCCCTAATGAGAAACTTTTAATCACAGTTATATAAAGGATATTGTATGCTTTTATCATTATCAAAGAATCTTTTCTGCTTCATAATACTTTTAAAGTAATTAAACTTGAAAGATAAGTGATTAAATAACGGCCATATTTTACTTTGAAAGCAAAAAAAAGTTAATAATTTAATGAAACCATTAAGCGTTTGGTAAAAATATGAACATACATATTCATATTTTTTAAAAAATGTAATGGTTTGAAAAAAAATCCATATTATGTATATATATGTATATATATATATATATATATATATCTGCAAGTTTTTTTTTTGCTTTAAAAGAAAATGTTCTTTAGCATTAATGTATAATAATAATAATCCGAAAAATAATTAAAATGTTTCGTCCATTGATTATTTTTTAATATTATTTTAATTTTATTTCAAGCTCTTTTGGATTAACAACTTAATTTACTTCATATACAAATGTTTGAAATAAACAAATATTTTTACAGGAACCACTTTAAATTACATCACGACTATCTCTTTAATCCAAATTTATGGTTTAGGGCCAATAATAACGCTTGCAACTAGCATGCAGAAAAACTCAGGTGCTAATCCACTTACAAAACAGCTTATAGCCACTGATTTTGAAAAAAAAAGGATATTCGTTGGCGATTTAAATAGCATGTACATTTCCAGCCAATTTTTTTGTATTTTTTGTTTCATATGACTTGCCTATGAGGGGCAGACTTCACTAAAAGTCTTCCCCAAAAAGAAATGGCTTTAATTCATCATATTTCTGTGGGGTTTTCCGTGGTATATGTAAATAACCACGTATATAACATATACCGTGGTATATGTGCATGTAAGGGGTCTGATGTCCGAGTGAATAGCGCTCTGGCGCTTAGTACCATATGTTTCGTTATAGCTGGCATTGTTAGCTTAGTCTTGGAGGTGCAATGAATATTTGTCGTGATCCGTAATCCACTTTAAACCGTAGACTCATATGACCATACAACGTCATAGATCCGAATCAGACTTCTTCTCACCCACATCATTACCAAACTGTACAGGGGTAACTCAGTTCTGGGCACAGTGATGTGGTGTAATAGTAGTAGTCATATTAAACTAGGCATCTACTGTTTAAAATGGATTCTGAACCACTACAAACATCCAAAACACAGCTGGGACACGAACCCGAAACCTGCCACACCGAACACTAGTGATTACACATTTTAAATCAAGTAGTATACAAAACTTATACATGTACTTTACTAGATGGATTTACTATAATTGTTACCTATTACTTAAAAATATACGGGCCTGAATGACCGAGTGGTTGGCGTTCTGGCGTTCGGTACCAAAGGTTTCGGGTTCGCGTCCCGGCGGTGACATGGATGTTTATAGTGGTTTGGAATTCACTTTAAATTGTAGGTTCCGGTCTAATATTTTGGTAGAGTGTTGCGGGGGTATTGTTACTCCGCGTCCGTGGCTTATCTTCGAGTTACACGCGCCTCCTGGGTAATGCAAAATGAATAACGTCTGTGCAGCGCTTGCCTTAAGGCATCCAAGACCAAGCTGTCTAAGTGTTTGCCAGCTGCATTAGAAAAAAATCTTAAAAATAAACAATTCAGATGCTATCATATTACTTCATTAACTTATTTTTTCCCTCGATTATTTATCATGGAAGAAGACAAAATTTATATTTTACAAATTTCTATGACTCCATTTTTATTCAAGAGATTCATTTTAAATCGTTTATATATACGACTTGTTCACATATAGAAAACAGAAAAACTCTACTTCACGTAAAGAGGCCGCTCTTGAACATAAACTAGCAAAGAAGAAAAACAGAATCTCCGAGAAAGAAAAATCTCTTGGTTCGGCAAAATGAAAAGGAAGTTAATTAAGTGGAAAACAAAGAAGAATGAGGAGATAGAATAAGGAATGCGTGGATGTAGGAGAAAATGAAATTCCAAATAAGCAAATAAAGTTAATTAGTAACTAAACATTTGTAATCAAGTAGCAAATAATAGTTATGGCTTAAAAAAAAGGAACGTTATATAAACAAACGTAATTAACGTTCCTAATTTTAGTACATCTAATAACTTGTTTTATTTTATTACACTTGTATTCAAGATTAAAAGAAGTTGCACATTTTGTTGACTATTTTCGAAAAGTACTGAACAAAGAGTAAGTACATTGCTTTTAAACAAGCAAAGAAGCAAATCTTTAGTGCCTAATACGCAAGCGTGCACATGCGTATGAAAGGGGCATATAGAAGAACAGATTTTATAAATGCATGTGGTTATTTACTTGCATTGCGCGCCAAATATGGTGGCCTTGTTTTTAAAGTTAGATTGAATTAAAAAACAAACAGTTGAAACGAGTGACCATCCACGTTTGAATGATAGACGTGGAGACACTAGATGAAGTTTAATGTTAGTGTTTAATAGATTGCTAGAGACGAACTTTTAATGTATGACATCGTATCAGGCAGAGGAAAACAGCTTAAGGTTAATGGATTCAAAATGAGAATACCCGGTGAAGTTCAATCAAGAGTCACAAAGGCCAAAGAAGAACTACATTTAACCATTACTGTTAAGCTTAACAAGAATGAAATAGCCTGTAAATACTCGCTGAATTTCATGTGAACCCAGAAACCCTACTTTAATGACTTCAGGTTTTTAGAAATCTACATGAGAAAATATTTGCGAGAAGACTTGCTATTTGAAGGTTCGTTTACTCCACACATAGTAGAGATTGTGTAGCATGGTGCAGAAAACCTTCACGTTGGAACAGAGATCAATAGAGGAACGCTATATTCACTGATGAGTCCCGACTCAGCCTAAACACTTACGTATGTTCATCTGGAGAAATCCAGAGATCCATCACCTGTACACCAACTCCAGAAAAAGATATCTCTATGGCAACAGAGGATTGATGGTATGGGTGTATGGCATAGGCTTCGTATCTTTGACAAAGTATTTATGACATACTATGTGATATGGAGATCAGATTTTGAAACCTTATGAACATCTTTTCAGGAGTGTAATCTGGCATGATTACTTTTTTTTATGCCATGTCACGCTTCCAACTTGGACTTATCAGATCGATCGATTTCTATAAAAAATATTCACTGAATTGATGGGCCAAGCGAAAATATAAACATAAACCATATAGAACATATCTGCAATGCTTTTGGGAGGACAACTGCAATTCGTCTTCCACCACTCAGAATCAAACAGAGCCAAAGCGCAATGTTCCTGTTAGGAGGACCAGTTTTCTTTGAGATTAATAAACCGTCAATTAATACTTCAAGTATGAACAATATTACTGTCGGAGTAGGACCATTCAATTTTGAGGTTAATAAACTGTCAGATAATACTTCAAGTATGAAACAATGTTATTGATGGGGTAGGATCATTTTTCTCAGATATTAATAAACTGACAGATAATACTTCAAACTTGAATTAACTTTATGAAAGTTGCATACTTGTCAGAAAGACCATAACTTTTATTAACCTATTTTTTGTTCGATATTTTATGCTCTGTTCCAATACTTTGAGGAGCACGCTACGATCATGCATGTGTATCATAATTATATGATTATTTACTAGTAAAATACCAATCTATATTAACATCGAATTTAGTTAGAATCTTCTTATTAATTCTGGAGATAATTAATCACATTAATACTCTTAATAAGCGACATTGATCCATTAAATTTTCTTAAATTTTGAACAACAATGTAGATTTAGATGCATTTTACTCATTTTGTTATTAACATATGTTAATAATTACTACATCATCAATAAAAGTACTATTATAAATCATTCAATCGAGCATTTCTAAAATGCTAGTAACTATTTGATTGATAACTTAAAATGCGTATTTAAAAGAAGAAAAAATTGAAAATTTCATTAAAAAATTTGTAAGGGGAAAAAAATAACTTAATAGAAACTCAAATTTAACAAAATATATTGATATAAATTCATTTTGGATATCTTTTTGTATTCATAATGCTCTGTTCTTAAATATTTTGTTACTACAAAAATTAATTTTGTTGTAGCAAAATTTAAATAAAAGTTTTACAAGTAAATATTACATATAGTGATTTTTCATTAAAAAGTGCATTGCACATTATAATTATTATTAAGTAAATGTCGATACAGTTTTATATTAAATTAATGATAATAAAAAGTTAATAAATATTTATGAGTTTGCTTAAATTTCTAATATTCTAAAATCAATTTCTCTAATTAAATAACATAATTTTTAAAAACATAAAAATAAATAAATTAAGAAATCTATAAAGAAACTAAGAGTTCAAGATTATTATTTTTTCCATTAACCTATTAACTACAAAATTTTAAAATATATCTAAAAAACAATAACTGAGAAATACTGAGAAAGGCAAAGAATTAAGGAAATCACAAATATCTGAAATATATTCAAATTTAAAATAACAACAAACCTCAACTAGAAATATTCTTTTACTAGCAAGAAATGTTAAATTAATTTCATACCATGTAAATATTTTCATTATACGCACTCCTTTCATTAATTAAATATTATATTTATTTAAACTAATGCAAACCAACATCAATTGTATAGAACTTTTAAAATAAAACATGAAAAAGCATTACTTTTGAAGCAATTTCTTATTCAAAAGAAACGTAAATGATTAAATTACTGAAAGAATTCAAATCGTAACAGAAACAAAAACTGGTATATTATGTGATGCATCCTAATAGAAAACGGAATACAATACTGTAAATAAATTAAGAAATATACGAAATAAACGAACTGTATTTATTGAAACTCTTTCGCTTTGCTTTAAAAAAAAACAAATTATTTGCAGTAGATGAATAAAATTTTCCACACAAAAAAACTTTTTCCTTGCTATACGAAAGTATTTGTGTGTAGTTTACTGTTCGAAATTTGTATACATGAGACTTTCTTAAACACCAAGAAAAAATAAATGTAGGGTTTTTTCAATCGAATTTATATTCAAATAGGCGTGTAAGCATACAGTTTTGGAATGCATAATATTTTTGGTTAGAACATCCAAACCTAGAGCCAAATTTCTAAAAGTACAAGTAAAAATAAATCTATTGAATAAATTACTTACAATTTTTAACTGTAACTGTAACGATTTGGAATAGAAGTAAAAACATTCCGTGTGATGTGTCTAAAATTTAAAAGAAACATCTTTCGAGTTTTGAGAAACATGACTTTTATTGTTATTATTTATTTATTTTTTTTTAGCTTAATGGAAATATTTGTTTTAACGCTCAAAGTTGTCGAAATTTTTTTTTTTTTGGTTTTCAATCTTGCCTCAAAAATGTATTGGAATTTCAGAATATATTTCTTTCTAACGTCAACGTGCCTGTCAATCGATGCAGTGGTTTGACAATTCCATATTTATGCGAGTATAAACTGAAGCTGAAAGATTTTTTTTGCCCAATGTTTATTTATTTTAAAAAATTTTCTTTCAGATTTGTTACAATAGAAGAGTATTTTGTTCAAAAATATTTTTTTAGACATTTCGTTAAATAAGATTTTATATGACCTTACATTTGAAAATTGTCTTCATATTCTATTGTTTTTATTTAAAGCGTCAAAGGTATTCAATATTATTTGATAAGATAGCTACGAAGCGGACGCTGTATCATGAATATAACAAATTTAATAATAATGTATGTTATATGACAAGTATATAATAAACCCATCACTCACATTTGACAACAAAAATCAGTATTGTGGGTAATTATATTGCATGCAATTAGTGTTTATGTACCTACAATAACCTTTATAATCCATAATAGAAATAAGAAATTCAGAAAAATCTGAAATATATTCAAATATAAAATAACAATAACCTCAAAAACCAATAATAGAAGGAAGAATTTCATAAATATCTGAAATGTATTCAAATTAAAAATAATAATAAACCTCAAGAAGAAATATTGTTTTATTAGCAAGAAATGCTAAATTAATTTCATAGTATGTAAATATTTTCATTATAAATACTCCTTTCATTAATTAAATAATAGATTTATTTAAACTAACAGAAGAACTTTTAAGATAAAACATGAAAAACCATGACTTTTGAAGCAATTTCTCATTTAAAAGAAACGTAAATGATTAAATTACTGTAAGAATACAAATCGTAAAAGAAACAAAAACTGGAATATTATGAGTTGCATCCTAATAGAAAATGGAATACATTACTCTAAATAAATTAAGAAATATACGAACCAAACGAACTGTATTTATGAAGCCTCTTTCGCTTTGCTTTAAAAGAAAACAAATTATTTGCAGTAGATGAATAAAATTTTCCACACAAAAAAGGAAAGTTTTTTCTTTGCTATACGAAAGTATTCGAGTGTAGTCCACTGTTCAACATTTGTATGCATGAGTCTTTCTTAAACACCAAGAAAAAATAAATGTAGGCTTTTTCAATCGAATTTATATTCAAATAGACGTGTAAGCATACAGTTTTGGAATGCATAATATTTTTACTTAGAACCTACAAAACTAGAACCAAATTTCTGAAAGTACAAGTAAAAAGAAATCTTACTGAATAGATTACTTACAATTTTAACTGCAACTCTAACTATAACGATTTGCAATAGAAGTAAAAACATTCTGTGCGATGTGTCTCAAATTTAAAAGAAACACCTTTCAAAGAGTTTTGAGAAACATGTTCTTTATTATTGTTATTATTTTTTTTTTAGTTTTATGAAAATATTTGTTTTAACGCTCAAAGTTAACGGCATTTATTTATTTTTTTGGTTTTCAGTCTCATCTCAAAAATGTATTGGAATTTTAGAATATATTTATTTCTTGCGTCAACGTGTCTGTCAATCGACAATTTCATATTTATGTTTGACAATTCATATTTATGAGAGTATAAATCTGAAGTAAATGATTTTTTTTACACAATGTTTATTTATTTTTAAGAATGTTTCTTTGAACCTTGATACAATAGAAATTTTTTTTTTTCAAAAATATTTTTTTAAATATTTCTTAAAATAAGATTTTATGTTACCTTACATTTGAAAATTGTCTTCATATACTGTTGTTTTTATTTAAAGCGGTAAAGGTATTCAACTATATTTGAAAAGACAGCTACCACACTGACACTGTATCCCGAATCTAACCAATTTATTAATAATAAACATAAAGTAATAATTATTATTATTAATAACAATTTGTGTATTTATGTATGCATATTTATGCTTTATGTAGTAATTAATGAAATGTTTTATTCTTTTAGATTACATAAAGTAGAATAAAACTTTAGATAATTATAAAATTTCGGTTTGATTTGTCGCTCTACCGTCATTTTGATCACACTTTGGTCTAATTAAACTGGGACTTACAGTTTAACGTGGATTCTGAACCATCAGCAAACATCTATGCCACCGACAGGATTCGAAACTGGAGACCGTGGTACCAATGGTTAGGTCCAATGGTGAGCTCGAGGAGGTGGCAGTATAGGGCGAGAAATCTTCAGATAACCATTCCTTGGAATATTCAGTCAATATTGTGATTGCAATCGTTATGGCTTTCAAATGTGTAGAAGCCGATAGGGCAAACCATACGTGACCTCAAACAGAAAACTCCCGCATGACGATAAATCTTTGGGCCGTTATGTATATGATGTGCTTGAGGAGGAGACAGTATAGAGAAGAAATCATCAAATACCGTTCCTTGAGATATTCAATCCAAATTGGGACTGCAAAATGGTGTTACAGAGTTGCAGATCCAAATGCTTGTCCTGGAAAAGGCTGAATCTGCTACATATCTATTAGTGAATTATCTCATGAAATTGTCCAGCGTTTAGAAAACAAGAACAATAAGTTTTTTAAAAACCGCTAAGTAATACGAAAACAATCTGTGTATAAGAAAATGGAAGTCAAGAGATTACTGCAAAACTTAGGAAAACAAGCAAAAACTGGAAGCAATTCAAGACAATTTTAGTGCATTTTAAGAAATAGTTATAAAAACATAAACATGGATTTTAATTCTAAAAGTGTTCTACACAAACAAACTAGCAAACAAAAAAAGATATAAATGAAGAATTAACTGCAATACTGAGATTTTCCAGAAAAGAAAGTCGTCTTTTAAAGTAAACAGATAAGTCCGAAATGCAGCTTACAGTCTAATCCGCGTTAATCGCGCTGTCACAGACTCGAATTACTAAAAACCAGGACTAAGCGGATCAGGCCATTACGCAACAAGTGCGTCCGAAAATATCCAAAAGACCAAAACAAGATCACTTTTATGGAGTAAAAAAAAACCGAGTTTATAGAAATAGGAATGGAAGGTTATTTTCGATAATTCTACACTTAAGCGATTTAATGCCGTAAATAGAGTTTAAAGTCTTTTGTGTTTGGGTAAATGTTTTTACAGTGCTTTCCATAAATCTTTTAAAAAGAAGACATCTAGAGTAAAGTATCAGATTGCTACTCTATGCAGCGAAGTATAGCATCTATTCTAGTCGTGATTTTGTATCAGTAATGGGTTCTTCTTTTTTGAAACATTCTGAAAGTTCTGAAAGATTTAAAAATTCATCTTTAAGTGTACTGATTTATGATCATCATCATTGGCTCAACAGCCCCATGGTGGGACAAGAACATCTTCCTACTGGCAGATTTCTGGACAAGAAATGTTTTTGTTTTTACGTTGTGGGGTTATCAGCCTTACGCCCAATACTCTATGGTCATACTAGACTGGGAACTACTTTAAAGTGGAATCCGAATCTCTACAAACATTTATGGCACCGCCGGGTTTTGAACCGAAAACCTGGGACACCGAGCGCTAATCACTCCGCCATCAGGACCCTGTAGTATCTATTCTAGTTATGATTATTGTATCAGTAATGGGTTTCTGCTTTTGAACTTGTATGCGTTGAAATTTATCACACGTGTAAGTGGGTTTCTTTAATAAATCATAAATATAATGCAATCATCGTCAGAATTGGCCATACATGAATATCTATCAGATGCAAATCCAATTCGGCTAGAAGTTGATTGGATTGTCTCTCTACGGTTGTTTTATGCACACTTTTAGCTAATTAGACCGGGACCTACAGTTTAACGTGGATTACGAATAACTAACACACATCCCTGCCACCGCCAGGATTCGAACCCGAAACCCGTGGTTCCAAAGGACAGAGCGCTAATCAATTGACCACCAGGCCGCAATCGGGCTAGCAGTTGAAGAGGAAAATAGAAAATTTCACGAAATACGAGTTGTTGGGAAATGCTCAAAGTTATGTTTGAAAAAAATGTACTAAAAAAAACCCATCTGGCCTTCTTTGATTTAATTATAATTCTATTTATTTGCACTCAGTTTGCAGGGACATCGAATTATTAAAAATAAAATCAAGTAAAAGTTTCATTAAATCATGATTAAGGACTATTAAATTCAAATTGCTGTTAAAGTGAATACCAATTGCATCGATTCCTTTTACGTATAAAATGTTTCTCTTTGTAATGGGTTTATTTTCAGGGTTTGAATTTTATAGATAGATGGCAGAATTCATTTATCTGTAAATTCATTAATGAATGAATAAATAAATAATTCATAAATGATTTCTGTCATTTATCAAAGAAAGTAGTTTTGAAAAATTGAAAAATTTATCTTTAAGTATCCTGATTTATGTTGCCCTTTGAAATTTATAAATATTACTTCTTTTAAAAAAAAATACTTGTTAGTAATATGATTCTATGTAGGTTAATAATAGGTTTCCTATTATATAAGATTTAGTAGTAGGTTTAGTTTTAACTAATTTTAATTTAGTTGGGTTATTAATAGTATTTTAAGTATTAATTAAAATATAGGATGACATGCAACATAATAATAATGATTTACATAATTTTTAATAATTATAATTATCGTTGTCCGTAACGTGCGTCCGTAGCATATCTTCAAGCCACACACTTGCCCCCTGGGTACTGCTAAACGAGTAACAGCGGTGCAGCCCTTGCTTATGGCATAAAAATTTATGTTTCTGTATTTCCAACTGCATTAAAAAAACAATGTAAGTAAAATTATATTTTTAATTATTATAATTTTGATTTGTGCAACTATCATACAAGAGACTGTACTAAATTGCAAGATGAGTATGTTGTAGTCCCCGTTTTCAGAAATAAGGAGACTAGATGGTGATTGTAATAAAGCTTATAAAAATCTCGTATTTACACTGAAGTGACAAAAGTCATGGGATAGCAATATGCAAATTTTCAGATGGCAGTAGCATCGCGTAGAACAGGTATAAATGCGCAGTGCTTTCGCAGAGCTTTCATTTCTGTTCAAGTTATTCATGTGAAGAGGTTTTGACGTGATGATGACCGCACGACGGGAATTAACAGACTTTGAACGCGGAATGTTAGTTGGAGCTAGAGGCATAGGTCATGCCATTTCGGAAATCGTAAGGGAATTCAACATTCCCAGATCCACTGTGTCAAGAGTGTGCCGAGAGTATGAAATTTCAGGCATAACATCCCGCCATGGACAGCGCAGTGGTCGACCGCCTGCACTTAACGACCGAGACCGGCGACGTCTGCAAAGAGTCGTAAATTCTAACAGACAAGCAATACTGCGTCAAATAACCGCAGAAATCAATGTGGGACGTACAAGGGACTTGTCTGTTAGAACTGTGCGGAGAAATTTGGCTTTCTTGGGCTATTCCAGCAGAAGACCGACTCGAGTGCCTTTACTGACAGAACGGCATCGCTTGCAGCGACTCTCGTGGGCACGTGAGCATATCGGTTGGTCCCTAGATGAATGGAAAACCGTGGCCTGGTCCGATGAGTCACGATTTCAGATGGTAAGAGCTGATGGTAGGGTTCGAGTGTGGCGCAGACCCACGAAGCCATGGACCCAAACTGTCAGCAAGGCACTGTTCAAGCTGGTGGTGGCTCCGTAATGGTGTGGGCTGTTTTTTCATGGCATGGACTTGGTCCTCTGGTGCGACTGGACCGAACATTGACTGGAAATGCTTATGTTCAGCTACTTGGAGATCACTTGCAGCCCTTCATGGACTTCATGTACCCAAACAACGATGGGATTTTAATGGATGACAATGCGCCATGTCACCGGGCCACAACTGTTCGCGATTGGTTTGAAGAACATTCTGGACAATTCCAACGAATGATCTGGCCACCTAGATCGCCCGACATGAATCCCATCCAGCATTTATGGGACATCATCGAGAGGTCTGTTCGTGCCCAAAATCCTGCACCATCAACGCTTTCACAGTTATGGACGTCTATCGAGACAGCATGGCTCAATATTCCTGCAGAAGACTTCCAACGACTTGTTGAGTCCATACCACGTCGAGTTGCTGCACTTCGCCGGGCGAAAGGAGGGCCGACACGATATTAAGAGGTATCCCATGACTTTTGTCACTTCAGTGTATAGTAAGTGGTTGATTTCTTGTTTTCTCCTCACGACACTCATGTAATGGACAGCTATCTCCGAAAGACCTTCGAAAGGCAATATCTTCCTATCTGAATCTGTCAATTGACAGTTCGTTTGTTCGTGGTATATATTCATAAAGGGAATACGATGTCTATTCAGGCACAAAAATATCTTTTAAATCTATTTCTATAATTCATGTAGCTCACGGTCTACAATATTGATACAATCAATAAATACGACTTTTGAGTTATGATTGCTGCCAAGATTGTTTCCTGTTACTTGTATGCTACGAAAAAACTTACAGATTAATAGCATGAAACATAAATTTCGTGTTATTGATAACTTAGAAATGAAAAGGAACGTTCTTATTTTTTAATTGAAGACAAAAAAATTTGAAACTATCATGGAAACCAGGGTTTATCTAAGTTCCATATCAGTATGCCCCTTAAATTTGAATTGCAAACAAACAAGGCAATCTTTTCAAAGTTTTTGAAATGAATCATGATAAATTTACTGATCTCACAGAACAGCTACGTCAAAATTTCATTGTAAAAACTAAATCTAAAATTGTACACTTTTACGAATTTTCTGTATTAAAAGTTGAAAAACAATCATTGGATTATTTCTATAAGAATTTTTTTAAATAAGTAGATTTTAAAACTGATAATAGAAAGACTACAGACACAGGAAAAATTTCAGTCTCTCTGGGAAACAATATGGAAAAAGTTACAACAAATATCTTGTGATATCAAAGAATAAATTTGACGATTTTTTGACGATAGTTAATAGCTAGTAATGCAATACGCAATTGTTATTCAGCGTTTTGGCGCAATCTAAGATTGGAATGATAAAAAATTGGTTCTATTTTTAAATCCATATAAATATTGGCTATTATTAGGAAATTGTTTCCTTTCTTTAGTATTTTAATAAATCATGTAGCATTGAAGCATTTAGATTGTCCTTTTCGCCACTTGTAACAACGCGCGCCGCTGGTGAGTATTAGGGAGGAGGTTCAATCCGCTGGAGACATTGTTGTAGACACTGTTTCTAAACACGAGGAGACTCGATGGCGTTTCTAATGTCCAGCATCTTGCCTCGTGATTCAGACTACCTGGTAGGAGTTTTCCCTGTTTTAACCCATACGATACGCAAATGCGGGGTAGTTTCTCCTAAAGGCCCTTCCGGAAGACACTTCCCTGCTTCTTTAGCGTCCCGGAGTCAAGTCAGACTTTTACCTATGGGTGCTTCATCAAAACCGAAGATGCCCTCCTCTTTCTTTCCTTCTATGAGTAGACTATACATGGTGTATCCGTCCTGCAGTGCAGAACACGGAGGATTAGCCACAACAACACAGCAATGCAATATCAGTGTCTCAGTGCCACAGTCCCGGCGGTGTCATGGATGTTTGTAGTGGTTCAGAATCCATTTCAAGCCGCTGATCCCGGTCAAATATGACTGCAGAGCGCTGGGAATAGGGCTGACAACCTTACGCCGTAAAAAGTCAGAGCCATGGAGCCAAGTCAGACTTCTACCTACGATTTCTCCATCACAACAGAAGCTGCTCCCCATTTCCCTTCCTTCCATGAAAACACAGGGGTTCTTGGACTGGGTCTAGATGTTGCTGTCTACCACGTGGGATAAGAAACAAACAAAAACAGATTGTCATTTTATTATTTTGTAGCACGTTACAATGTGGAAGTGTTGGAGACTCGACTAGATCCTTCGAGTCAGGAGTCGGTTGAATTCGTTCAATAGGATTCGGCTGAAAATACCACTCCCGACTATTTTATAAAAATAATTTTAAAATTTTTGATTTTCAAATAGTTTTCAAAAACAATGTTATAAAAATAATTTAGTAAATTGAAGAAAATGAATGCTAAATCTAAATGCTGAAATAATTCAATTGCATCTTTCAATAATACAACTAGTAGAGAAGACAGTGATTGCTTTAACAACATAATAAGTTAAGTGACTTTTCGTAGCAGTGAGGCTTATAAAAATCTATCTTGGCTTACCGATGTAAGTAGATCTTATAGAAGCTATTCTATCATTAAGAACAAATAAGTTTTAATGTAATATAAATTTAGCATCTTTGGGCTTCAAATATAAAGCTTTCATTTGCTTGTGTTAAGATATTTTATAAATCTGTGTAACTCGTTATTTGGTATTGTTATTTTTTTAGGATATATGCTTTTTTGTAGGCAAATTTTTAGTACAAAAGTCTCTCTAAAGTGAATGCAAATACTACACCTTTAAATAATAGGAATCATTAATTATGAGAATGATTTACATTTTAAAACCAAAGAAATAGTAATTATTACTTATGTTTATGATTTACATTTTAAAACCAAAGAAATAGTAATTATTACTTATGGGTATGATTTACATTTTAAAACCGAAGAAATAGTAACCATTACTTATGGGTATGATCTATGGGTATGCTATACATTTTAAAACCAAAGAAATAGTAATCATTACTTATGGGTATGATCTACATTTTAAAATCAAAGAAATAGTAAAATCTAATACAAATAATATAATCTAATAAAAATAGTATGAATAGTACGTTAAATGTAAATCTATATTAAAAATGTAAATTAAAGAAATATAATCATTACTTATGGGTATGATCTACATTTAAAACCAAAAAAATAGTAATTTAAAAACCAAAGAAATAGTAATCATTACTTATTTATGGATCTACATTTTAAAACCAAGAAATATTAATCATTAAATTATGATTAATGTAATAATCAAAGAAATAGTAATCATTACTGGGTATGATCTACATTTTAAAACCAAAGAAATAGTAATCATTACTTATGGGTATGATTACATTTTAAAACCAAAGAAATAGTAAATAGTAATCTACATTTTAAAACCAAAAAATAGTTCATGGGTATGATCTACATTTTAAAACCAAAGAAATAGTAATCATTACTTATGGGTATGATCTATATTTTAAAACCAAAAAATAGTAATCATTACTTATGGGTATGATCTACATTTTAAAACCAAAGAAATAGTAATCATTATTTATGGGTATGATCTACATTTTAAAACCAAAGAAATAGTAATTTTAAAACATTACTTATGGGTATGATCTACATTTTAAAACCAAAGAAATAGTAATCATTACTATGATGGGTATGATCTATGGGTATGATCTACATTTTAAAACCAAAGAAATAGTAATCATTACTTATGGGTATGATCTACATTTTAAAACCAAAGAAATAGTAATCATTACTTATGGGTATGATCTACATTTTAAAATTTACAAAAACCAAAGAAATAGTAATCATTACTTATGGGTATGATCTACATTTTAAAACCAAAGAAATAGTAAATAGTAATCATTACCAAAGAAATAGTAATCATTATGGGTATGATCTACATTTTAAAACCAAAGAAATAGTAATCATTACTTATGGGTATGATCTACATTTTAAAACCAAAGAAATAGTAATCATTACTTATGGGTATGATCTACATTTTAAAACCAAAGAAATAGTAATCATTACTTATGGGTATGATCTCTACATTTTAAAACCAAAGAAATAGTAATCATTACTTATGGGTACTACATTAGTTATGGGTATGATCTACATTTTAAAACCAAAGAAATAGTAATCATTACTTATGGGTATGATCTACATTTTAAAACCAAAGAAATAGTAATCATTACTTATGGGTATGATCTACATTTTAAAACCAAAGAAATAGTAATCATTACTTATGGGTATGATCTACATTTTAAAACCAAAGAAATAGTAATCATTACTTATGGGTATGATCTACATTTTAAAACCAAAGAAATAGTAATCATTACTTATGGGTATGATCTACATTTTAAAACCAAAGAAATAGTAATCATTACTTATGGGTATGATCTACATTTTAAAACCAAAGAAATAGTAATCATTACTTATGGGTATGATCTACATTTAATCATTACTTAAACCAAAAACCAAAGAAATAGTAATCATTACTTATGGGTATGATCTACATTTTAAAACCAAAGAAATAGTAATCATTACTTATGGGTATGATCTACATTTTAAAACCAAAGAAATAGTAATCATTACTTATGGGTATGATCTACATTTTAAAACCAAAGAAATAGTAATCATTACTTATGGGTATGATCTACATTTTAAAACCAAAGAAATAGTAATCATTACTTATGGGTATGATCTGCATTTTAAAACCAAAGAAATAGTAATCATTACTTATGGGTATGATCTACATTTTAAAACCAAAGAAATAGTAATCATTACTTATGGGTATGATCTACATTTTAAAACCAAAGAAATAGTAATCATTACTTATGGGTATGATCTACATTTTAAAACCAAAGAAATAGTAATCATTACTTATGGGTATGATCTACATTTTAAAACCAAAGAAATAGTAATCATTACTTATGGGTATGATCTACATTTTAAAACCAAAGAAATAGTAATCATTACTTATGGGTATGATCTACATTTTAAAACCAAAGAAATAGTAATCATTACTTATGGGTATGATCTACATTTTAAAACCAAAGAAATAGTAATCATTACTTATGGGTATGATCTACATTTTAAAACCAAAGAAATAGTAATCATTACTTATGGGTATGATCTACATTTTAAAACCAAATAAATAGTAATCATTATTTATGGGTATGATCTACACTTTAAAACCAAAGAAATAGTAATCATTACTTATGGGTATGATCTATATTTTGAAACCAAAAAAATAGTAATCACTATTTATGACTATGATTTACATTTTAAAACCAAAGAAATATTAATCATTATTTATGCGTATGATCTGTATTTTAAAACCAAAGAAATTGTAATGATTACTTATGGGTATGATCTACATTTTAAAACCAAAACGAATAGTATCATAATATTAGTAAAAAGTGCAAAGTAAAAAACAATCACTATAATATCTTTCTTCTAATAAAGAAATTTTTAAAATATTTTTTTTTATCTTTCAGTTAAAGACGGTATATAAAAGTTCTTTAAGATTCAAAACTTCTAAGAAAGAAAAAAAAATATTTTAGGAAGTATTAAAAGATTTATTTTATTATTTATTAGCTTTAATAATTGCAATAAATGTGAAATGTTTTAAAATCAGTTTTTCTTATTTACAAATAGTGTGAATTTAAATATATTAAGATTAAAAAGGTTTAGACTAAAACACTAGACTAAAAGGTTATGCACGTGTGTTCTTTTGGAGGGAAAATCAATTTGTAAGTGTTGTGAAAATTCGATTGTAACTGCGTGTGGTTGGGTTGAAATATTTGAGGCACAGGTTGGAGAACTCACAACTTTATATAGTTTGTTGTTGTTGTTTCTTATCCCACTTGGCTGGCCAAGCCCAGGAGCCCATACGTGCTCATGATTGAAGGGGAAGGAAGCAGCTTCTGTTGTGATGGAGCACCCGTAGGTAGAAGCCTGACTTTTGCTCCGTGACGCTCTTACAGTCACAGGAGACCGGGACCTACGGCTTAAAGTGGATTCCGAACCACTACAAACATCCAGGGCACCGCCGGGATTCGAACCCGAAACCTGTGGCACCGAGCGCTAGACACTCGGCCATTCAGGTCCCAAATTTGTGAATGCCAACGGCATGCGGTGTTCCCAGGTGGCCACCCACCCAAGTACTGACCGCGCCCAATGATGCTTGACTTCGGTGATCTAACGAGAACCGGTATATTCAGCATGGTATGGCCGTTGGCTACTTTATATATAAACACACTAACATCACATGCATACAATTAAAACAGTAGCATACATACGTAGCATATTTAAAAACGTATAATTATAGATTCGTGGAAGGATTCCACTTCTAAGCTGAAACCTCTATACTCAGTTACGCTCAGGGTGCGCGAAGAAAACTTCTTTTCCTCTCGGGATGAGAGATTACTAACTAAACACGTTTCTCAGCGGGAGCGCAGATTGCGCTGTACTTCCTCTTGGTTGAGAGTTTCTAGGCCTACTGACCCTTTCTCCTGAACGGCACAGAGGGCACTCTTGACAGTGCGTAGGAGGAAGCACGGCAGTACTTTACGATGAGTTTTAAATGTATTACGGAAACACATGAAAACAATTAGACATATTTGCATTTTCATTAAAGCCTTTAGGAAGTTATAAAGATTTTGTAAAAAAATAAATAGCACAAATAATGTTAAGTGAATCTACATGCACATTGCTTGTTAAAAAATAGCTCATTTTAATCCCATAAATACTTAAAGAGCTTTTATTATTTATTTTAAAGATGCGCATATTTAGTAGTGATTTTTTAGTCATAATAAATAAAATAAAAGTTTTTTTTTCAGTGATTTTTAAGAAAACGTTTTCATATTTCTATATTCAAAACGTCCTTTATTTATGAACAAGTATTATTGACATTTGAGAATATATTTCAGGTTTTTGAAATTTAATCTTAAAATTGATACAAAATCAAATAAATAAATAATTGAAATAATATTGATATCAAGTATTAATGTTATATATAACAATAAGAAAGTTACTTTATTAATTATCTCACTTTAGTTCTTAATTTTTAACTAACGTCCTTGTAGGAATTATTAATTTCTCTTTAAACGTATGTTAACGTCCGTTAACGTAACGTTTAAACGTATGTTAACATTCTTTTTAAAAGAACGTGAATTGTATAATACAATGAACATTTCATTTTTAATGCTTTTGTTAAAAAAATTGTTTGTTGTAATAATTAATATTAATAAAAGACAGTAATAAAAAAGCCAAAATTTTAACTTTATTAGTAATCTCTTTAAACAAAAAAGATGTTAGTATGTTGCCATAACTTCAAACTATTTTTTTCAAATCTTGTTTGAACTATCTTTTTTAGTTTTCTTGAACCAAAATGATTCAGAAGAGAACATTTTTTAATAAATGACAATAAAAAGACTTTTTAATTTATGTTCTTAATTTTTTGTTTTCGAAAATTTGTGAAAAGTTTAGTTTTGCTTTAACAAAAAGTTAAATAAATTATTTAATCCACTTTAGAATGGAAGAAAAAAACTTACTCAAACATACAGCCACTAAACGCATTATTCTTCGTTTAATAATCTGAAAGCCCAACAAATTATAATAAAGAAACAAAACAGCCCAGAGGGCAAAATCAAAAACAGTAGTTTATTTTTGGCGTTGTTCCATAAGAGATATGTACATACAAAAAATATTCAAATCTTTAATAGATTAGACTTTACTATAAAATAAAAAAAATTTTAAATAAATCTGATTTAAATATTCCCTAAAAAACAAATAAAATTTAATAAAATAATTTTTTTCATAAACATTATCAGCGAAATATATAAAAAAACGATATTATTCATCACATAATAAAAGTTTTTTTTTAAAATTAAAAGGTTTTTTAAAGCTTTAATAAAAAATTGCTTTTTCCTTTTATAGAAAATAATCAATACTTTGGGTTATTGATTCAGACCAAGCTTTAATTTAATGATAAATTTAATGCATGGCTCATATATTAATCATATTGATCTTTGGAATTAAATACATATGTACATACAATAAATATTCAGATCTTTAAAATATTAAACTTTTACTATAAAGTTAAAGAAATTTTAAATAAATCTGATTAAAATATTCCCTAAAAACAAATAAAATTTAATAAAATAATTTTTTTCATCATTATTATCTGCGAAATATATAAAAAAAACGATATTATTAGCACTTAATAAAATCTTTTAAAAAAACCGGAAAGATTTTTAAAGCTTCAATAAAAAAATTGCTTTTTACTTTTATAGAAAATAATCAATACTTTGGGTTATTGATTCCAACAATGCTTTAATGTAATGGTACATTTAAAGTATGCCCCATATATGAATTATATTGATCTTTGGAATTAAATACATATGTACATACAATAAATATTCAGATCTTTAAAGATTAGACTTTACTATAAAATAAAATAAATTTTAAATAAATCTGATTAAAATATTCCCTACAAAACAAATAAAAAAACGATATTATTCATCACTTAATAAAATCTTTTAAAAAAACAGAAAGAATTTTAAAGCTTCAATAAAAAAATTGCTTTTTTCCTTTTATAGAAAATAATCAATACTTTGGGTTATTGATTCAACAATGCTTTAATTTAATGATACATTTAATGCATGGCTCATATATTAATCATATTGATCTTTGGAATTAAATACATTCTGTTGTGATGGAGCACCCCGTAGTACATACAATAAATATTCAGATCTTTGGGGCCTAAAATATAAACTTTTACTATAAAATTAAAGAAATTTTAAATAAATCTGATTAAAATATTCCCTACAAAACAAGTAAAATTTAATAAAATAATTTTTTCACCATCATTCCCTGCGAAATATATATAAAAAGATATTGTTCATCACTTAATAAAATCATTTTAAAAATCAAAATGAATTTTAAAGCTTCAATACAAAAAAAAAATACTTTTTCTATTTATAGAAAATAACCAATACTTTGGGTTATTGATTCTAACCATACTTAAATTTAATGATAAGTTTAATGTATGGCCCAAATATTAATAATATTGATCTTTGGAATTAAATACATTGATTTTTGGAGTTAATTATATTGATCTTTGTGCTTAACTAACTAATCTTGAGAAAAACATGAAGTTATGTTTATTTTAAAACAAGTATGATAACATTTTGATGCTCAATAAAGTAAGTATATAAATGATGACATTTTTAAAGTGAAAAATCACATTTAAAGATTAAGTTTTTATTCCTTTTTATAATTTACTTCTACAAATTTATTTTAAAAAAATGACTAAATGGTATTTATTGTAAAGTTAAAAGTCACTTAATCTAAAACTAAATAAATTAGTTAGTAGTGATTATCTTAAATAAAGTTAATTCAGACATTAAAGATTGATGCAGCCTTTGGTTAAGCATATTTCATGTTTAATTGATTTTTTTTAATGATAACTTTTCTAATTTTATTTTAGAGTAATTTTATAAATTAACGAATAAAAAAATATTTTTAAATGCATTTTATGCTTATGAAGTATTTATTGATTTGATAAATCCATTTTTTTTTTTACCTTTATAAAACATATATAGAAAATATTTGAATACATTTTAAATATCTACTTTTCTACATTAGCAAAAAATAAGTAAATAAGTAAAACTTTGTATAATTACTGGATTATACGGACAATAATTAGAAAATAGGATAATTACTCTAATTATCATACACTAAATATTGAGGACAAAGTTTTATTTGTAAATAAATCTTTGTCCCAATGTTTACTGTATAATAATTAGAATAATTCTAAGAATATATATTTTACAGAACCTAAGACACAATATTGTATTAAATATCATTGTGTAGAATAAAGAAATTATTAATAACAATGTTATAAAACCTCTTTTCCACAAAACATGAGGTTATAAAACCTCTTACCACAAAACATGGATAGCATTTTGGCCACCAGACATTAAAATGCATGAGGCTCTCAAACCACATCAGGAGGCGGAATTATTTTTCTTTCCTTACAGAAAAACTTGGTATTTTTATTTTTATATATAGCAAAGAAAACAAAAAACTACAGTCTTTATCCACCGCAAAGGGAGCCGCAATTATTTTATTTCTCCTTTCTGCACGAAAAGCTTATTTTGAAGTCAATGCGGACAAAAAAATCCTGCAGAACTTATTGGAGGCAAACTAAAATGGGAAAAAATATATATAAAAAAGAAAGAAGCACATAACCAAACACCTTATCCTATTCCCGGAAACGGGAACGCGACAGCTAGGAGCACCATGTGCTCCTTTGGGAGTCGGGAATTTTTGCTCTTGATCATTTTCCCGTTTTTTCCCCTCCCAAAAACGGGATATCAAAGTAATGGGGAGAGAGAAGGATTGTATAAGGTGTTCCCTCTCCTCTCGAAAACGATCGAAAAGTGGCTAGAGGTCACGCAAGGTCACTACAAAGGGATGGATGCATCGACCGGGATCTAAATTCTTCCTTTTCCTTTTTTCCTGTTTTATTTTCCAGTTTTTCGAAATCGACCAAGACAGGAATCGTTGTCATGCTTCATCGCTGATACGATGGCCCCTGCAATCATTCGTACACCCCCGCATTTTCCCCCGCCCCCTTCAGTAGTGGTTCGACTGAGTTTGGCTTGGAGTGTAAGTCGAAGATTCGATTCGGTTTAACCTACTTTCCATTTCGAATGCAGGATCGGTCGAGGGGAGGGGGGGATGGTTTTGCCTGAAATGAGAATTTGGAACCCAAATCGATGATGAATTTGAATACAGACGATTTCAGGTATCCGGTGTTTTGGGGTGTGTTCTTTTATGCAAATTATTTAATATCTTTTCTTTTTAAGTTCCCATTCTTTTAGTAAACAATAAAAACTTCTTGCTAATTCAGTTGTAAAGGAATTTGAAAATTGACACATTGAGATTAAATTCAAGATAAAATTTAACAATTTAGTTAGATAATTATAAATTTATATATGATATAATTTTGTTAAAATAAATTGTCATAAAAAAGGAGAAATGAAAAGGAAATTTTTGTAAAAAGAAAACTATCATCATTTTAGGCAACTAATATCCTCTAATCTTAACTAAATTTGGTCAAAAGGATTTTAGACAAGTCCTTTAAAACAAGACCCATGTATCAGATAAAACATTAGTAACAATACAAGGTATACGCGTGTTTAGATTTATTTATAATATTTGACAATAGTTTCACATATTAAAATAATTATTTGTATTACTCAGTTTATTAATTATTATTACTAATTCTATAATTAACTGTTAATTATTACTAATAATAACTATTAATTATTTTTACAATAATATTACTAAAAATAGTGGTTTATTTTTTTTTCTAATGGCAAATAAATTTACACAATTAACAATAAATCGTTTATTTGGAAATGACTATTAATGCCCTCTGGTACAGTATTTTTAAAAATAAATATTTAGAAATATAAAATTGAGTTTTCTTGTAAATATGTTATATAATTGGATCTTATTTGAACTTTACATAAAAATTCCCGCTGATACAGTTTTTTAAGTTTGTGAAAGATGTTGAAAGTAAGATAATTTTTCAGATTATAATTCCCTATTTCAATGATTTCCCAATTAAATTTGCAATATAGCATATAGGAGTTTTTCCATTACAAAATTGAATGCAGATATGATATGATATTTAAATTTATGTAACGACATTCCTGTTCTATGAGACATACGGTAATTTCATAAATTTTTATTGTACATAGCATAAAAAAAACTACATATTTCAGCTGCATCATTTCATAAATGCATGAAATAGAGATGCCCAAAGATAAATATTAGCTTTTTTTAACATATAATGAGCAACGACTAAATGATAACAGCTTGAAATACATATTTGTTTTGTATAATTAGTTGAGATATAGAATGATTTTATCATGTGAAATAAATTTGGGTTTTTTAAAAAAAGAAGAAACAAATACTGTTAGAGAAATACTATTTTCACAGTTTTTAATGATTGTAACATCGTGGTTTTTCCATGACTGAAATACCGTACAGGATGTACGGTATTTCAGTCATGGAAAAAACTGTTTTTTGGCATGAAATACTTTTGAAACGAGTTATGAAATATGAGAAAAAAGCAACATATGTATCTGTTCAAACATTTTGTATATTTTAAGAAATGATCACAAATTATAGTTTAGCGTCATTGAAAAATATAAGATATAAAAGACGAATAAATAACAGAATTTATAAAGTACTAACAGAAATTATGGAGTTTAAAAGTTAAAGTATAATTAAGTTAAGTAGTAAAAAGTAGTAGTAGTTTTAATTTGGGTAGTACACTAGTAATGGGTAGTACTAAACTAATTTAAATAGTTTAAAAGTAATAGTAAGTATTAATTTGGGTGTACTTGACCGATATGGTCTAGTGGAAAGTTAATTTGACTTCCATTTCTGGAATAAAGAATTTTGGTTCAAAATCTGTCAAGTAATGATAAATCAAAATCTGAGTATGGACATGATAAATCCGGAGGTCAAGAAGTCATTCCTTTAGATTCGAGGAGGAGAAAAGAATCCTGCCAATGCAATCCTTGGGTTTGGTTTGGTTTGTCGTGCAAAGATCATCTTGTGCACACGAGGACTAAACAGACTGGGACCTACAGTTTAAAGTTGATTCCAAACCACTATCAAACACCCATGTCAACGCCAGGAATGGATGTTCGAACCTGAAGGGTGTAATACAACGCTTGGGATGTTAGTTGCAGATAGCCATATGGAAATGTGAGCTAAACGTAGCATGCCACCACATTTAAGCCTGAATAACTTTGAATCTGCTATTTGTCAGCTATTCTTGTGGTGAAGGTTGTGTCTAAAATCCTGTCAATTTAAATCTAATTTAGTTAAGAATAACTAACATTAATTATACAAAAAGTCGATACTCTTCTTTTTTTTGAAAATTGCCATTCCCATTTTTCCCTTTTTATAACATTTTATTTCAACAAAATTATATAATAGATAAATTTATAATTATCTAACTAAAATTTTAAAATTTTGGTTGGTTTTAATCTGAATGAGTCAATTTTTAAATTCTTTTACAACTGAATTAGCGATAAAAATGTTTTGTTTACTAAAATAATCAATGCGAACTTAAAAAAGAACAGATATTGAAAAATTTGCATAAAAGAACAAACCTCAAAACATCGGATACCTGAAATCGTCTGTATTCAAATTCATCATCGATTTTGAGTACCAAATTCTCATTTCAACCAAATCCATCACCCCCCTCGACCGATCCTTGCATTCGAAATGGAAAGTAGGTTAAACCGAATCGAATCTTCGACTTACACTCCAAGCCAAACTCAGTCGAACCACTACTGCAAAGGGGTGGGGGAAATGCGGGGGTGTACGAATGATTGCAGGGGCCATCGTATCAGCGATGAAGCATGACAACGATTCCTGTCTTGGTCGATTTCGAAAAACTGGAAAATAAAACAGGAAAAAAAAGGAAAAGGAAGAAT
>BPLQ01001509.1:0-137087 GCA_021605075.1 Caerostris darwini | reverse complement strand
CTCTCGGAGCCATAGGTTTTCGGGTTCGAGTCCGAGCTGTACCATGGATGTTTGTAGTGGTTATGAATCCGCTTTAAACCGTAAGTCCCGGTCTAATATAATCGTAATGCGTAGTCTTGAGGTTTAGGCAGTCTTCAGCCTCGTGGTTACTCTCTAAAGTGAAGTTGCATATTACCCTTAGCCATGGACCATGTATCCTGTGACAGGGTCTATTGTGGTACATAGCGTAGGATTTTCTGCCATCAAGGGATCATTTTTGATTTGTGGGCGTGTTTTCACAACTTGTTTTGCTAATCTTATTTTAAATTTAGTTTTACCAAATTTAATTTGTAATAGAAGTGACCAACATAGATATATACCAACATAGACTTAAATGCTTACACTTATCATTTATTATAAATGATAAATATAAGCATAAAATGGCTCTATATAAAAAAATTAAGACCTTTCGAAATAAATAAATTTTGTTTTGGTCGACTTCTGTAATAAAAAATGTGTTGCGAATACATATTATCAATCGAAAAATAGATATTGGATATGATGATCATTTGATAAAATGTCATTTCCAAATCGATAGTAAACAGAAGCAATAAATAATGAGTTAATTTTTCTTCAATTTATCAGTTAAGCTGATTCTTTTTCAATAATAATGTATTAAAATTAATAGGTGCAACAAATTTAGCAATGATATAAATTTTGAGATTTTCAATGCTAATATGACAAGTTTTTACACATATCCCAAGGATTTCCTTGTATTAGAAATGATATTTTAATTAGTTTTTTACTACAATGCAATACAGTTTTAAAAACAAAATATTGTAAATACTGTAATATAAAAGGTTTACTTTGGTTTCAATTACAACGTACGATTTTGTTAACAAAAACTATGTAAAATAAAAACATTTTAAAAAATAATTTTATAATAATATGCAAAATCAATATTGGAAAAAAATATTTCTTAATATCTACTTGAAATAACATCGATGTTTTTATTTCATGTTGTTACAATGAACACGATTTTAAATTTGATTTATTTTGATAATTTTTGTATCATAAAATTAATATATAAATCTCTTCTACAATAATTTTCTAGTTTCGAAGCCACATTTTGTTAAATTTGTATTAAAAAACAGAAATTGAAATTTATGTTCGCTTATTATATGAAAGCATAGCATATATTTTATCCCTCATTTATATCATTGACATACAATCAAAGACAAGATTTGCCATTACATGACTATCATATGACCATATCTCCGTTCCCACTGGAATATCATATGCTAATGATGTGACGTCTTCAAGCCTCCCCTTCAAGCTGACAAAGAACTATCACAACAATCTGACGTGACTCTCATGAACCAGAAGGAAGGATGTTTCGAATGGATGGCGACAGAGATGCGTTGAGGAATAATAAAGCGTCTGACTGAACTAATTGCATAAGGAACGGTTGATTAATTACAGTGGCAAATGCAGACAAGGGGAATTTTCAGAATGATGGAAAGTGAAATAAGCAGGTATTCATTGAGAATAATTTGTTTCCAATTTAGAAATTCATGTGAGCCTGGATGCATTGCCTTAAGGATATCTGGGCCTTCTTTTTAAAGCATCATAAAATTGATCTGATATTTAATAAGGTGATCATTTTTAAATATATTAAAGTGCCTACTGTATCAAAATTAATTTCATTTCCAAATAATTCATCAATCATTTTTAAATTTCACCATGGATTCGCCGAATAAAACCGTGACAAATTGTACGTTTTGATTTAAGGATGGAATATTGCCAAAATTTGATGGCATGAAGTAAAATAGTTGATTTCAATTGGTAGTTGTCAGATAGGATGTTACTGGTTTGAGATGCAATGGATATCAATACTGATTAAATAATTATCATTGGCTGCTTTGTTGTGAGGATAAGCATCTTATTGGGAGGAGTATTTTCCGATGCCAGCATTTCATTTGCACAGTTTTATGCTTCTAATATATAATTAATACCTTTTACATATTTTGGAAGTTGTTTGTAAAAATGAAACCTCCTACAAAATGAAAAATGAATTGAACATTAATTTCATATAACATTTTAAAAATTATCTAGTAAAACAAACACACATATATATATAATGTTTTAAATTTTGGAAAAATGTTTCTATTGATTGGTGCAAAAATTTTAAAAAAATTATTAATTAGAGAGATATCGATCATTAAGCAAAAATTTAATTTAACTCTGAGAAAAAATTTAATCTTTGAACTCTCATATCTTAAAAACTTTTAATGAGACGTCTACAAAAAATTATTATATACTAATTTCCTCATGGTGATTCTATTGCTTTACAAATCTCGGGTTCAGTAATGGAAAATTCTTTTGAGTTTTATTTTGATTAACCATGTTAATTAATTTGCTAATCAACAACTACATTGTACAATAAGTTAGTTCCCTTCGAACCGTTTCCAATGATAACACTTACATGAAACTCTAATGATAATAACAATTCTTAAAGGTGCTCCTTTTTTTGGCCAACTGTACAGGTAAAATCCTTTTGACTAATGTAATATAACTCTATGATGTTTATGCATATTTAAAGATTATTTTTTATTATCAATTGTAATGTATAGAAGAAAGTAAGAAATTATTTTTTTATTAAACGGAATTATTTCTAAAAAAGGAATATTACTAAACTTCAGCCATCTAACTATATATCAAACCATATTAGATACATGTTCTTAACAAACCATAGAAAAAAAAGAATTCTAATTAAGAATATCGATTTTTTAATTATTTTTATCTTTTCGATTTTTTTCATACGAATATCAATATAGTGTTTTCAGAATTGTTAAATATTATAAAATATTAAATTTTCTACCCAACTTCTGCTCTCTCCTGTATTATACTCGTAACTTGCGAAGTATTTCAAATCCTATGTAATTAAAAATTTAAATTCTGATCAGAATTGAAATAATTGACTAATCTAGCTAAATATATCTAATGTTAGACAAATTATTCTAGTGTGGAATTCTAGTTTTTGAAGGATATTTCTGAAATGAATACCATTTAAAAAATTTAATTTCTCATACTTAATTTAAAAAGATACTATTTCAATATTTAGAAAATCTGAATTTTCATAGGAATACAAATTTATTTTCTATTGATTATATGAAGCTTTAATTTTAAAACTATGGGGATTACAAAATATAAAAACTTCTTCATAATTTTTGATGCAACCTATGCAGGAGGTAAATACTGTGAATAAGATACTATGTTACAATGGGAAATGAAACAATTTTCGACCCACAATTTTAACATACATCTCCCCTTCGTGAACAACACTTACACCAGATCACATTACCATAGGAAACAGCTTCCAACAACTACCGATCATTACAATTTGGGGCCAATTTTCTCATCAAAACAAGCCCCATCTCTTGTAAATCCCAATTCTGTGGCAAGAGGTCACACTTCACAGAGATCAAATGCGGACTGACAGCAAGTAATTATGGTGTGAGCCCCGCCTTACGTCACTACGGACTCTAATGACGTCACATGGATGTCCGGAGCCATCCCTTCCATTATCCTTTTCATATCTCATCAGGAAAGATGAGGATGAAGAAGCGGAGAGATGAACATAAGCAAAAATATATGACGGTATGGGAAAGATGTGATTATTTTATTAATCAGAATGGACATGTGCTTGTAACTGACTAGATTTTCTTTTGTAACTATATTTTGAATCTAAAATCAAGATTGGAAGCAAATTGTTTGATACCGAATTTGATATTTAAGGGAATTATTTCTTAAATAAAATAAATGGTTATTATTGCAAATTAATTTTATTTTATTTATTTATATTCATTTTAATATTTATTTTTTTTATTTAATTTATTTTTTTTTTTTTATTTTCTGTCCTAACTTTTACCATACAGAACGAGCAGTTTTGATATTTACACTTATGCACACTTTGTGTGATAAAATCAAACCACTATCACTGAGTTATTATGAGAGAAATTGACAGAGGCTACTATATTTCTCACTAAATTTACTGAAAGCAGTAACTATAACGTATTGCACCAATTGGAATTGTCTTCCTGTTCACTAGTTGTTAATATTGCCAGTTGGTTACAAAGTCATCATCATTGAGCTTGGCAGTCAGTCATTGTCAATCCATCATCATCGGGCAGTATAACGTACATATTCAATGTTTAATACAGGAAAATTATCATTCATTAGATAGATTTTGCCAATACCCTTTAATTAAACACTTTAATTTAGTATAACTACTTTGCGAAAGTGACTTGTGTTAATGTTGTTTTGAGGAAGAATTGCTGCAAATTAGCATTATTTTATAACCACATACCTGTGTCGCAAGTCGTTATAAAATAATTCTAATTTGTCAGCAATTTTTCACCAAAAAACAGTATGAGTGTTAGTTATATTCCTTTATGGAGAAGGGAATAATTCTGTTAGGAGTTTAAGGGGAAAATATCATGAATTCGCATATTATATGGAAAACTCGTAGAATTTTATCAAACAGTTAGAATCGAAGGAAGAAGAGTTTCATAATCGTAACTGATTCAACTTGTTTTATAAAACATCAGTTGTCCCCCAGTAGAATTCAAATATATATACACAACAGTTATGTGCATCGACTTTTTTACATTAAGAATCACGAATTCATTATATAATTAAAAATCATATAATCCCAACTATTATACATACTTTTTGATGGACATCTAACTTGGCACAGTGTGAGATTAAAATATTAAAAAACCTATCATTAAGTTGTCCGAATTGATGTGAGAAGTTAAAGCCAAGTATTAATAATTTAAATAAAACTTCTTTAAGGTAACCCATTTTAATAATCGATGATATTAAATTATATTGTTTTTGTAATAAGGAAATAAATATTTATTGTTGTTTACTGTTACATTTATATATCAGTTAAGTGTAATTATAAATTACAATGCTGTTAATGCTCAAATTTTAATTCAGAAAATATTCTATTATTCATACATAGCTAAAAATAAAATATGCCATTAAAGGTATTATAGTATGGTAAATGGTGAGAAAGAACGAGAAGGAGATATTAGTACCACCGATCAAACTAAGTAAGAGTTGTGGTTTCTTACCTAGCTATCTTACATCTAGCTTTCTTTATATACATTTCATTAACATACGTATCACAGAAACCAACGCTATTTTATATATTGGTGAAAATCCATAGGCATGTCAAAAAATAAAATTTGTCAAGTAAAATTATAGTAAGGGAAGTAAAATTAACATAAAAAATAAGTGGCTTGAAAAATAAGAATCTTAAAAATTTTAGCTTGAAATAATTTTTTAAAATATTCTATAAAGAATTACGACCAGAATTACTTTATTCTTGAACCTAACCGAATTGAAGTAAAGAGATCATTAAGAACAATTTTTTTCCTGCCTCTGATAGTTAAAAACTACTTTACTCTCAGACATGTAGTAGTTAGTACATTTCGAAAAACTTTAAGACTGAAAATCTTAGTGTAAATTTTTGTTTTACTAGGGAATTCTTCGTATACCAGTATATATATATATAAATATTTATATAATACTACATATATGCATATAAAACAACAACAGTAACATATAAATATAATATATATATATAATTATTCTTCCATGAACGATTTTTTTATACTTGTATATGGGTAATTCAGTAACGGATTATGTTTTTAACGTATGTATATTTTTACGCTTTTTATATGCATAATTTGTTTTTAGAAATATTTCCCCTTCATATAAGTTGGTTATGTTACAGAAGTTAGTGCAGTGGATTATAACACATTATCTGTTTGCAGCCTGTTCAACTGTTCAGTTGCTTTTAAATTATTTAACAGAAAATAAGATACCGTTCTTCTAATAAGAAATTTAACGGATGAATGATGATCAAATTTGCTATTTCTGAGTGGATTTGCGAAGTGATATATTGTAAAAGATGGTAAAGCAATCATTCATAATGTACCATCATACATCATAATATAAATCATAATATATAAGTTCTGCGTAGTATTTCCCTGCCTATAGACAATATTGAAGTGATAAGAGCATTTTCTAAAATTGTCTCAACCTTTAAAGTAATCATAATATTTTATCTAAAGGATTATAGAATTAATTTTATTAAACAATAGCTACATGTCAAAAATCAAAACTGTAATTTTTCCGTTTGTGATAAAAATTTACTGTATTGTGTTAAAAATAATTGATTTCAGACTCTCATCAATTAATTAAATTTTCTAAAATAAAAAAAAAATTTCAATAATTCATTGTTACGAACATTTTTTTGAATGCTTAAAAAGACAATAGGAAATAAATCAAGCTTAACGTTTTATTGATTTACTGAATCCTCTTTTATTTCATAAACAATGCAAAATTGTTTTCCATTATGATTTTAAGTATTTGTGGATAATTGTTTAAGAAAGTATTTGAATGTGAAATCGATTTGAATGACTTGTGAAAGAAATCGAGATTATGCTTACATTGATATTGATTCCCCAAGTAAACAATACATATTTTCTCTATTGATTATCAGTTACGTGCCATTATACTTTATCAAATTCCAGCCTCATTATCGAAAGAGGAAACAATGAGATAAATGCTTTCCATTTAAACAACATAAGCAAATGTTTATTATTCCTCTTCAAATGATAAGTCACAATTTCTTGTTCTCAATACCGCAGGGAATACTTCTCGAATTATAAGTACAGAATTTTGCAATGTTATTAAGAAGGCGTTTACTTAATATGTTTATAGCATAAAAGTAGTATTAGAATCTCAAAGGAGATAAAAGATAGTTCGAAAGAATAAATAATGTTTTCGTGAACCTTTCTAAGCCTAACAGTAAATAGAGGAACAGATTTTCGTCCACTAAGTAATCATAGTTTTGGAGGAAACTAAGCCATCAATTTACATTAAAGTATCACTTCTTTTTAAGGGAGATGGTCATTTAGAGTGGTTATCTAGAAAAATTGCTTATCTATCTAAACCTTTTGTGCCAAATTTGTATTTTGTTCAGAAAAATGTCGTACCCACAGACACTTAAACTATGATCCAATTTTGGCGAACTTAAAACTTAAGTATAAAATTTATTGTAGAACATATTTTAAATATTATAAATAAAAAATAAATATGAACCTTAACCATTGAGCATAATAGATTGCATAATGATAATAAATTATATAAATAAATATAGAAGTTAAATAATATCTGTTTATAATTCATTGATTCTTCATTAAAATAAATAATATTTTTCTACTCTTGTTTATTTATTTATTTTTTTGTCTACTCCTGGTGGGTTTTTTTTTTTTTTTTTTTTTTTTTTTTTTTTTTTGTCTTTGATTCCTGTATTCTTATGAATGGAATCTCTTTAAATACCTAAAATTGTTTTAAGTACTTCTTAATTTTGATAGCGTGTTTCCACATGTACACTGGTTAGAATGTCCCTGTGGCGTTCAGGAGAAAGTGTCAGTTGGCCTGGAGGAAGTACAACGCAACCTATGCTCCCGCTGAGAAGCGTTTAATTTATAGTATCTCATCCCGAGAGGAAACATATTTAACTCATCCCGGTGCATTAGTTGGCCTGCAGACTATCTCAGCCGGAGAGGAAGTATATTTCGCGCACCCTACGCATATCCGTATCGGGTTTTCGACTTAGAAGTGGAGTCCTTCAACAAATCTATAATTATCTGCCTTTAATGCGTTAAATATTATCAATGTGTATTATATTGTCTCTAATTGTACGCGTGTGTAAATAAATCTGCGGGTTCTACAACCTGTTTTCCCCAAATATCTCAACCGAACCACACCTAATTACAATCTCGTAACCCAACATGTAAACTACAATCTGCCTGCCGAACGTGAGAACCATACCCACACCAGTACAAATCTTTATTCCTAATATAGTAATTAGTTTCAAACCGAAATAAATTAAATATTTCTTTTTCTTTGATAAATATATATTTGAAATATACATTGGTTTTTAGACAATTAATAATTTTTCTACTTGCGATTAATTGTAGAAGATAAAATTATCGATTTAAAATGCTTTCCATTGAAATTCCCGCAAAAAGCAAAATCAAAAGAAATCACACTAATCGATATCATTCATTTCATTATTTCTTAAATCCAAGATATCCTATGTGTAATTTGAAAAGATGCCATTCGAAAGACTGATACTTCCCCTTTCTGTTTTTATTCTAGGGAATAAAATGATTTCTAGAAAAAAAAAAAAAAAAAAAAAGTCTAAAAGACAAAATGATAAAAATTGAAGACTCTTTTGTTGCCATTTATGTCTAATGCTTCTTTTTAATACGCTTTTATTAGTTTCACCTGTATGTTTGTATGTATGTATGTATGTTTGTATGTTTGTATGTAACTCACTTTTTGGGCTCGATTTTGGGACTGATGGCGCCATCTACTGGCGAGTCAGTCAACTGATCCGCGATCGAATTGCGCTCTTCCTATTGGCCGAAAATTTCGGTGGCTAAAAAGAGGCGGATCTCAAAGGCATAGGAGTGCGATCGTGTCGAATTGCGCTCTTCCTATTGGCCGAAAATTTCGGTGGGTAAAAAGTATGTAAATTTAGCGGATAACCGGCCAAGTGGAAAACAAACAAAGTAAAAACATGAAAAATAAATTATAGTTTAAAAAAACTAAAAAAAAATATGCTTTTAGAGTTAATCAGACTAAAAAGTAAAAAATAAATTAATAGTTTAAAAAAACTAAAAAATACGCTTTTAGAGTTAATCAAACTAAAAAGCAAAAAATAATTGTTAACGTAAGAATAAAATGACTGACGAGAAAATGAATGTCACTGTTCTAAAGCGTGGGGTGCTTTGTATGACATTTTTAAACTAACTCTGCATTTCGGAATGAAACTAGTGAGAAATTATAACGATTGATATCGAGCACCCCACGATTTTAGAACAGTGACATTCATTTTCTCGTCAGTCATTTTATTCTTATGTTAACAATTATTTTTTGCTTTTTAGTTTGATTAACTCTAAAAGCGTATTTTTTAGTTTTTTTAAACTATTAATTTATTTTAATGGTTGCAGTTGAGAGGACAGTTACTCAAGTTATATTGACAGGCAAAAAAAAGACATACTTCTTTTTTATCTTGAACAATACTCTAGTTGATACACGTCTCATTTTTTATTGGTAGAGTTAAGCCACGTGGATCTGATATAATGTTTAAGGCTTATAGAGGAGGAGAGAGAGGAGAAAAAGGAAAATATTGGTTGTGTTAATGCTCTTTTCTGCAATTTAAATTTGAAAATTTACAGGAAATTCATGAATTGTATTAAAGCCTAATAAAATGATAAGCTTGATTAATATGATAATTTTTTAATTGTAAGACAAAAAAAGCTAGTAATCAAAAAATTAGTCAAGGAAGTAGGGAAATTAGTGAATAAATAGGGAAAAAATCACTCGCAGAATATCTGAAAATTAATATTCAAATTTATTATAATAAAAAATATTCATAATAAATACTAAATATTATAAATTCTAATTTATTTTATATTTTTTACCCATAAAATAAATGGGTTTTGTTTTGGGGAGCGAGGTTTTTCATGTCCTTGGCCACTTTCAATTTTGTAAATTTTGGGAAATTGGACTGGATGGACATTTTTCTTATAATCTGTAATTATTTTAAATTTCTTTCACGAGCTTTGTCTAAATTTCTTCACAAATTTTTTAAAATTTCTTTCACGAGTGTTTTTATACAGAATATTTTTTTGCGAAATAATTGAGTAATTATTAAATAATTATGCAAAAAAATTAATATAAAATTGTTTTAACAAGAAATGTTTATTTCATCGTGAAAATGAGATTTTTCGAGAAAAGATAATAGTTTGGAATTCTGATTTTTTTATTTTTAAGATTGCTGTTATAGATTTTGTTCCTACATTTAATTTTAAATTTTATTGGTAACCTGTGTATCGGCCCATTCGAATACAATTCTTTAGTAAATGTTTTTCGAACTGTTTTAATTTTTTTAAGTAAGTTTATTTTTGAATAAAGTACAATTCTGTAAATTTTAAATATAAAGAAATTTATATTTTTTATAAAATTGTAATAGAAATTAAATTATATTGAAATTAAATATTTTTTATTCGAAAATTAAAGATTTAATAGTGAATTTCGAACAAAGAGTACATTTCTGTGAATAATTAGAACAAATTTCATGCAATGAGTATAATTAAATTTGAATCCAATTATAAACTGGAACTTAACATTCAGTTTTTGAAATTCTTTGCAAATATTTTTGAACTAACTGTGCCCTTTTTAAACAAAATTAATTTGGTTAAACATTTATTAAACTAATTATTATTTAGATATTAAATACAAATATATTTCTTATAGAGTAATCTAATCCAAAGACATGAAAGTAAAATTAATGATAAAGAAATATATTTCAATAGTTAATACATTCACTATGTATTGAAATTGCTTCGTCAAATCAGAATGCCATAGACTTAATTATATCCAAGAACAAACTTCAATCGCAAGGAAACATTCGAATCATTCATTATGCTTGATGCCGTATTGACATTCCTTAAATCAAATTTATTTATTTCATTATACAAACTAACTAAACCATGTTAATTAAATATAACTACAGATTATACATACATATTCAGTTATTAGATTCATTAACTACAGGTTAGTCATATATATTCAGTAAGCAGATTCATTAGTTTATCCTTGGATCTAATTATGTTTGCTATGTTCTTCTTAATTGATGAATTGTTTTCGATGAATATTTATAGGATCCAATTTTAAACAAGATATAAATTTCCCTAAAGACATGCCTTAGGAAGACATTTACGAGAATAACTGAACATTTTGTTTTATTTTTACTAACAATAAATAGGATATTTAAGAAAGGAATTTAAATTTATGAGGAACAAAAAAATAATAAAAATCTTTCTATTTTGTCTAACTTCATGATGTGTTTCCTACAACTTTTTTTAAAAAGTTGAATAACTTGTTATTTTTCCTTTTTAATGGGAATATAGTAATATTACATGTTATAATTGTATATATATTAAAAAAGAAGGGGGAAAAAAGGAAAAGATAACAAGTTATTCATCTTTTAAAAAGAGATTGTAGAATATACACCATAAAGCTGGGAATATATGTATATATATTTTCCTATATATATATATATATATAACTATATAACTATAATATAAATGACTAATTCTGCCTGATCACAATAGGAAATTGTAAATATCAATAGGTACTATCTAATTGTATTATTAATTATGAGTTTTTAATTTTCTAGTAAATAGGTTAAACATTAATATTCATGTAATCGTGCAGAATTTGTAATTTATTTTAAATAATCCAGTTCTTTTTTAAGAGTTACGTCAACGATGAGGACATATAAAATATATTTAATCTAAATTTTAAATGTAGATAAAAAAAATACAATCTCATCTAGGCTTATAATTGGGTCCTGATTGGTCGAGTGACTAGTGCTAGGTGTCACAGGTTTCGGGTTCGAATCCCGGCTGTGCAATGTATGTTTGTAGTGTTTCGGAATCCATTTTAAACCGTAGTTCCCGGTCCAATATGACTGGTAGAGAGTTGAACTGACAATCCTTCCCCATAAAAAGAAAAGCATCTCCTGTTTTGAAATCTGCCAGTAGGCAGATAACCTTGGCCCACCATGGGCTGTTGCGTCAATAAAGAAGAGATTTCAGTTTGGTTTGTCGCTCTACGCTCAAATTGTGCACACTTTAGGCTAAACAAACAGGACCTACAGTTTAAAGTGGACTCCGAACCACTACAAACATCCATGGCACCGCCGGAACTCGAACACGAAACCAATGAAGAAGAGAAGAAGAATATTTATAACTGCTTTTTCTTTTATGACTAAAACTAAAACATTCTGCTAAAAATTATGTAAAATCAGTTGTTTAATAATAATTTCGGGATGAAAAGAGAATAAATTCCCTAAAAGTGTACAAAAGTTGTCATGGTCATATCTATGAATATAAAAGTGTTTGTATGTATGGTATTCTAATGTTATTTAAAAACTATAACATTTAGCATTCTAATTTTTTCGTAAATTATTATTTTTTAACTTTTGTGCGTAGCCTAAAAATTTACGAGTTATTTCTTTTTTATTTAAATAATAATTATTTTCTGGCATGCGCGTCTGTATAGTAGTTTTCTGACTTGTGCGTCTGTAAATTACAGTAATTGCTTCAAATGCCCAATTTTTGAAGTTCACGAGATTGATTTTTTTAAAAAATATATTTTTTGTTGGTTTTAAATATTCTATTATATGTACTTATTTATATTTACTTTCTAATTTTTTCCCTCAATAGTTATTCACACAAATGTTTACAATTTGACAAATTATACTTCTCAATATTTGACAGTGTTTTGCATCCGCTATTGAGATTTTCTTTTGGTTCTTTGACACTTTTGATCGATATTCTTTCCTAACATTTACCAAAACTGAAAATAGTCGAAGTCTCAGAAAAATCCTCATGAATTGCTTACTTATAAGAGTGTTTATTAAAAATCGAAATTAATACAAAAAATAAACTGACTGTGTTATAAATATAAGATAATGACCTATTCATAAGCACTTTAATTCCATGAATAAAAACTAAAAATAATTTTCTATAACCGGGCAACTAATATCAAATAATTAAAATATCTAATGTTTTATTAAATTATCTAATATTATTCTAAAAAAACATCTTATGTCATCTAAATTTTTTTCTTGTTACGAAAATAACTTGATTAACTATTTAATTTAATTTAACCAGAATATTTGAAGTTAAATCAACTTTTCATTAAATAATTTAATTCATCTAATTAGAAACTAACAATTTACGTTCTGGCTTTTTCCTGATAATTTCATTAAATTAAAGATTTAAAAAGAAAAACCCACACTAATTAATCATAAGCTGATAAATGCAGATTTAGATTTTAGAAAATAAAATAAAATTAATGTCAAGTATTTAAATATCAAAAAAGTTTTCATATTTCTTAAGTAAAGAATACTAATTTCATGCGATTTGTAATTTTAAACAAATCAATAAAACTTTCAACAAGTCAAATAAAGTATGGTAAACTGATATGCCTGCTATTTATCAAGAATACCATGAAAAGTTAATTAATTTCTGTTTATTTTAAGCAAAATATAATTAAAAATATTTTTGTTTTTCTGTTTCATTTTCAGCATATTTCTGTTTTTGTTTGTAAAATTATTCAGTTTAGTGATATAAAAAAAATCTAAAGTTAAAATAATTTTACTTCTGTATATCAATTATAATAACATTATTTTTTATTTTAATTACATTTTAGAGTATAATAAGGTTATTTGAATACTATTTGGAACAAAAATTTCGCCAAGTCGCCAAAATATCGATAATGTTCATAAACATTTCAGTAGAATATGGCAATCTCCGTTATGCAACGAACATAATTCTCAAAACATCTATTCAAATAAATGGCGAGCAAATACTATTTTTTTTTTTTTTTTTTTTAAATTAAAAATTGGTTCTTTTTTAATTTTTTAAAATGTAAAAATAAAATTTGGCAAAAAAAAAAAATTCTATTTTAGAAACCCAATTTTGCTAAACTGAAAAAAAAAATGGCGACTTATAGATATCAACATGTAGCCAAACGAACAACCTGTTAAAAAGAATTCCATTCAGAATAAATAATAGTTACAGTTTAAAGAAGTAAATGTTGAACTACCAAAAACAAAAAAAAAAAAAAAAAAAAAAAAAAAAAATAAGTTGAATTAACTTTAACAAACATTTAGAGTACATTTATGTTTACGATACCTCCATGGGAAACCATCATGTTTTCTTGATAAGATAAAATAATTTCTTCTTCACTTAAATTACATTTTTAAAGGTAAATTCTTGTCCATGCAGCAGTCGTAGCTTTTTGCCTTTTTGATTCAAAACTGTTGCAATTACATTAGTCCACTCGCTTATCGTTTTTACAGAAAAAAAAGAACGATAAGAATATGATTTAAAAAATAGTATTAAGAATATCGTCTGAACAAAATAAAAATAAAAATAACTTTGGAATAAAATAAGAATAAAAATGTTGCCAGATTAAAATAAGTAAGAATTAAAAAAAAATAAAAAAGTATGTAATCAGCTGGTCTGATATACAGGTTACCCATAAATTTATATAATAAATACTCAAAAAATTTAGTTATTTGCCCATGAAAGAAAATAAAAAAGAAATATGTCAATAAGAAACACTGAAAATCGTCCAAGAAGCCACGGACGCACTATATCCGAAAAAAATGTTAAACTATGCATTAAATTATAAATAAGGAACAAACTAGTAAAGAAATAAATAAAAGCTTTTGTAAAATTTTAATAAGATTTATTTTGATATTTTTCTGAGTTATAATCAATAATTGAACATTTAAACTCGGATAAATAACTAAAAAAAAAAAATAAAAAAAAAAAATAAAAGAATATTTTTGACGTTAATACACCAAAACGTTTTTCACTTATTGTTTTTTAATAGAAGAATATCTGATTAAAAAAATATGAAGCATCTCTTTATCCAGTGATAAAATATTTAGTATACATACATATGAAGAATTATTTTAGATTATAATGTAACTGGATATTATTAATTTATTACTGTAGTTATTATACATAACAGAATATTCTTATAATAAGCTACTGTCTATCTATTTTTAAAGAAACACGCTTTCAAATTGTTATGGAAGCTCAACTAAGTGCCTGTGTTTTAAAAGTACGTTTGTTGAAAAAGGGCAATTCAGATAACAAGTTTGTTTAATGAGTTACTTCTGAAAAAAAAATAACTGAAAAAGGAATAATAGTAGACTCGCATTAATATTGCAAAAAAGTGTTTTTGTGCTTTTTGTAAAGCATTTGTTTTAAATCCTTTAAAGTAAATTACTCGATTAAATATAGAGTCGTTAAATTGCTAACGTAAATCACTCGATTTGTTCTCTTAGTTTAAAATTGCTGAATTTCTTACTTTACAAAATCTTACATTATTTTATTTTTGATAGTGTAAGCTACCGCTAATTACATCTTGTTACTAAACTTGCTTATTAAACTATAATTATATCTTGTTTTGTTCTCTTGAAATTTATAGACAGTAAAGATGTAAAAGCATGACACGCAATTATACAGTAGGAATTAACATAATGGTTCATTTAAATAAAGTTAAGTAGTTAGAATAACTTACTTCTGGTTATTTCATGACAAGTTTCTAAATGTTCAGTTGCGCGTATTCAATTTTAACCAATAATTATACTAATTACTTTTAATAGAATTGATTAGTAATAGAATCAAAAGAATAGAATGCAGTAAGGAATGATAAACGATAATTTGGTGTGTAATCATTGGCTTAGTACAGAATGGTTAATGCGTATTCACTGAAGTTTTGGAACTACATTTATCATAAGCTAATTTAAGTCAAGAAGGGCTTTTCACATAAAGATGAATCACATCACTGAACAAAATCTCATTAAAATCGACCTTCTTTAAGGGAATAAACAGAAAGATATATTAAATGATTTATCTTAATAATTTATTAAAATCTTTTTATTTTTTCTGATTTTGTGATGTATATCTTACAAATATTTTTTTTTGAAAATGGACTATCTTTTCTTTCTTAATATGATTATATATATATTATATTATATAAAAATATATGTTAATAAAGGGATATAATATTATTAAATATATACATACATATGATTATAAATTTATTTTAATTTTATTTACATTAAATATATGACTAATAAATTATGTGTTGAAATTTATGAAAGAGGTTTGTTTTGAAGTATTGGTACGCGAAAAGAAATGACTAATTTTGTCTGAAAAAAGAAATTATAAATTTAAATAGATACTATCTGATTGTATTGCTATCTATAAGTTTCTAATTTTCTAGTAAAAAAGAAATAGTTTTCATATACTCGTGCAGAATAAGAAATTGCTTTTAAATAATAGAGTTCGTTTTTAAGATTTACGTCAACGATGATGACATATCGCAACCAGACTTAAAACTGGGTCTTTATTGGCCGAGTGACTAGTGCGGCGTTCTGCAGGTTACGGGTTCGAATTCCGGTGTGCCATGGATGTTTGTAGGGGTTCAGAATCCCCTTTAAACCTTAAATCCCGGTCTAATATGACCATAGAGCATTGGGCGTAGGGCTAACAATCCTATATCGTAAAAAGCTAACATCTCCTGTCTCGAAGTCTGCCAGCATAGGCCAACCATGGGGCTGTTGCGTCTCTAATGATGATAATGAGAATGATGAAATTCAAGACAGCAAAACTTATACAAATTTTTTAAATCTATATTTATATTTAAAAATGAAAATGAGATAATGAACGTAAAAACAAAATCGTTTCGACTAAAGTAATACTATTGAAAATGCCCCAATGCTTCAAATAATAAATCTAAAACGACACAGAAATTGCCCGATTTATTTTATTCATCTTCAAAAATTAAATAAATATCATTTTAGAATAGTTTTTCAAAAACTTTTTTAATATGCTTATTTTAGTGTTAAATTTTATTTTATTTTATTTTTTTGCAAATGAATTTGTTTTCAACGGTATCTTACTGATTTCGGATATGTATTAAAATGCTTTACTAATAATATGCATAATTAACTTTTTATGACTATCTTTGTTACTCCGTTATTTATTACTACGTTGAAATTCTTTTATGAGATAACGGATCTCAAACTATTCATTTCAGCCTCATAAATGCATAATATTTTATAATCACTACCTTGAATAACACAGATTAGAATTATAATAGAGAACGCGAGTGAATCAGTGTGACAAGCCACCATTATTAATGCTAACCCTTTAGTAATATGTTATTGGACATGGAAGCTCATTTGAGTAGCACAGAATGATGCCACATGTGGAGTAATCTTTGTTAAATCACTTAAATCCTTTGCAGTTAGATTAATTCTACATTATGTTGGCATGGCTTTGACGATGAAATTACTGACTTCAACAATTTGTTAAAGTAGAGTAATGAATAGTCAAAATGCTGAAATGTTAAACTCATAAGTATTTAAGGTGCAATTACCTATTGTAATTTGAAAGACGTAAATAAGTGATTTTAAAGTATATTTTATAGTACTTTTATACTGTAAAAGTACTATAAAATGATACTATCATATTATCATACTAAAAAATCATACTATAACGATATTTTTATAAAAATATCATTTGGACTATAAAACATTTTAAAAATTATAATTTAAGATAAATACTCAGCGTGAATTTATATCGCTATGTTTATATAATTTAAGTACAATTCAATTTTATCTATATTCCTGAGACTATAATATACAAGTTGTATTTAATTAACTTCTTAATTTATATGTACATGTAAGTTATCCATCTATTTATATATTTCTAGGGTGCAGGTTGGGCAACCATATTGTAACTGGATATGGTTGGGTTGAGATAATTGAGGCACAACTTTATTGACACACGCATCACTCCCATACAATCAGAGAGGTACAATATTTAACACATTTAGGACATATAATTATAGATTCGTGAAAGAATTCCACTTCTAAGCCGAAAACCCGATATCAGCTAAGCGCAGGGTGTGCTAAATGCACTTGCTCTCCAGGTGAGAGTCTGTAGGCCAACTAATACGCAGGGTTGTGCTAAATATATTTTTCTCGTGTGTGAGACGGTAAACTAAAACGTTTCTCAACAGAAGCGCATGATGGCGCTGTGTTTTAAAGAGAGTCTGGAGGAATACTTACTATTTCTCCACAACGCGAAAGTGGGGTATTCTTACCAGTGTGTAAGTTTGGTTTGTCACTTTACGGTAATCTTGAGCACATGAGGGATAAGCAGACCGGGACCTAAAGTTTAAAGTGAATTCCGAACCACTCACAAACATCCATGCCACCGCCAGTATACGAACCTGAAGCCTGTGATACCAAAGGGCAGAGCGCTGCCTGGTAGCCAATGTGTGTGTGGGGGGAAGAAGCACGGTTACAATACATATTTTATTAAAATAAAAACATTACATTTTAACTGAGACCAAATGTTAGTTTTTCTAAATACATACATTTTTTTTTTCAACACTTTGTATACGGTTCAGCAAATGAGTGCGAGAAATAAGGAAATTTATTTTTGTGCAAAAGAAAATATATGTTATGTATAAAAAAACCTTTCTGTTTGAATTTTTGTTTAATATTAGTTATAGATAAATTTTATTTATGTAAGTGATGCATTTAAATACCTACCTTTATACATTAGACTTCAATGCGTGAATGTTATTTTTCATCTATTTTTAATAAAACTCGCATTATTAGAATCGTGACTTTTTTTTTCAAATTTCTTTTTCAAAATTCAAATTTAAAATACATGTTAAACACTATTTACACAAGGCGAATTTAAAATGTTAATTTGAGGACTGTCTAAGCATGGAAAATTTGAAAAAACAAGATTTAATAGCTATTTATTGGAAAATCATGTTAAATTTATTTATTATCATGTTAAGTTGAGCATTTTCTGAGGATGAAAAATTTGAAATTTATCGTAAAAAGAGATTATATTTTTATTTTGTAAATATTACAAAAAATTAAGATGTCTACATTTATAAGATTAAATTTTTATTTTTATATTACAAATATTTTCCACGTATTAAAAAGAAAATAAATAGAGAAAAAATGTTCGAACTGAAGAATATGATCTTTTTATATCCAATTTTACACAACGAAATAGAGAAATAATAATAATAAAAAAAAGAATATTTGCTGATAAGAAAACTGTCATAAGTGTTGCCACTCAAAAAGTATCTTAGCTACTTAAAGACATTATTTCAAATCAATAAAAATAAACAATAGTTTACAATATAATTTTATAGTTAAAAAAATAATACTTTTTTTCTTATCAGTTCTTTTTTTTCTGTTATTTTCAATTTATTACGTTATATATTTTGGCCATGAAGAATTCTTGGTCTTAAAAATCGTTCTTAAAGGGCCATTCTATATTCTTTAAAGGCGTTTACTGATTTTTGAAAAAGAAAGAAAAAAAAATATAAGCCAACACGGTTTTTCTTCCACTGTTTTGATGAAAAAAAATTAAGAACTGAATAGAAGGTTGTAAGCACACTTAATTTTTATTGGCTATATAAATCTATGAAAAAAGTCAATGACAATCATTGGAAACATAATTCAAATTTTGTACGTCATGAATATTAATACATTTTGTTATACTGTCAAACCTGTTTTAATACGATCCTTTTTTTGTGCTATCTGAATACACAATAAAAAATTATTATATATCATAACTATCTTATTGTTACTACTATAGTATTATCACAAATATATATATATATATATCTGTTAAATGTAATATCTAGTAGTCGTAAAAAATTAAATAAGGGATTAAATTGTTATGTTCAAAACAACTCAGCTATATTCATATATCAATAAAAAAATTTTTATAAAATTATATCTTTTTTAAAATTATGTATTTAATCATGCTCTATTAAAACTGTAATATTTCAAACTTGTATTAATTGTCAAAGTGAGCATTTTATATTGAGATTTACATAAAAAAGTGCTTATTTAATTATGTTGTCAGCGTCGAATGATTGCTGCTGATTTATTTGAATTAACGCTTAAGTTAATAATATTAATTACTTAAAAATATTTTTTATGAAAGTTATTCTATTACGCAAAAACCCTTATGATTTATTGGCACAATTGGAGCACGATTTATTTTTTATCAGTAATACCAATAAATAATAAGGATGAAGTATTTATAATTCTTAATTCAGGCTTAATATTCTTTAGAAAAAAAAATGTAAGCTAATTAAAGAGCAATTTATTAAATATTTACCAAATGAACATTACTGGTAACAACTTGCCAGCATGTTACTTTATTTTTAACAAGAATGCTGGCAAGAATTCAGCTCAGTAACTAAAACAAAATAACAAGTTGACCTTAAACAGAAGTTGTTTCAACACGAATTTAAGGAAAGCTTACTAACTCGAGATTAATTAGTTAAGTGTATTTTATCGCTTATCACTCAGTTACATGTTACGTGAAAAGACTCATAAATTTTCTCATAACTTATACAATATTTTCTAAGCAGGTAATTTATTTTCTTAAAGTGAAATTTTCCAAACACTGCGTTTTGCTGATAGTTTCGCTCACAGATTTTGTGCCTTCAACCACGACTAACACGTTTCATCCATCATAACATTGAAATTTAATTAAAATAGGCATAAATAACTATTAGTATTTAAAATAAATGGGATAATCTTTTCGATAAAATTTTTGAAAAGTAATTATTTTCTGTCTCATCGAATGGGGCCTGAATGGCCGAGTGGCTCTCGCTCGTCACTACAGGTTTAGGGTTCGAGTCACGGCGGTGCCATGGATGTTTGTAGTGGTTCGGAATCCACTCTAAACCGTAGGTCTCGGTTTAACAGGCTCGTAGAGTGTTGCGGGTGTATTGTTACTCCGCGTCCGTAGCTTATCTTTAAGCTACACGCACCTCCTGGGTAGTGCTAAGTGAGTAACGTCGGTGCAGCGCTTGCCTTAAGGCATCAAAGACAACTGTCTAAGTGTTTGCCAGCTGCATTAGAACAAAAAAAATGTCTCATCCAATAGTTTTGTAACATCATAAAAAATAAATTAGCTTAAGTTTTGATAGTATTGCTCGGAGAAGTTTATGGCAAATATTTGCTTATTTTCTTTTCATAATATTTATATGAATGTAAATAATAAGCAATAAAGTTAAATTAATAGAGAGTTTTGCATACCGTATTCCGTTAGCTTTTTCTCCCTAGCGCGCATGCTCATAGGAAATTGCGCATGCGTATCTGTAATAATGTTTCCTGTACCACTGTATCTGTAATAATGTTTCCTGTAATAATATGAATACCTTTACATCTTCATAACTTTTAATACGTTTTTCTCTTATGAAAGTATATATATCGGTCAGTTTTACTAGTATTAAACATAGCTTAAGAATATCCTTTCACTTTCTATGCATTGGTTTTCTTTCCTTGACTTTCCCTTCAGTTTCTTTCTCGATACATTCAAATTCAGACATGTGAAAAATATTCATATTTTAACCTACCTCAAAAGCTTTATAGGGTAAACACACTCAAAAATATTGGTTAAATAGTTAATACTTTTCCGCAGCGAAATATTTCTTTGTCGTTGAAAAATGTCTGCATTATTCACTGAGAACTTGCTAGAACTTGCCTTAGAATCCTTTATTTTTCAAACCATTCTTTCTTTCCACATAAAATATTCTATTGTTAAACTATTTTAACTGCTTCGGATCTAGAAGTACCAAATAAATGTAATATTCCATTTTCAAAAGATATACATATATATATATATATATATGCCAACTTTATTTGAGTCTATTTTAACTATGCATGTTCATGTAATTTTATTATTTATTTTAAATATGTATTTTGTTAAAAATATGAATATTCACCTTATTACTTTAACCATATCAATATATTTCTTAGTTACCAATCAAAATTTAATGCTAATGTAATTGATTTTGTAACTTATATGGAGTAGTCTAGTGTGCGTCAAAGACTATTATATGTATTTTGACTATAAGACTAAGAATCTTATGGTTAAGTATCCTTCGTCGTACGGATTTATCATTCTCATTCCTGCTATAGACATTGAAGCTTTCCTTTGGCATTGCTCATTAAGTTTTAAACTAAAATATCTTCGTATATCTTATATAGTCCGTAAGCTATCTATCTTCCAGCCAGAAAAATAAGCATAACATAAACTTTTCACGATATATATTCAAAGTTTATATTATAATAAACTTATTTTTAAATTTAAAATATTTCGTATTTTTAAATTTTTTACAATATGATACAAAATTTTGTGTATATAAGCATATGTAAGGCAATGAAATATCTGAAAGCAAGCACCCTCTGGCCAATTTTCTATGCTATCGGAAGTCGGATTATACAATCGTTAAATGAGTGGTATCACAACAATAAAGTTCATCAAAGGATAAACAATTAATCTGAACCAAAAACTATGTGTATCATTATAATGTAGCAGTTTTTAATTATTTACTTTAACATTAAACGATATTTAGTTAGTTTATTAATTTAACTTTATTAATGTTGTAATAATTTAATAATACTATTTAATATTTTCAAGGTAAAGGCTAACCTTTCTTTATATAAAAATTATTTTAAATCGTCCATAAAATGCTTCTTTTTAAAAGAATGAAAAGAGAGAACAATTTTCAAAGGAACACCAAATTCTTTTTCAACCTCTCAACTTTCATCTTCAATATAACCACTATGATAAAAAATTGATAGAAAACTCCATACATCAAAAAAAAGAACAAAAGTCCTATGAAAATGTATTTCGGTAGAACATATCATTTTTCCTTGTTGTTGGCATAACTGGCACTATTTTGAATTGTTTTTCTTTTTAAAGAAATATTTCAGAGTAGTTTATAAGCTGTTCTTTCAAATAAAAAGGTTCCCCCATGATATAGTACCTGGCATTTTGTAAGCGCCCATCTTTTTTTGTAAATGTTATCGTGTGGAAAAAGTATGAAAAATAAATATTTTTGATGAAATTGATATGAATTTTTTAGAGACAAGGTCTTGAATAAGGCTACGATATATAACATAAGAAGAACGCTATGAGAAAATATGAATGCTCTTTTTTTCTATGGAATAGATTTTGTTCGTATTATGAGACATGTCAAGTGTAGTTTCATTGATTATTTACTCTTCCCTTAACGTAGGAGAAGAAAAAGATGGATTAATTCTGTTTTTTTGCTTTATTTATCCTTTAGAATAATGGTACGTGTCTCAACGATTTTAACGTAAAATGAATGAATTCATTAAGAAAATCTTAGAGTTGAATTCTTTTTATGTAACTAAGTGGTAACATGCGCCTCTACCATGCTGGAGGTCCCAAGTTCGAAACTGCAGGAGGGATCCGTGGAAGTCACAGGTTTGAGAAACGGGCACTTTCAATGGCTATTGTGATATCCTATGCAAAGTGTCTCGAATCGCTAGTCAGGGACCTGGCAGATGTTATCATTATTTCCAGGCTAGCTATTTTAGGCCAGTAAAGGAGGGGTAATTCTCCATAAAAGTTTTCCTGGTAGGTAATGTCAATCCTTCATTGCCTGTTGCTGGACTGCTCATATCATTTAAATGTAGTACACGAGGCCCATCGATTTCAATCGTAGAAATTTGGTAATTCTTAAGGTCAAGATATAGGTCCTGAAGGTCCGAGTGGCTAACGCTCTGGCGCTCGGTACCACAGGTTTCGGGCAGTGCCATGGATGTTTGTAGTGGTTCGGAATCCACTTTAAACCGTAGGTCACGGTCTAATAGGATCGTAGAGCGTTGCGGGACATTGTTACTCCGCGTACGCGGCTTATCTTCAAGTTACACGAGCCCTCTGGGTAATGCAAAGTGAGTAACGTCTGTGCAGCGCTTGCCTTAAGGCAACCAAGACCATGATGTCTAAGTGTTTGCCAGCTGCATTAGAAAGAAAAAAAAAGATATATTGAAGATGTATGCAAAATTCCTAACAAAATGAGTAAAATTATCCAATAAAAATATATGTAATAAATTCACAATAAAACAATATTCTTGTACAAATTCGGGCTTGAAAACTCTGAAGGATTCTGATTTTGATTTCTGAACTAGCAGAACTGGTTTTGAAACCTCGCAAGCAAAACTGAACCGACAGCTTTCTTGACAATGGAGTATGGACTAATTTTGTAAGCAGAAAAGTCTTTTTGTTGGTTTCGTGTAAGATAATAACGACCCATTAAGAATATGTAAATAGTAAATTCAATTAATTAATTGAATCAGCTTTTAAAGTGATAGGGATGAAAAATTGGCAGAAAATAAACTGTCCTGGGCAATACTTCAGCAGAAGGCCTTGACCCATCCTGGGCTATCGAGCCAAATATGATGATAATATTGAAATTTATTTAATTAAATTATAGATTTCCATTTTCATGATACTTGATTATTTATTATTTTTTCCACCTAAAGCCCATGAATAATGTAATACATTATTCTACTGCTGCTGTTTATTACACGACACCACATCGCTGTGCCTAGAGCTGAGTTGCCTCTTTACAGTTTGGGAATGTGGGTGAGAAGTCTAATTGGTATCAGTGGCACTCTATGGTCATATGAGACCGTGATCTAGGGATTAAAATGGATTCCAAATAATTACAAACATCAGTGGCACCGCCGGGATTCGAACCCGATACCTGCGGTACCTAGAGTACATTACTTTGAATAAGAAATGCGATTAATCTAGCAAGATTCTCACCTAGAACATAAGATTGATGGTAAAAAGGGGAATCATCGGTTTTTTTCGCCAGTGCGATTTATACAAATGGCTAAATTTCCTATTGGCTGAATAGTCAATGTCCTGGAGTTATGCAAAATCCTGATATAGTCAGATGCATTTCTAGAAGTTAGGTGCATTTCAAAGTGAAAGTAATGGAAGCACGTGAAGCAGTGGAGCTAGAGCTTCCGATTGGCTGACATTCTAGGTTCTGAGATTTTAGTATTCATGGAACCTCATCTTGAATTTATAAAAATTTTCATACTTATTTAAATCTAAATTAAAAAAACTTCAAAACATGTATGAAATTTTTACCTTTGATGAAAATTTTTCCTTATGTCGTTATCAACTATTTACTTTGCTGTTAAAAAAACAACAACATATTATTGATTGTCCTTGAAATAAAAATTTCACATCACCATGCGACTCCGTATGAAAAAAAAGGATTTTGTTATGCATGAATTCAATAACGCCTAAAATAAGTTAGCTATACTATTATATCGTATTATTAATAATTATTTATATATGAAAACTTGAACTCGATCTTGTGTTTCACATTTAATTGAAACTAATAACTCTTGCAAAACGTTTCAAAAAATTAAATTTACTTTTGAAATTTGCAGATTATATTCTCCATTAAAAATATAAAAAATAGAAATGTATATATTCTGGTAGTATGTTAGCTTAATTGAAGTTCCATAAGTCTTGGATTTACGTATTTCAAACGCGTCAAATGTCGGACCTTTCAGATTTTCAAACAAAACAAATTGTACGAGCGTGTCTAGCTGGAGCAAATGTAACCGAAACATCAAAAATGTTAAGCGTTTCTAGAGTTACAGTGTCTAAAGTCATGACAGCATGCACACAGAGTGGCAAGACAAGCTCGGCAAAGCAAAAGAGTCGACAGAAAGAGAAGCTCAGTGAAAGAGACGGGTATTGAAGCGGCTTTTGATGTCTCAAAAGCGAATAACTGCACCAAAAGTGACTGTAGAGCTCAATCAGCATCTGGATTCTCCAGTGTCAATCATTACAGTTAGAAGGCACCTTCATAAAAAGGCTATTTACGCCAGAGCAGCAATTCCCAAGCCATTTGTATCATATGTTAATACGTCGTCTACATATATAATAATGTTGTCTACAGTGGTGCCACACTCACAAAACCTGATCGATTGATAAGTGGATGAAAGTAATATGGTCTGACGAATCGCCTTTCACACTTTTCCCTACGACAGGAAGGGTGTACGTTTGGAGGATAACTGCACAAGCGTCAGGTCTTCTTCCACCTGTCAAGCGTGGAGGTGGATCTGTCATGATATCGGCAGCCGTGTCGTGGTTTTCTGCTGGACCAATCGCAACCCTGAAAGTAAGGATCACTGGGGAGATGTATAGAGAAACTTTAGCTGACCAGGTCCATCCCATGATGCAAACTTTGTTTTCTGCAGGAGATGGAATTTTCCAGGATGATAATACATCCATCCCTGCAGTGGGACTTGTACAATTATGATTTGATGTACACGAGGATGAAGGTAAACCTACCTTGGCCCGCACAGTCACCCGACCTCAATATCATTGAACCGTTATGGTCTATTTTAGAGCCTTCAATACGGTATCGATATTCTCCACCGACATCTATCCCATAACTTTTACAATATCTGCATGAAGAGTGGTACAATATTCTTCTAAACACTATTCAGCACTTGTGTCAATCTATTCCTAGGCGAATCCAATCTTTATTACATACTGAAGGCGATTCTATACCATACTAATAAAGGATTATTTATACAGATATGGTATTTCGATTATTCTGATAACCCCATGTATTTATGTATTTGTTTTTCCACATATAGCTTTTAATAATTGTACTCATAAAATAATCTCTTTATGAAACATCCATATTCCATTATAAGAATATGAATAAACTATGATGCTGTAACTTCATTAGTATAAGAAAAATCTCACTAGGAAGTTTCCTTACAAAATTACCAAAACTTTCAAAACAAAATCGCGTTTTTCCCTAAGGGTAGCTATGGAATTTGATACTTCTTTTCAATGTGATTATTCAGAAATATTTCGATTTCTTTTGAAAGTAGATTATCGAAACTGAAGTCCCTAAAGAAGAATGCAGTTCCGAACACAAATTAAGTTTACTATAGAATAATTATGCAAATAATTCAGAATGCATTCTTTTGTGAAACAACTTCTGAACGACTTTTCTCCAGAGGAAAATGCAATATTATACTTTTCATTTTTCTCGACAAATTGCGTTTATTCGCCCATAATGGAATGTATGATGCCTCTAATAAGATAAAACTGCAAATCGTAACTTTTCAAAAATGCACAATAAATTTTATATGAACTCATTAGCAATCAATTTTTTTTAAAAATACCTCATCTGGAGAAGTTTGTAGTAATTTTAAACAGCTGACAGTTAAATATAGACAGTTAATTTATATAAGTTTAAATTTATAATTCTTAAAAGACCAGATTGTTCTCTTTTCTTCACATAAATATAATAACGAAAAGAAAAAAAAAAGAATTGAAATACTGTTTGGGAGCGAATCAGACGCAGGTGCTATGCTTTCGACGACTTACTGAAAATATTACGAGAAAATTCATCTCTTCACAAGTAACTGTATTGTGTCAACAAGATTGCTTTCATTAAGCATGCATCAAGGTATTTCAAAAAATCCAAGGAGAGATAATATACAGCCTTTTACAGGCCAAGGCCTCAATATATAAACAACAACAACATATAAATATAATGTGCTAATGTATAAAATTCATTATTATAATTCCTGCAATCAAATTCTTGCACAAAATGGTACTAAGTAATTTTTTTTTTAATCAAAACATTAGATTTCTGATTATAAGAATGAAAATAAAATATTATTCTGCTATTCTTCCATGAACGTCAATTTTACACTTCTATATGCGTAATTCAGTATCGTACTTAATTTTTAACATATGTATATTTTCATGTTATATATATATATATATAATTGCCCTTTATAAATATTTCCCCTGCATATAAGTTGGTTATGTTACAGAAGTTGCGCAGTGGTATATAACAGATTATCTTGTTTCCAGCTTTTTCAGTTAGTCAGTTGGTTTTAAATTATTTAACAGAAAATAAGATACAGTCTTTGTAACAAAAAAATAAATAGATGAAAAATCAAATTTGTTATTTATTAGTGGATTTACGAAGAGATAAATTGCAAGTGGTGGTAAAGCACTCATGTATAATATACCATCATACATTATAATATAAAACATAATATATAAGTTCTGCATAGTATTTCCCTGGCTATATTGAAGTGATAAGAGCATGTCTAAAATTGCCTCAACTTTTAACGTTCTCATTAATATTTTATCTATAGGATTATAGTATTATTTTTATTAAATAATGGCTACATTTTAAAGATCCAAATTGCAATTTTTCAGTTTGCGCTAAAAATTTACTGTGTGATATTAAAAATAATTGTTTTCATAAATGAATTATATTTCTTAAAATTAAAAAAAATTTTTTTTCATTAATTCATTACTGCGAACATTTTTTTACGTTTAAAAAGACAATAGGAAATAAATTACACGTAACGTTTTATTGATTGACTGAATTCTCTTTTATTTAATAAACAATGCAAAATTGTTTTCTATTATGGCCTTAAGTATTTCTAGATAATTGTTTAAGAAAGTATTTGAATGTGAAATCAATTTGAATGACTTGTGAAAGAAATCGAGATTATGCTTACATTGATATTGATTCCCCAAGTAAACAGTACATATTTTCTCTATTGATTATCATTTACGTGTAATTATACTTTATCAAATTCCAGCTTCATTATTGAAAGAGGAAACAATGAGATAAATACTTTTCATTTCAACAACTTCAGCAGATGTTTATTATTCCTCTTCCGATACTAAGTCACAGTTCCGTGTTCTCAATACCACAGGGAAAGCTTCTCATTTATAAATAGAGTATTCTGCAATGTTATTAAGAAAGTATTTACTTAAATTGTTTATAGCATAAAAGCAGTGTTAGGATCTCAAAGGCTATGTTTAGTGATAAAAGATTGTCCGAAAGAACAAAATAATGTTTTGGTGAAACTTTCTAGGCCTAACCGAAAATAGAGGAGCAGGTTTTATACTACGAAGTAATCATAGTTTGGGACGAAACTAAGCCATCAATTTACATTAAAATATCACTTTTTGATAAGGGAAGTGGTAATTTAGAAAGATTGCTTTTGCTTTTTTGTGCAAAATTTGTATTTTGTTCAGAAAAATCTTGTACCCTCAGACACTTAAACGATTATCCAATTTAGGCGAACTTAAAACTTATAAGAGGAGGAATTTAAGAATAATTTAAAATTTATTTTGGAATATATTTTAAATATTATAAATAAAAAATAAATATGATTCTTACCCATTACACATAATAGATTGCATAATGATGATAAATTATAGATATAAATATTATAGAAGTTAAATAATATATTCATATAATTCATGGATTCTTCATTATGATAAATTATATGTTTTAATAACATTAGTAACCTTTTTTTTACTCTTTTGTTTATTTTTTTGTCCACTCTTGGTTTTTTCTCTCTTTGATTCCTCCATTCTTTTGAATGGAAGCTCTTTTAAGTACCTAAAATTATATTAAATACATCTCAATTTTGTTAGTTGTTACCCACCTACACTCTGGTTAGAACGCCTATGTCAAGTTCAGCAGAAAGGGTCAGTCGGCCTCGAGACTCACTCCGGAGAGGAAGTACAGCGCAACCTATGTTCCCACTGAGAAACGTTTAGTTTATAGTCTCTCATGCCGAGAGGAAACATATTTAACTCATCTCGGTGCATTAGTTGGTCTACAGACTCTCAACCGGAGAGGAAGTATATTTCGCGCACCCTACGCGTATCCGAGTATCGGGGTTTCGGCTTAGAAGTGGAGTCCTTCTACGAATCTATAATTATCTGTCTTTAAATATGTTAAATATTATTAATGTGTATTAGATTGTCTGTGTAAATAAAGCTGTGAATTTTGAAACTTTGCCTAAGTATCCCAACCGAATCAAGTTACAATCTGGTTTCCCAACCTGCACACTACAATCTGTCTCCCGAACTTGAGACCCATACTCACATGAGTACAATCTTTTAATATATTTATGTTTATAGTGTTTTCAGAAATTTTTTATTTCTAATATAATAATTAGTTACAAACCAAAATAGATCAAATGCTAGTCTTGTTCTTGGACAATATATATCCGAAATGTATTACTATTTTTGAACTGTTAGTACTTTTTCTACTTGCTATTACCTGTTGAAGATGAAATCGTATAATTAAGATATATATAATTGAATTAATGCAACAAAAAAAAAATGTTTTTTTCTATTCAAATTCATGCAAAAAGCAAAATCACAAGAAACTGCACTAATCGATTTAATTCATTTCATTATTTCCTTTAGAAATCCAACATATCCTATAAGTAATTTAAAAAGATGGCATTCGAAAGACTGGTACTTCCCCTTCCTATATTAACTCTAGGGAATGAAATGATTTCTAGAAAAAAAAAGTCAAACGCTAAAAAGTTTAAAAGACAAAGTGATGAAAGTCGGAGACTTTCTTTTTTATTGCCGTTTATACGTCTAATACTTCTTTTTTAGTGTTGCAGTTGAGAGAACAGTTACTCTCGAGTTATATCGACAGGTAAAAAAAAAAAATACATTTTTTATCGTCTTTTTGAACAATACTCTAGTTGATACACGCTTAATTTTTTTATTGGTAGAATTAAGCCACGTGGAGCTGATATAATGTTTAAAGCTTATAGAGGAAGAGATTAAGCAAAAAAAAAAATATATTGGTTCCGTTAAAGCTCTTTTCTGTTATTTATATATGAAAAATTATAGGAAATGATCATGAACTGTATAAAAGCCTAACAAACTAATATGACATGCAGTTCTGCGTTAATTAATGTGATAATTTTTTAATTATCAAAAAAAGCTGGTAATCTAAAAATTAAACAACTAAGTAGTGAAATTAGTGAATAAATAGAGAAAAAAAAAGTCGCAGAATGTACAAAAATTCAAATTCAAATTTCAGTTATATTTTTTACCCATAAAATACGCGGGTAATGTTTTGGAAAGCGAGTTTTTTTCCTTGTTCTTGACTACTTACAAATTTGAAAATTTTGAAACATTAGATTGGATGGACTTTTTCATTATAATCTGTAATCTAGAATCTAGAATATTAATTTATAATAAAAAAAATTATTGTATGTAATAAATGCTACACATATTTATTTATTTGAATATAATCATAAATATAAAATATTTCATGAAAACTAAATATATTCCCTGAATATTTTCTAATGTGAATACTGAATACAGTTCAGATATTTATTTTAATTTTGTTTATTTTGAAAGGTTAAATCGAAATTTTGAATTTTCTTATTTTTAGGAGAATACCAAGAAAAAAAGTAGTTAAAAAGTAGTAAATTAAATTAATAATTACTTTCTTAAGAATAGTTTGTGAAGGTAATTACTTCATTCAATAGTCCGATGAAATTTAATTAGAGGATTCTGTGAAAAATAATAATTTTGTACACGCTTTTTTTTGTCAAAAAAATGTTTAAATATCAAAGAATTAAATTATCTAATGTTTAATTAAATTGTCTAATATTATTCTAAAAAACATCTTATTTCACCAAAAAAAGTTTGTCTCTACGAAAATAATTTGATTAATTATTTATTTTAATTTAACCAGAATATTTAAAGTTAAATTAATTTTTAATTAAATTCATCTAATTGAAGTTAATAATTTAGGATCAAGCTTTTCCTGAATATTTTATTAATGTGAAATTAAATTAAACATTTAAAAAGAAAACTACACATTAATTAATCAGAAGCTGATTAACGCAAATTTTAAACATTTTTAGAAAAAAAAAATGTAATTAATGACAAGCATTTAAATACCGGAAAAGTTTCCATATCACGTAAACAAAGAATACTAATTTCACGTGAATTTTGATTTTAATCAATAAACCTTCTAAAAAGTTTGGTAATGTAAATTGCATGCCATTTATCAAGAATATCACGAAAGGTTAATTAATTTCTATTTATGTATTTTAAGCAACATGTAATTAAAAATATTTTTTTCTTTTCTGTTTCTTTTTCCTTTCAGTATTATATCTGTTTTTGTTCATGTAAAATTATTTAGTTTATTGATATCGAAAAGTCTAAAGTTAAAATAGTTTTGCTTATGCATATCAGTTATAATAACCTTATTTTGTTTTTAATTACATTTTAGATTATAATAAGGTTATTTGAATTACTATTTACAACCAAAATTTCGCCAAGTCGCCAAATTATCGATAATCTTGATAAACATTTCAGTAGAATATGGTAACCTCCGTTATGTAGCGAACATAAATCTCAAAACATCTAGTCCAATAAAGTCAAGTAATAGTTATATATTAAATTTGTTCTAGTGATCGGTAGGCAGTCAAAATGGCGAGCAAATACTATTTTTTTTTAATTATTTAAAATTTAAAATAAATGTAATTTTGTCAAAAAAAATTCTATTTTAGAAACCCTATTTGGCCATCTGGAAAAAAAAAAAAAAAAAAAAAAAAAAAATGGCGCCTAATAGATATCAACATCTAGCCAAACGAACAACCTGTTAGAAAGAATTCCATTCAGAATAAATACTAGCTACAGTTTAAAGAAATAAATGTTCAACAACCAAAAAAAAAAAAGTTAAGTTGGATTAAACTTTAACGAAATTTAGATTACATTTACGTTTACAATACCTGCATTGGAAACCATCAATCCTGTCTTCTTGATAAGATAAAATAATTTCTTCTCCACTTATATTACATTTTTAAAGGAAAATTCTCTTTGAGGCAGCAATTAATTATAAGTAACCTACTTTTTGCCTTTTTCATTCAAAACTGTTTCAAATGCACTAGTCCACTAGCTTACCGTTTTTGTAGAAAAAAAAAAGAGAACGAAACAAATATAGTTTAACTAAATAATGTTAACAATATCGTCTGAATAAAATAAAAATAAAAATAATTTTAGAATAAAGTAAGAATACTTATGTTGCCAGATTAAAATAAGTAAGAATTAAAAAAAAAAGTGACGAAGTATGTAATCAGTTGGGCTGATATACAAGTTACCCATAAAATTATTTAATAAATACTAAAAAAAGGATTTAATTAGTATCCCATGAAAGAAATAAAAAAAAAAAACCCCGAAAGAAACACTGAAATAAAACACACTGAAAGTCGTACAAGAAGCCTTTGACTCTCTATACCCCAAACACAAAAATATCATTAGAATAGAGTAAAAATAAAAATCTTAGAATAATTGAGCTAAATGGCATTATAAACAAGGTTGGGAAATTTAAAAATTTTTGTCACCGTTCATTCATAATAATCTTGCATTTCTCATCATTAAAATTAAATACAAAAACCTTTTTTAAACTTTCTGTTTATATAAACATGTTTATATAATTGTTAAACATTTTTGTTGTCTTTTTTTACAGGATCATTTTTAATCAAGTAATCAGACGAGTTAAATTCGATATTACGAATTACTTTTTCAATGTTACTTTTTTTCCCCATAGTGAGAGATTTGACATTTTTAACTGTGACTATAATTGGTATTTGCTTTGATTGAAATTTTTCGGAATAAGTTGTTTGTTTGACGTTCACTTGGAGAAATTGGAATCTTAAAATAGAATTTCATCATATTATTGAGCAAATGCAGTAATAATGTTTGTTTGCATTTAATTTAGGATAAAAGAATCTCACACAAAAATGATTTTTTTACTAATTTTTTGTACAGTATTTTGAATTTAATAAAAAAAAAATTCCATTATTATATTATTATTATTTTGTAATTTGATAACTATCTATTATAAATATGTAGGATACATTAATTTAAAAATATATTTAGAATATTAAAAACAATTTTTATAATAAATAAAATTCACTGCTGTACAAAATTTGGTCAAATCGCCCTAGGGATTTGCGACTTTTTTGTGGCGACAACTGAGCGATAAGTCGGCAAATATTGTAACCCATGTTTCTTGTACTGTTTGCAATTCATTTCACTTACAATAGCAACTCGTCATTTGCCGCACTTTGGCAAAAAGAATTTTTGACGTCAAATTCCAAAGATTCCTATTGTGTGATTTTGCCCATAATTGTTTTTATTTAGGTAATTAATAATAAATTTTGTTTTTTTATTTAATATTTATTAAATTTTAATCGTTAATTTTTTTAAACCAAATATCGCCTAATGATAAAAAATAAAGTAAAAAAATACAATTAATTTAAAAAAAAATCTTGCTTATTGACTTTTTAAATATGAATGCTATATTTCTGTACATAATGATTGTAAAATTCTAGTTAAGATATTCTACTTGATATACGTACTATAGTGTTCTAAATCAAAATGTTATGCTATAATTTAAAGGATAAAGGAGGAACAAACTACTAAAATAAAAACTTTTGGAAAAATTTAATACATTTTATTACCAGCTATAGCAATGTAGTATTTTCAGAAATTTACAATTTTTTTTAAATGAAAATTAAATTTTAAATAAAAGTTTTTTTTCACTTCTTACAGCTAAAATTCTATAAAATTTATTTAAATAATTTTTTGAGTTATAATGAATAATTGAACATTTAAATTAGAATGCAAATAGTTTTACAAATTCGTATAAATGATTAAAAAAATAAAAGAATATACCCACACACCAATAGTAATGAATACACACCCACACAAACTAGTAAAGAAATAAAAACTTTTGCAAAAGTGCGATGTATTAGACCTGGACGTACGGTTTAAAGTGGATACCGAAATAATACAGACATCCATGGCACCGCCGGGACTCAAAACCTATGGCACCGCGCGCACGAGCGCTAGTCACTCGGACATCCATTCCATAACGAAACGGGATATTATTAATTTATTACTGCAGTTGTTATACACAGTAGAATATTCTCATAATAATTTTCTGTCTCTCAATTTTCAAAGAAACACGCCTTCAAATTGTTATAGGAGCCTCAACTAATTAACTGTCTTAAACAATACGTTTGTTGAAAAAAGGGCAATCCAGATAACAAGTTTGTTTAATGAGTTACTTCTGAAAAAAATATTGACTGAAAAAGAAATAATAGTAGACTCGTATTAATATTGCAAAAAAGTGTTTTTGTGCTTTTTGTAAAGCATTTGTTTTAAATCCTTTAAAGTAAATTACTCGATTAAATCTAGAGTCGTTAAATTGCTAGCGTAAATCACTCGATTTGTCCTCCTAGTTTAAAATTGTTGAGTTGCTTTCTTTACAAAGTCTTACATTATTTTTGATAGCGTAAGTTATCTTTAATTACATCTTGTTATTAAACTTTATTATTATAAGCTAATTATACCTTTTTATTATTCTCTTGAAATTTACGTACAGTAAAGATTTAAAATTGCGATACACATTTATACTGTAGGAATTAACGTAATGGTTCATTTAAATAAAGTTAAGTAGTTAGAATAATTTACTTCTGGTTATGTCAAGTTTCTAAGTATTCAGTTGCGCGTATTCAATTTTAACCAATAATTATACTAATTACTTCTAATAGTATTTATTAGTAATAGAATCAGAAGAAGAGAATGCATTAAGGAATGATAAACGATAATTTGGCTTGTAATCATTGGCTTAGTACAGAATGGTTAATGCGTATTCACTGAAGTTTTGGAACTGCATTTATCATACGCTAATTTAAGCCAAAGAGGGTGTTTCACATAAAGATGAATTACATCATTGAACAAAATCTCATTGAAATTGACCTCCTTTAAAAGAATAAACAGAAAGATATACTAAAAGATTTGTGTATTTGTACATTTATAGTTTCAAAACATATTAAATAAAGGTGTTGTAAATATGATATTTTGGTACTTTAAATTATAAAATTAATTTTAAACTATAAATTTATTAAAATCAACCATAGCAACATTCGCAATCCTAATTTTTGTAGAATTTCTAATAACATGACATAATTAATTCTAACATTAATAACATTCACATTCTACAAAAATTAGGATTGCGTTGGTTAATATAACAATAAAAATTACGAATAACATTAAAAATGAAACAGGGGTGCTGCTATCAACGAATTAATTCTCGAATCTATTTTTCAATTAGCTCACACTCTATATATATCTTGTTCAAATTTTCAATCGTTCATAAATTACTTTTCATTCATCCACTCAAGTTCAAATGCATTTTTTTGAACTTGTAGTGGATAACACTGGATGTTAATACAGTTTTTCCAAATATTAATTCATTCATTAAATTTAATTAATTCATTTTAGTTTTTTTAGATTTAAGTTGCACATATCTACCAATAGATGGCGCCAGCTAAACTTAAAAAACTTTAAATGAACTAAACTTTAAACTAAACTTTATAATGAATGAAAATTATTTATAAAGGACTTACTGCAATACAGTGGAAAAAAAAAGTAGGAATTGACTTTAAAAATTTTTTTATAGTACTTGTTTCAATAGTATTCTTAAATTACCCCGATTTGGTTTGCTTTGCAGCTCTAATGGCATTTGTTTTGCATACTTTAGGCTTGACAGGGACTGAAGTTTAATGTGGATTCCGAATAACTAACCAACATCCATGCTATGATACCAAAGATTAGATCGCTATTCAATGGGCCATTAGGCCGCCTAAACTACAGCTATTCGGTATTTGTTATCGGTTTCTTTGTGACCACACTAAAACTATTTTCACTAAATATGACGAAGGAAATACATTAAAAAATTTTTGTATTACAACTGATATTTCAAGATTAAATGTTTTTGCCGCCAGAATTGTCTGTATTTAAATCATTGACGAATATTTTTTCTAAATTTTCTTACCTACTCTTCCTTCTGTCGTCCCCCCGCCTCCGATTTCCCTATTCGTTGTCGGTTTCTTTTCCTCTTTTCTTCTGTTAACAAATTTGGGACAACACTAAAGCTACCGTCTACTAAATATGGGAAAGGAAATACATGTAAAAGTTTTTGTATTACAACTGATATTCCAGTATTAACTGTTTTTGCTGCCAGAAATGTCTGTAACCGTGTTTGAAACGTTTTTCTAAATTTTCTTACCTTCTTCATGTTTTCAATTCTCCCTTATTTTTAAGAAATGCCTCCTCCCTCCTCCGATTGCTCCAGGGTGGCTACTATCACTTCCACTCCCTTGATCGTTCCACCACCCTTAGGGGCGATGTCGTTCACTTTGGGAATGAATGATATACAAACGACAATATAAATCAATTTTTCTGCTCAAATTTTTTTATTTAAAAATATTTCAGACAGCAAATCTAATAGCAGTTGTAAATTTTTTAAATCTATATTTAGAATTAATGAGAGAATGAAAAATAAAATCGTTTCTGCTAGTGTAATAATATGGAAAATCTCAAATACCTCAACTATCAAACGCAAAATGCCACAGAAATTACCCGATTTATGTCATGTATCTTCAAAAATTAAATAAACATAATTTTATAATAATTTTTTAAAAACCATTTTTAGAATGACAATATCTTGATCAATCACTGCGTATTTTAGTGTCGAATTTCATTTTTTTTTTATTCAAGTACATTTTTTTCAACAGTATCTAATTAATTTTTATTACGTACTGAATATGCTTTCCTAATAATCCGAATAATTAACTTTTTATGACTAGCTTTATTACTTCTTCATTATTCAAATTTCTATAATGACATGACAGGGTCTGAAGCTATTCATTTTAACCTCATAAATGCATAATATTGTATAATCTTTACCTTTAATAACACAGATTAGAATTATAATAGAGAACGTGAGTGAATTAGTATGACAAACCACCATTCATAATTCTAATCCTTTAGTAATATGTTATTGGACACAAAAGCTCATTTGAGTAACACAGAATGGATGCCACATGTGGAGTAATCTTTGTTGAATCACTTAAATCCTTTGCAGTTAGATTAATTCTACATCATGTCGGCATGGATTTCACGACGAAATTACTATCTTCACTCAATTTGTTAACGTAGAGTAACGAATCGTGAAGATGCTGAAATGTTAAGCTCAAAAGTATTTAAGGTGTAATTACCTATTGTAATTTGAAAGACGTAAATAAATAGACTTAAAGTATATTATATAGTAGTTTTATAGTATGAAAACATCATTTAGAATATAAAATATTTTAAAATTTAGAATTTAAGATAATAAATTCTTAGTCTGAATTTATATTGTCATATTTATATAATTTATGTACAATTCAATTTTATTTATATTCCCGATGTCATAATATACAAGCTATATTAAATTAACTTGTTAATATACCTATATTATATATTAACAAGTTAATTTAATAAATTAATAAGCTATCTATTTCTCTCTCTCTCTCTCTCTCTATATATATATATATATATATATATATATACATTGAAGTGACAAAAGTCATGGGATACCTCTTAATATCGTGTCGGCCCTCCTTTCGCCCGGCGAAGTGCAGCAACTCGACGTGGCATGGACTCAAAAAGTCGTTGGAAGTCTTCTGCAGGAATATTGAGCCATGCTGTCTCGATAGACGTCCATAATTGTGACAGCGTCAACGGTGCAAGATTTAGGGCACGAACAGACCTCTCGATGATATCCCATAAATGCTCGATGGGATTCATGTCGGGATATCTAGGTGGCCAGATCATTCGTTGGAATTGTCCAGAATGACATGTCCAGAATTGTCCCGGTGACATGGCGCATTGTCATCCATAAAAATCCCATTGTTGTTTGGGTACATGAAGTCTATGAATAGCTGCAAGTGAACTCCAAGTAGCGGAACATAAGCATTTCCAGTCAATGTTCGGTCCAGTCGCAACAGAGGACCAAGTCCATGCCAGTGCCTTGCTGACAGTTTGAGTCCATGGCTTCGTGGGGTCTGCGCTACACTCGAACTCTACCATCAGCTCTTACCAACTGAAATCGTGACTCATCGGACCAGGCCACGTTTTTCCATGCCTGTTATGCCTGAAATTTCATACTCTCGGCACACTCTTGACACAGTGGATCTGGAAATGTTGAATTCCCTAACGATTTCCGAAATGGCATGACCCATGCGTCTAGCTCCAACTAACATTCCGCATTTAAAGTCTGTTAATTCCCGTCGTGCGGTCATCATCACGTCTAAACCTCTTCACATGAATAACTTGAACAGAAATGAAAGCTCTGCGAAAGCACTGCGCATTTATACCTGTTCTACGTGATGCTACTGCCATCTGAAAATTTGCATATTGCTATCCCATGACTTTTGTCACTTCAGTGTATATATTGTAGTGTGCAGGTTAGGCAACCAGATTGTAAGACGGCGTGGTTAGGTTGAGGCTCAAGTTGGAGAACTCACTTTATTGACGTACGCACAAATATCATACACATATAATTAGAGACGTACAATTTTTAACATATTTAAAGACATATAATTATAGATTCGTGGAAGGATTCCATATCTAAGCCAAAAACTCGATACTCAAGTACGCGCGAGATGCTCGAAATATACTTGCTTTTGGAGTGAGAGTCTGCAGGCCACACAATAGGCAGAGTTGCGTTAAATATATTTCCTCTCGGGGTGAGAAATAGTAAACTAAATGTTTCTATACAGAAGCGTGGGGCTGCTTTGTACTTCCTTTCGGAGTCTACTTACCATTTCTCCCGATCACTAAAGAGGGGTGCTCTTGTAGTCTGTCTGCCAATGTATAGGAGGAAGCATAGTTACAATAATTATTATATTAAAATAAAACTATTACATTTTAACTCAGGCTGAATGATAATTTTTCTAAATACATACATTTTTTTCAAAATTTTGTACATGTTTTCAGCAAATGAATACGAGAATAACGAGAATTTATGCATAACATTTATTGATGCATTTAAATATCTTTCATGCTCTAATACATTAGAATTCAATACCTAATGACATGAAATGTTATTTTTCGTCCAGTTTTAATAAAACTTGTAGTGCGGAAGTACGAACGACCCCACGTTGGGCGTCAGATTATAGTGCTGTCGGTTGTGGAGCTAGATTGTAACTGGGTGTGGTTGGTTTGAGTCACAGGTTCGAGAACTCACAGCTTTATTTACATACGCACAAACAGCACACACATACAATTAACGAGAGACAAAATGCAATTACATTTAAAGATATATAATTCTAGTTTCCTATAAGGATTCTACTTATAAGCCGAAAACCCGATACTCGGCTACGCACAGGGTGCACAAAATAAACTTTCCTCCCCGGGTGAGAATCTGATGGTCACCTGACAATTTCTCCTGAATGCCACAGAGAGGGAGGGGCTCTTGCAGTGAGTAGGAGGAAGCATGGTTACAAATTGGCATTTTTAGTATTGTGAATTTGTTTTATTACGCAATTATAGCAATAATTGTTTGTTGAAAATGATGAGTATTTACTTATTGAAAAGTTGAGGACTTTCTGTACATGGAAATTTTGAAAGTTATCTTAAAAAGAAAATGTATTTCTATCTTGTAAAAATTAAAAAAAATTCAAATGCCTACATTTATAAGAGAAATTTTCTTTTTGTATTTCATAAATTTTCCATGTATAAAAAATAGAAAACAAGTATGAACAAAAATGTTCCATGTATATATAAAATGTATTGTTCCATGCATTTTTTTTTTAACTGTGATGAAAATTATTTTTTTTTTATATCCAATTCTACTCAACGAAATAAAGAAATAAATAAAAAAAAAAAAACGTTAACTGATAAGAAGTGAAGCTAAAAAACTCTTATAAGTTCTGCTACTCAAAAAGTATATTAGCTACTTAAAGCCGTTATTTCAGAGCAATAAAAATAAACAATAGTTTACAATACAATTTTATAGTTAAAAAATAATACAAAAAAATATTTTTTTCTTATCAGTTCTTTTTTTTTTCTGTTATCTTCAATTTATTACACTCTATATTTTGATCATGAAGAATTCTTGACCGTAAAAATCATTTTTGAAGGGCCATTGCGTATTCTTTAAAGACGTTTATAGATTTTTGAAAAAAAGAAAAAAAAAAAAACTATATACCAACATGGTTTTTCTTCCACTGTTTTGATAGGAAAAAAAAAAATGAAAATCTGGATAGAAGGTCTTAGAAAGTTAACAAAGTGCATAAACAGTAAAATATTAAGCATACTTAATTTTTATTGGCCACAAAAATCTATGTATAAAAGGGTAATAAAAACATTCGGTAAATTTTAAGAAAAATTACGGCTTAAAATCTTCAACGTATCACAAGAAATTCAACTTTTGTAATGAATGAGTATTAAAAAATGTTACTATACTGTCAAACCTGTTTTCATGCAGTTCTTTTTATATTTTTTTTATGTGCGACTTTTTTTTGTGTGTGCCGTATATCAAGAAATAAATTACTACCGTGCCCAAAAAGTAAGACCAATTATTTTTTTTCAAAAACTCTTTATTTATTCTTCCACTTTTATTTCAAGACCTTCAAAGTAATCCCCTCCGGACATAAAGCGCTTATGCCTACGTTTTTCCAATACTCGAAAAGTCATCGGCCTTTAAAGCATGCCGCGACTCACGTTGAATCTCTTCAATCGACTGAAAACGGTTTCCCCGGAGTGGTCTTTTGAGTTCAGGGAATAGCCAGAAGTCGCACGGTGTGAATATGGTGGTTGTGGAACCATATAGGTTTCAGTGTTCAGAGGGCCAACATGGAATTAACCGAACCTTTTGAAATTCCAACATCATCAGTAAGGTCTCTAATTGTAAATCGACAGTTTGCAAGCACCAAATCTTAATTTTTTAGACGTGAGCTTCGTCGGTTGAGGTTGATGGTGGACCAGAGAGCTCTTCATCTTGAACGCGTTCTGTGCCTTCTTTGAACTGTTTATACCACTTCTAAACATTTATTTCCGATATAGGAATGCTCACCGAATGCCTTCTGCAATATTCTATACGTTTCCGCAAACAAAATTTAATGCAATTTCTTTGTTCAATTAATTGAGACATTCCAAAAATCTCCGGAATCAATTTTAGCGTCTCACAAAGCCAAGCGTAACTCAAACACTAATAAATATTTTGGCGTCAAATTTCAAACAGATAATTTTAGACTATATGCACAAATATATGTAAATATATATCTTCCTTACATACGTTTTAAGTAATAATTAAATTTTATGGAATTTTCTTTCATTGCAATTTTGTTTGTTTATTAGAGGACTACAAAAACAACCAGAAAAATCGCCAAATAAACAAATAGAACTCTAAAGTGCAGAATTGCCGTTCTTTTAAAGCAACTATGAATCACGAATCAAAATACATCAAATATTAAAAAAAAAAAAACATTTTTATTGAGACCTGATGTGCTGGCATGCACTCCCACACAAGAACACCTCCACCGCCTTGCTTAACTGTTCCAACTAAGTTCTTAGAATGAAGTTTCTCATTTTATCTTCTCCATTCGACCATCGGAACCAAAAATGTTAGATTCGCTTTCGTCAGCAAATAGGATTTTATTCCAGTACGTTTTTTGTTTATTTATCGTTGATCTTGCGAATGAAAGCCTAAACTTTCTGTTTTTCGCACTAACAAAAATTTTTTTACGGGCAGAACGCCCATGTAATCCAGTTTTTCTGAGAACTCGTCGAACAGTTTCAGGTGAAATTGAAGTAGAAAACTTTTCATTAAACTCTGCAGAAACTTTTCCAGCACTCAAACGTGAATTTTTCACAAATTTTCTGATAATAAATCTCTCATCACGTTTAGTTAACTTTCTCGGTCGATCTTTTCTTACCTTGTTTCCAATCCTATTTTCTTCTTTAAAACATTTTATCACATACTGCACTGTAGAATGGGACAAATTAATTATTTAGCGATATCTCGAATTGTTTTACCATTACTATGGTGAAAAATTATTAATTTTCAAATGCTGTTTGTCATTTCTTTACGACTGCGAAACATTTTTAAATAATATATGGAATATCGTAATAAGTAAACAAACAAAAATTAAAGCAAACGATTTTTTAAATGCCACCACAATGTAAAAATTCAAAAAAGCGGAGAAACGATCATTCTAATTTTGATTTTATCCAAAAATATTTCAGTGTACGAAGACTTTTGTGAGATAAAATGTTTGTAACTTTTTGATTATTGATTCCTTAAAAGTAAATTTTTAGTATGTTTTAAAAATATTTCATGTAGTTTTGTTAGGAATGGATTATAGATCTAATAATTAAATAGCCATCCCGAAATATTAATTTTAATTAACTGATAGAGGCCTATTTCAATGAAAATCATATGTGTACGAACACTTTTGGGAGCCACTGTATATATATATATATATATAGACTCCTGTTAAAAATAATATCCAGTAGCCCTAAAATTGAAATTAAATAATCCATTGAATTGTTATGTTCAAAAGAACTTAACTACATTTATATATAAATATAAAGTTGTCTCTAAAATTATATCTTTTTAAAAATTTTGCACTTAATCAAGCGCTTTTAAGGCTACAATATTTCAAATTTGTATTAATTTTCAAAGTGAGCATGCTCTCTTGAGATTTTCATAAAGCATACTTATTTAATTATGTTGTCAGCTGCTAATGTATTTAAATAAACGATTAAGTTAATATTATTAATTACTTAAAAATCTTTTTTATGAAAGTTATTCTATTAACGCAAAAACTCTTTTGATTTATTGGCACAATTAGAGCTTGATTTCTTTTTAATCAGTGATACCAATAAATAATAAAGATGAAGCATTTATAATTATGCTTCCATGCTTAACATTTTTTGAAAAAAATTGTAAACTAAAGACCAATTATTAAATATTTACAAAATGAACTTTATTGGCAACAACTTGCCAGCATGCTACTTTATTATTAACAAGAATGCAACGGAGTAGCTAAAACAAAATAACAAGTTGACATGAAAAAAAATTTGTTTCAACACATATTTAAGGAAAGCTTACTAACTCGAGATTAATTAGTTAAGTATATTTAATCGCTTATCACTCAGTTACCGGTTACGTGAAAAGAGTCATAAATTTTCTCATAACTTATTCAATATTTTCTAAGCAGGTAATTTATTTACATAAAATGAAATTTTCCACACACTGCGTTTTGCTGATAGTTTCGCTCACAGATTTTGTGCTTTCACTACGATAAATACGTTTCCTCCTTCATAATATTGAAGTTTAATTAAAATACACTTAAATAGTTGTTGGAATTTATAATAAATGGGATAATCTTTTCAATAGAATTTTGCAATTATTTCTTTTATGTCCCATTCAATGGTATTGTAACATCATAAAAAATGATTTAGAGGCGGTTTTGATGGTATTGCTCGCGGTAATTTATGGTAAATATTGCTTAGTTTGTTTTCTTAACATTTATATAGATAATAAACGTTTGTCTTTCTTTCAGTAATATCTTTATGTTCAAATAAATATGTTAAGCCTCGGAAACTCCCTCATTTCTGTCTGATTTATACACAATTATAATATAGACTATAATTTATTTATTTGTTAAAAATATTTATTGAATTGAATTGAATTTATTTATTTCATTTGTTTTTTATAAATGCTTTGTGTTAAAAAATGTCATATGCATCCAAGGAAAACAATAACTTGCACGGAACACAGTTGCCTTCTCCCTTTCCTATAGATTAATTGGTCACCAAATTATTTATTAATCCAACGCATAATTAACTGTTACAACCTTACTATGGTAACAGCTGTCAGATACACATATTCTGATTTGGTAGAATTCTGAATGGTAGAACTGAAAAAAGCTATGTGAAGGGAAATTGCATGTATTCATGCGGACATGCTATAATCTGCAGTATCACACTTTTTGTAGCAGATGCAGCTTTGTTAGCTAAGCAGAAAAAAAAGTGAGCAAACTTTGACAATGGATAAAGAATTTTTATCTTTCGTTATGTTACAGCAGTAAGTGTTACATGTCATACTCCAAGAAGATAAATACATTGGAGGTGAGATTAAAAAGTGTGAGGCGGCAGCATTTCGTTCTATATTGGATTAAATAATATAGATAAACAAATATGCATATTAAAATAGATTTAAAGTCCGCTTATATATTTTGAAAACAGAATATTACTTTTATTTGATACTTCCAGATCCAAAACGGTTAAAATAGTTTAACAATAGAATATTTTATGCAGAAAGAAAGAATGAATGGTTTGAAAAATAAGACTTCTGAGGCATATTCTGGCAAGTTCTCAGTGAATAATGCAGACATTTTTCGACGACAAGAAATATTTCGCTGCGGAAAGTATTAACTTGCCAATATTTTTGAAAAAATTTTGGCAAGATGTTTCATGCAAGATTGCTCAATGATTTTTGCAAATCATTTGAGCAATCAAAGCAATATTGGTAAAAATTTATTATTGTAATCTCTATCAGTTACACATGTTCTACATTGATAGAGTTGAAAGAAATTATTAGATGGAAATTGCCACCGACCGTCCAGACTTACTGCACTCTGCCCTTTCACACTTTCTTACCTGCGAATATGCTATGCTCTGCAGTCTCACACTTTTTATAGATGATGCAGCTTTGTTAACTAATAAAAAGAGAGAGAGAGAGAGAGAGAGCAAACTTTGAAGATGGATAACGTTTTTTTTTTTGTTAGGATTTGTATTACCACCATAAGTACTACATGCCATACTCCAGAAGATAAATATTTTGGAGGTGAGATAAAAAAGTGGGAGGGAGCAGTATTTTGTTCTACATTAGATTAAATAATATGTATAGATGGAAAATCATTTGAGCAGTTAAAAGCAGTATTGGTAAAAGTTTATTATTGTAACCCCTGTCAGATACGCATATTCTGCATTGATAGAACTGATAGAAATTATTAGACGGAAAGTTGCATCCAACCTTCTGTACATGATACTGTAGGATTTCTGGTCTGGAAATATTCAGAAACCATTATAGATGGAATATGGACTACACCATGAGTGGTTGCAACGTGACTGGTGATAGACCATGGGCTGAGAAAGTGTTTACTCGATTGAGAAGAGGGGGAAATTGACCCTCCCATCTTGACGGATTTTCTCAAAGGGAGGTTTTTGAGTCAACAAAGAGTTAAGTGAGAGTCAACAAAGAGTGTTGTTTTTCTCTTTTCTCCGAAGTGACAGAGCATGCCGTAGTTTCCGCCTGTTTCAAAAGTAAGCCCTTGTTTCGTGCATCACGCTCTAATTTATTACGGTCTATCACAGACCAGACAATTCGATTTGTTATAGACTGGGTTACTCTGAAAATCCCCGATCATGAAGTGAACTGCGCTTCTAAAACAAATTATCTTTAATTTTCATTTCTTACGTAAATAGAGTTCTGTATATATATTTAATGTTTGTAAATAAAAAATAAAGTGTTCCCATGAACTGAAAGTGACCCTCTTCTTGAAGCCGTTATAGGTCTATAGGAATTGAATCCGTCCGTAATTAATCCGTCGTTATAGAAAGAGACGTTACACTACAATCTCGCCTCTCACACTTTTGTTACCTCGCCTAAAATATATTTATTTAACGGCGTATGACATGTAGATCACTTACTGTTGCAATAAAAAAATATTTACTAAGCTATTTTTTGATATCTTTATATTATTTTCAATTAAAAGTCTGTATTAAATATATAACTTACACTTTGCTTGTTTTCTATAAAGTATACAACTGGAATTTTTCCATTCGGTTTGTGCAATGAAAATACCACAAGCATTAAATATGAATACCTGTACATCTTCATAAATTTTAATACATTTTTCTCTTATGAAAGTATATATATCAGTCAGTTTTACTAGTATTGTACATCGCTCAAGAATATCCTTTAACTTCTCATGCGTACGTTTTCATTTCTTGACCTTCCCTTCAGTTTCTTCTCGATACATTTACATTCAGACCTGGGAAAAATATTCATACTTTAACCTACCTCAAAAGCTTTATAGGGTAAACACACTCAAAAATATTGGCAAGTTAATACTTCCCGCAGCGAAATATTTCTTGTCGTCGAAAAATGTCTGCATTATTCACAGAGAACTTGCCAGAATGCCTCAGAAGCCTTTATTTTTCAAACCATTCATTCTTTCTTTCTGCATAAAATATTCTATTGTTAAACTATTTTAACTGTTTTGAATCTGGAAGTATCAAATAAAAGCAATATTCGGTTTTCAAAATATATAAGCGAACTTTGAATCTATTTTAATATGCATATTTGCGTAATTTGATTTTTATTTTAAATATGTATTTTGACTATAAGCTAAGAATCATAAGGTTGAGTTGTACCCGTATATCCCGAATCCATTTAATACAAATAATCTTCATGCAATACAATCCAAGGCGAAGTTAAGGAGTAATTGTCCCTTATTTGTGAGCTGTACAGAAAAAAATTGGACCATCTCTTAAGAGACACTCTGTCACATGTGTCACCCTATACTCATTATGGCTTGCTCATGATGCATCAATGAGGCTATCAGCCCTCTTTAACGGAATTTGTAACGAATTCCTTTAAGGCTGGCTCCGTATCATTCTCCCTGATAATGGAAGGATGTTTTGCCATACGGATTTATCATTTTCATTCCTGCCATAGACATTGAAGCTTTTCTTTGGAATTGCTCATTAAGTTTTAAACTCAAGTATCTTAGTACGCAAGCTATCTATCCTCCAGACCACAACAAATACATGTGACATTTCTTAAAGTTAAATAATATAATCTTTGTAATTAACGTAAGCGTAATAACTCATCTTTCTTGTGAACACACACATTACTAGTTTTAGGAGTTCATATTAAAACGTTAAATGAAGAAAATTCATCCCAATTTCAAAATTTTTTAATATTGAAGTGTTTAAAAGGAAAACAAACAATATAATACATGAGAATTTATAATAAAAGCAAAAGAATTGCGTAAAAGAATATGTAGTACTAACTGTCTGATACTTTTAATAAATTTAAAAAACGTATAAAATAACGTTTATTAATTAATGAAATTATATTTACTTAAACCAGTTTTATTCACTCTAAAATGGTTAATAAGGCGGTAATAAAAACTAAATCATTAAAGTAGCAATTTAAAACTTAAAATAAATACAAAGTATTAAGCTTCGAATAATAAAGAATAATTTTATCTGATTATTTAATTAAGGAGAAAACATTATCTCCTCTCTAGTTAATTTAATTTAAAGTCAGGTAAGCTAATAAAAACGTTGCATCCGATAGAAAAAGATTTTAACAAAAAAAGTTTTTATCGCACAAAAAAGTTTTTATTACTTCAGTGATTAACGAATATATATATATATATATAAAGAAGCACAGAGATTTCCGATTAAATAAAAACCAGTATTTGAGAAGCACAAAAACTCCATCTTCTTTTATCCAATTAATTAAGCCTTTTTTTGCTGATTGGTGTACCATCCACGATGATGCATATAAAAAGGAGGACTGAAAAAAGTAAATTGAATAACTTGTTTGGTTATTCATAAGTGTGACAAAGATGAAGACGATATTAATTTAGCTGTTCATTTTATCCGTCAAAAAATCGAACAAAAAAGATGACATCAAAAGAAGCATTGCCAAATGCTTTTTAAGAGATGGGCAAAGAGATTTCGAAAAGAAATAATATGTTGTTGCTGAACAAACAATTCATTTCTTTGTTACTTTTTAGCATAAGTTTGCAGTATTTTTTTTTTGTCTCATGTGTAGCAAGAAAATAATGAAAGCATCGTGTTTTGTAAGCTATTCATGCAATTTTATTATGCTTTTGATTTAATTATATCACTTAATCAATTATTTTTGATCATATTTTATCATTAATCAGTTTTTTAGTATAATTTGATAGGATCTTGGCTCCTAGCAGTCTTGTGAATAGCGTGATGAATTTCATAATTGATAAAACTAGGTTTGAAACCCAACAAACGAAACTAACCCAAAATTCCTATATCTATTTTAAAGATGACAATATAGAATCCTCAATACTTAAACTGCGGGGTACAACGTAGACCTACCTCCTCGTGGTGTACCCTAGGCAACGTTTCATACGCTAATAGGTCTACTACTTTTGGCATGACCAGGTTGCAAGACATGTTGCAGAAAACACCTGCAATGTAGCAAGATACTTCATGGAACTGACTCCGAGATTGCAAGATGTTGGCGGGCCAGAGAACTCTTGGGGCGAAAACTTCGGTCTTTACTTCTTCCACCGTGTCTTTTTTTGCTTTTTCTTTGTTGTATTTGTTTATATGCATGTACTCATTGCCATAGGAAATAAAAAATATTGAAACTGCAACACCAAAAAAGAAGATTTGTGGATCATTGAATTTTAAAGTATTGATTAACATATTTATGACACTAAAATGATCAAAAAACGAAGTAGAAGTATAGATTTTTACACAACTTGGCACTCTACTAATGAGATTGTCGTTTTTTAGGAAATATTCTGCCATTCTGAATTCACTTAAGTACAAAAATCATCAAGATCGTTTGAAGATGTTTCGCTTTGTAATTGCCGACAAATGACGTCCCAGACTTGTTCTATTGGAGACTAACAGAAGACACAAATGTCCATGGTAACATATTCAGACCACTTAGAATGTTAGGATTAAACGAGAAACGTATAGTTTCACAATGTCTTGCTGTAAAATTAATTTTGATAATTGTCCACACTGCTGGGTGAATAACGAAATCCATACAAAACCCAACAGTTAGTGTTCCTTGTCTGCCTGACATACATGATACAATCCCTGTACTATAATTCCATTGTGAAATTCCCCTGCAACTCATTGTGATGTAGTCCATTGTGTCATGGCAATCTTCCGTTTATTATTGTCTTGACCATTATTGAAATGAATACTTCTCCATTCTTAACTGTATTACTAATTCTATTGTAGCATAATTCTATTGTTACATTCCCTTTATAATTCATTGTGATGTTGTCCATTGCGTCTAGTCATGACAATCTCCTGCTTATCAGTGTTGTGAGCACTATTGAAACGAATATTATTCTTAACTCTATTACCGTTTTGTTCTGCACCATGCTAGCCTTTGTGTGCGATACAGTGAGGATAATGAAACACTCCTATTTGGACGTCTAGCCTGTAGTCCACTTTCATGCAAATGTCTTCTGATTATTTGTACTGACACCGTTGGATGTCCTAGACTTGTGCAGTAAAGATTAAAAATATTTTTCTGGAAATAATTACATTATTAATTACAATTTTTTTAAAAGAAAAATTCAAAACATTTTCTTTTTTAAAAATTTTTACAACGTGATACAAAAGTGAATGCAAATAATCTTTCAGTATATTTGTATATATAAACATATGAAATGCAATGAAATATTGTGGAAGTAGTCATTGTTATAGAGTATAAGTGATTATTGTCGGAGGTGGTCACTGTAAGATGCCGACCTGGAGGATCTCAACAAACATGTAAAAATTTAGCAGATAGCCATGAAATTGCAGAAAAGCAGGTCTGGAGATCAGAACACGTAAGTCAGCAGAAACGTCATATGTATGCAAATATCAGGAACGAAACGTCGGAGGTACGCAAAACGCGTGATGTCGGCGCGCACAGCTCAACGGTAGAATAAAAGGAAGGACGGAGACGCAATTCAACATATTCGCTGCAAGTGCCAGTGAATCAGTTCGGGAAATATGGCTAGAATAAATCACCTGGACGACTTCACACTGGACGGGTTTTTTTGCCATAACTTCACGAGAAAACTCCACGAGAAATCATCTGAGAGACATGACATTCAGAAATGAGGGAGAGTATTATGTACGTAAGAGATGACGAAAGCATCGGCCGCTGAAAAAGGAATACAATGCATACGGTATGGAATCAAACAAAAACAAGCTTTATTGAACGCATAGTATCGTGATTTATGATTGTCTATCCAAGAGGAAGAACAACAAGCAGATGTTCCTTAATATGGGATATGCCCTCCCCTCACTGCAATGGTTGCTTCGCTATGACCCGGAGAGAAACAGTATTTCGCGTACTCTGCGCGTAGCCGAGTTTTGGGTTTCCGGCTTAGAAGTGGAATTTTTCCACTTAATTATATGCCTTCAAATATGTTAAACATTGTTTGTGTCTAATTTTATGTGTATGGTGTTTGTGCGTGTGTAAATAAAGCACTGAGTTCTCCAACTTATGCCTCAAGTATCTCAACCCAACCACACCCAATTACAATCCAGTTGCGCAACTAGCACACGACAGTATTTATTATATTATTTAAAAACACTACCCTGAGGTACCACTGAAAAATTATAAATGCATAATTTGTTTTTGTAATTAGATTTGTATATAATTTTTTTTTTAAAAAATTGCATTGTGATACACAAATGAAATTTTAATTATTTTACCGAAATCTGCTTTGAAATTCAAATATTAAGAGTTATAAAAGCTGATTTAATTTTATTAATTCATTTAAAGAAATTTTTAAACTGCTTTAAATTTTTATAAATATGTTTGAAACTTTTAAAGCTGCTAAAAAGTTTCATAAAAGTACATCTCTACAAAACAACTCTATTAAATACCGAAACGCCTTTAAAAATAGTATTTAGTTTTAAACCTAAACTTGTTTCGTGCTTTTATTACAAAAAAAGTTAATCACTCTGATTTTTATGCCTCATTTATGGCGCGAAACCACTAACTTCTTAAAAGATGGTCTCTTTTTTATATCGATAAAAAGAATCACAAAATATCGGATTCGCTTAACTACTAAGATATTTTTTCTTTTTATTAGCTATTTTGCTGAAGTATCTCATTAATATGGTAAAAAAATGCAATGATGACTTTTGAAGTTTTACAATGAGAAAATGAAAATACTTAGCAAACGAACAACTTTATGTTTATGTTGAAAGAAAAAATGTTTTAAAAGAGAATGTTTATGTTATGTTAAAGAACAGAATCTCTTCAAAGAATGTTCTGTGTATGTAATGAAGTTTGGATTTAGTGAAAAAAATATAAATATTCAATAGTTAAACGTTCAGTCTCTCAGATAAATTTTTCAATTGCTTTTCCAAATTTGCTTCTTATGTTAAGTAAAAATAAAATTTTCCTAATGCAACTAATGGAAAAGTATAATATTAGTTATAAAAGTATAACATAAAAACTCCTTTTAAAATTTACTCAATATACATGAATAGTTAATTACTTTCAATAATTTTACACTTTAAAACTAATAATTATGAAAAGTTATTATTGTATTTTTTAAATTTATAATTATCAAAATGCGTTGCTTAATTTTTAATTGAAAAGGATGTATAGTATATTTTGGTCTTAGGAAAATAAATTATTGTTTTTTAAATCAAATTATATAAATATATTTAAAAAAAATATTAGTTATCTCAAAACCTTTTTCTCTCAGATAGACATGGATCAAGCCTAGTTACTAAAACATTGCTTATAATTTATCAAAAGTATATTTTTGAAAGGAATTGTTATAGTAAGAAATCAAAATATACTTACTTTCGTAGAAGTAGTTTTTAAAGTACTGGGAGATATCTTCATCAACAATATTATTGTGATGTATTAATAAAAAAATCAATGTGAAACAATTTATTTAATTAAAGATCTATGTATTGTTGAACCTTACGAGCTAGTGTAATCTGCTATTAATTTTTTTTATCATTAAAATAGTTTTAACAGTATTTTTCTTTAATGAAAATATCTGTAAACGTAAAAAAACTTCTAATGGATATTTTATCAGAAATATTATAAATTAATTAAAGTAAAATTGCGTTTATAAATGTAGTATTAATTTTTTAATTGAAACGAAATTTTAGTTAAAATTTTATTTCATTTCGCCAACTTGTTCTTGCCAAATCTCTAAAACAACTGTATAAAATACCTAAACGACTTAAAAAAAGTATTTAGTTTTAAACTTAAATTTTTTTGTGCTTTTATTATAGAAAATAAGGTTAACTACTCATAAGATTAACTACTCAAAGAATCATTATAGACGTGGACATAGGGTTTAAAGTGATACCGAACCATTACAAACATACATGGCACCACTGGGACTCGAACTCGAAACTTGTGGCACCTCGCGCCAGAGCACTAGTCACTCGATTATTAGGCCCTGAGTTAAACTTATAAATCTATAATTTGTTTACATAATTATAATTATATAAAAATTAAAAAAAAAAAAAATTACTTGTTACACAAATGAAATTTTAATCAATTTATGGAAATTTGTTTGGAAACTCAAATACAAAGAGTCATAAAAGCTGATTTAATTTGATTTATTTATGTTAAAAAGTTTGATTCATGCTATAAAAGAAGTACAACTCTACTAAACTACTCTATAAAATACCAAAACTCCTTTAAAAAAATTATTTAGTTTTAAACCTAAACTTGTTTCGGGCTTTTATTACAGAAAAAAAGATTAACCACTCTGATTTGTATGCCTCATTTATGGCAAGAAACCACTAACTTCTTAAAAGACGGTCTCTTTTTCATATCGATCAAAAGAATCACAAAATATCGGACTCGCTTAACAACTGAGATTTTTTTCTTTCTATTAGCTATTTCGCTGAAGTAGTAATGAAGTTAATATGGTAAAAAAAAAGACAGCGATGACTTTTGAGTTTTTGCAATGAGAAAATGAAAATACTTAGCAAACGAGCAACTTTATGTTTACTATAAAAGAAAAAAATTTTAAAGAAAGAATGCTTATGCTGTGCTAAAGAACCGAATCTCTCCAAAGAATGTTCTGCGTAAGTAATGAAGTTTGGATTCAACGAAAAAATCTACTGAATATTTAATAGTAAAGTTCAGTCTTTCAGATAAATTTTTCAACTACTATTATGCTAAAGTATAAATAAAATTTCCCTAATGCAAGTAATGGAAGAATATAGAATTCATTATAAAAATATAATACAAAAATTGCTTTTAAAAATTACTCAAATATCTACGATTACTGAAATACTTTTAATAATTTTACACTTTAAAACTAATAATTATGAAAAGTTATTACTGTATTTTTTAAATTTATAATTATCAAAATGCGTTGCTTAATTTTTTAATTGAAAAGGACATGTAGTATATTTTGGTCTTAGGAAAGTAAATTATTGTTTTTTAAATCAAATTATATAAATATATTTTTTTTAAAAAGTATGCATTTGTTTAAAAATATTAATTATCTCAAAAAATTTTCTGTCAGATAGACATGGGTTAAGCCTAGTTACTGAAAAATTGCTTATAATTTATCAAAAGTATATTTTTGAATAGAAATGTTATTACAAGAAATCAAAATGAATTTATTTTCGAAGAAGTAGTTTTTAAAGGACTGGAAAATATCTTAATTAACAATATTATTGAAAGTATTAATAAATAAAATCAATGGGGGAAACCTTGTTAAATTAAATCATGCCATAAAAGCGTTTTTAATGAAATACATTTGATGGATCTTAAAATGTAATTTATTACTTAATACTTTTTTTTTAGACAATTTAATGCAACTAAACAAATTCAATTTTGTAAACCATTATGTAGTTTTTAACTAGGTTATCACATGTGTTGAAATATGTGTTCTGTTAATAAATAAATGTCCAAAGGAAACATACACATCAGGAAACATTTTCCAAACTGTCATTTACTTTTCAGCAGCCTGCTATATTTACCTTCTCTTCTAGCTTCAGGCGACAAAATAAAGATGATGTTTTCCCAGCTTTCTGTAGCTGCAGCTGTTCGCAAGGGGTAGTTGAAGTCACTAAATCGTGTTTGAATTTTGGGGACAGATTTATTTATGTGTAAATATTTAAACTTAATGGTAAAGGTTTATGTTTATCTTTTACTAATATGAAAAAAAATTATATTTGTTCTTAATGCAATTACCTTGTAGCAATGAAAAGTTATTGTTGTGTTAGACAAACATTTTAACCTAAAACTGTTCAAATTAATCTAATGGGATAGTTAAATTTCGTTTCAAATTTTTATTAATTAATTTCTGAAGGAATAAAATTAAATAATTGTGAAAATATTAAACTCCTTAAGTTGCAGGAGCTAATTTGAGAAGTCCGTTTTTTCATAAAAGCGCCTGTTGGCAGAGGAACTGGCACTCGGTGCTACAGGCTTCAGGTTCGAGTCTCGGAGGTACCATGGATGTTTGTAGTGGTTCGAAAAACATTCAAACGAAGTACATAAAATTTGACTAATGAATCATTCCTCTACGTTGCATTATTTTCGAGAGACATGAGAAGAAAATGTATTCATTTTACAGTAAAATGAAAACATTTAATAATACACTCATAATGTTAAAATGTACTCATTTTACAGCCTATGAAATGAACATGAGTTTTAAAAAAAACAGAATTAACAGTAATTGCAAATGATATGTTATGTACTTACGAAGATATTTAAAATGACCATAGTTTATATATAGACAAATATGTGCACCTTAGAGTGGTTATGAATACGCGATGCAATAGTTGCGCACAAAAGTGACGGCAATATGCACATGAGAAGTTATGACTTATTTTTAACTGGTATTGGATAAATCAATTCCTTTAGAAGTCTCTACTGGAAAAAAGTGCAAATGGATCAAATTAGTAATCGTGGTGGCAAAGCGACGGGTCCTTGTCCTTCTATCTGCATCCGCCGATGACTTCGGCGTTGGAATTGCATCGTGATGGTTAACGAGATGTATACACCCGCATTGTTTTGTAATGCACACCACTGACCATAAAGTAAATAAAGCAATATTCACGAACGGATTAACTATCCCTATGCAAAGATTGCCATTCATTTAAAGCAGGGGTCTCCAAACTACGGCTCGCGTGCCAAATCCGGCCCGCCAGTGCCATCAATCCAGCCCGCGACAGCAAATAGCTTATTGTTGCTGTAATAGGTTGGATAAAAAAACACAGAATGATAATAACTCGGTTATTATCATTCTAGTACTTACAATATTAGTACTAGTACAATATTAGTACTTACTGGAGTAAACAGTGTGGCCCTAAGGCTGGAAAGTTTGGAGACTCCTGATTTAAAGCATGGGTCTCCAAACGTATTAGTTTAAGACCCACGCTGACTCCACCACTAGAGTTAAGGGCCAAGATCCAGCTAGCGTTTCATACCAACAGGACGTAGTTCTGAATTACGTACAAATTTTCGTTTCCGAAGTAGCTGGCGAGGGAATTATCTCCTATCGCAATTTCTTTTTGTACTTAGGGGCAGGTGTCAATGGCATGTTAATGAGGCGGAGATGCCATCTTGCACTACAATAGCACACTATCAACTTCTTCTATAAAAATGCATTGAACATTAACATATGTTAAATTATTATTAATAATTAAATTAAGTTATACAAATTAATGTTATACAGTTGCTAACTTGCACAGATAGCGTATAGGAGGTGTGAATTGCAATATCTGTTTTCAGTGCATTCAGTATTTCAATGGGTGTAAAGTGTCTCGCCTGGTGGAAGTTTTTCGTATTTTCTCCCATACAACACTCGAAGACGGGTGCCTAATTACCCCAAAAAGTTCTTCCGGTAGGCTAAGTCTTCCTTCGTAGACCGGCCGTGGGTTATTCTTAAAATACATAAGTAAAATACGCTATTCAGCAATACATAAATAAAAGCATACCCTATGGTGGAACGTAAAATGAAAAAATCAATTTCTTAATTTTTTTCAATAAAGTTTTTACTTATGTATTATTTACATTTACATAAATATTTTAAAGGCATTAGGTTGATAAAATTCATTTGCAAGGAGATGTTTTAATTGGAAAGAAAATTGACATGTCGCCAAAATTTCAAATTTTACAGAAGACACTTTAACTCATTAGATATGACGAATGAGGTGCAAATCTGTAATATTTTGTCGTGCTATCTATCTATCTATATACATATGTATACTTCCAAAATTCCATTGCTGAATCATGTCTTTTTATCAACAGCTTTTTTATTCTAAACATTTACAGATCGATATTCACTATTGTATAGGAGTCTCATTTTATGCAAATTGAAACTCATTCTAGAAGGGCGAAATATAGGCAATTTCAAAAATGTCAACTTAAAAGTCGCTGTCTTCAAAAGAACATTTCCATAGAAATAGAAGTAAATATCTCAGGAAGACAGAAAGAAATGAGAAGTTTTGTTCCGAAAGTGAGTCAATTTTATCTAAGCAAGAAAGTAGTCGATATCTCCCACATTCTTTCCCATAAAATTGTTTCCACTTTTCTTCTAAACTTTTCATTTACATATTGAGCTATTATGTAATGCGTGGGCTTAAATGAAAGAAGCAGAAAATAAATTTTAAGGGAAAAATTTTCCAATACAAATTTTCAATTTGTACGCACTCATAAACTTTAGAACTATACAGTTGAATTACAATGTTTATTGTTTAGTATGATTAAAACTTGGTTAAAGCTGAAACATTAAAGAGAAATATTTAAAAACCAGTTAATTGTCTTTCAAATAAGTTAAAAGACCATGATTGCCTGGTTACTTCAAATTATACTTTGGTATACATTTTTTAATAGTAATTTTTGGTTGATTATAAGCGACGAAGGTATGAGTGGGCTTCGACTTGCAAATGAAGTTTTTCCAATTAGAATGCATTTTGCTGTTACTGTTCTTTGGAGAATTTGTCTTAATTGCCGTAAGGCTATTTTGGAGAAAAACTTTTAAAAATTATTTTGGCTTTTGTAATGAGTTCCTTGATATCGACGATTCTTGAATTGTGATTCTTTGCCCAGAAAAATCATTGTAAATGCCAATATAAAATTGAACAAGTTTAGGCTTTGTAAATTTGAATTGCACAAAAGTTAACTGGATAAATGTACATAAATTATGAAAAAAATCTGACCTATAAAACAATTATTTAACACAATCTTCTTCTTCTTCTTCATTGGCGCAACAGCCACAAGATGATCCAAGGTCATCTGCCTGCCGACAAACTTCGAGATAGGATATCTTTACTTTTTACAGAGTAGAGTTGCCAGCCCTACGCCCTTCAATCATATTAGGCCGGGATCTATGGTTTAAAGTGAATTCCGAACAGCTACATACACCTATGACCTCACTGGTTATCGAACCCGCAACCTCACAGAGCGCTAACCTCTCAGCCATCTGGCTCCATTTAACACTATGGCGTTGAAAAATAATTCAATATAAAATTTTCTAACACATAATGAAATTACTTATAACAAATATGTTTGAAAAATAACTCAATGTCAAAAAAATTTAGATTCTTTGGTTTTAAATATTATTGTAAAAACATTTAAATTAATGCTACCAGTAACTAATAATTATTTTTAATTGAAGACATAAATAATATGAATGCATTTTTTTAAATCAATATAGAAAATTTTTTAGATAATAATCGAAAATGAAATTTACATAAATGATTTTCTATGCAATTTTAATTCTGCTGTTATCGGTATAAGTAACTTATATTAATTTTTCGATCACAAAGCAGCAAAAATAAATAAATAAACACTCTGAAACTTTTTACTTTTAAAAACGAATGAACACCAGAGTTAAAGTTTGATTGTCCAATAGTCCATAAGTTAAACAAAACAAAAAAAAATCATTAAGTATGCATTGCTATGCAAGCAAACTTCTAGCCCAAGCAGTTCATAGTTGTTTTCGTAATACTATCTTTTAAAATATCATTTATGACTTATAATTAACAGTTTAAAACATACATATGTAGTATAAATGTTTTCCTTTAATCAAACAGAAATACAAATACATTCTATTTTATAGATTAATATAAGTTTACATTGTGCAAAAACGAATTGTCAACAATTTTAATAGATATATTAAAACACCTAATAAAACGCTTCAGAACAATATTCCTTAAATGTAAAAGTAAATATGGTTCATACTTTCTTAAGAAAATAAATAATAAGAAGGATTGTTATACAGCAAATATAAATCAATTAAGCACTTCTATTCAAAATAGACAGAAAAAAATGCGATTCGTTTTACTAGGAAAAGTAATTCCATTCCACAATCATATTGAGGAAAATAAACTTGCAAGTTGAAAAATAAATATTACAAAGCATGGCCAAAAGTATTTTTTTAAATTAACTGAAACTGTTGTGTGCCAGTGTCGATAAGGGTTAATTATGATTTCCAAATTATGTAACAAGTATTTATTCAATAATTAGTTACATATGAACAAACATCAAAAGTTAAAACAAAATAAAAAGAAAGTTATGGTAATCAACCTCACAGAACAGTTCTTTACTACCGACGAAGTTCAGTCAGCATAAAGAAGACGTTACTAATGCCCTGACGCATGTGTTGCCAGATATACGAAAGCAGCTGTTACGTGATTCATACTTTTCTTTTTCTGAGAGTTTGCATTGTAACGAGTATAATAATTGTTTAATAAATTGAAAATTTTGCTAAATTTATAAATACTATTTAAGAAATTGTCCAGTCGAAGTAATTCAAATTTTTTCTTAAAAATTAGGCGGAAAAGATAAGGCATTTAGTAATAAAATAATAATAAAAATTAGTTACTTTTTAAATGAATTATTTTATTCATTTAAACATATAGAAAAATTAATATATTTAAATTAAAATTTTACTTAAAAAAATTGTACATATTTAATATTATTGTATTGTTTTTTATTTAATTAGAATTTCCCCATTGCTCTTAAAAACAAGATTATTCTTCAATTGATATGTATATGTTTTGATCTTAATAATTGTCTACAAATCATTGATAATCTTTAGTAACTATCTTTTTTTATAAGGTTCAATATATTAATATAATAAATACACGATATTATATCATCCTATTATTTTTTTCCTATTATTTGCGACAAGGAGTGTTTATTTTCATAATTGAATTTTAAACAATGCTTTCTTTTAAATTAGACCAATTCATTTAAAAAACAACATATATTTTTGAGATCTTAGAGATTAATTATTTTATATTGAATAATATTATAATATGCACAATTAAACAATATCATTCGTTTTTTTTAAATTTATTTTTTAAAAACACAAAATATATTATGTCTCATTGAATTGAAACACTCTTTTCAAACTGAAATATTCATTTCATTCATTTCAAAAACACATAAGAAATTAATTTTAAATCAATTTTTACTGCCCAATAATGGTCTATCAAATCGAATTATAGAATTCTGCGATTAAGCGTTCATAAGCTATTTAAATTACATTAGCCAAATGAAAAACTGATTTTTGTTTGCCCTTCTTTTTGCTCAAAATCTTTTTTGTCTGTTCGTTTAAAGCAAATTAAATGAAATTCCATTAGCATTTTATCAAAGAGACATGATTAATTACTTACTAAACTTTTACAAGAAAGAAACTTCATGGAAAATATTTCTAAGCTTTTAACCTTTTTAATATCCTATAAAAATGAGTTAAAATTAATTTAATCTCTCCCTTGCATTTACCAAATTAAAAAAAATTAATTTAAATTGTCCATTTTCTTACTATCATTTTTTAATTCGTTTAAGAAAATATTAACAATGAGATTATAGAGAAACTAAACAATTCTTCAATGTTAATAATGACGTAATTCTCAAAAGATCGAATAATTCTCTCTTGTATTTGTCAAATTAAAAATTCAGTCTCTCTATCTATTTCAAAGCTGCCTTTCATTAGAAACTTATGAAAGGAGCTTTTCAAATCATTGAAAATATCTTAAAATTCGTGTAATTTTCGAGTAAATATCGGAAGCTTTTATCAGAACTTGTGCATCTATAATGCCAAATTCTCGAGATAATATTTTGTTGAGATTATTATTAGAGATTACATAAAGGTTTATTAAATTAGTTGGGAGTTGCATTTAACTAAAGTAAAATTAGAATTTTACTATGTTACTTTAGTTAAGTGCATTTAACTAGTTGTTGAGTTAACGAGTTTCATTTAACTAGTTGTAAAGTTCATTTTCTGTTTGTTACATTTAATCTTTGTTATAAAATATTTTCAAATCAAAATATGAGCTTCAATAAAAATCTGAAATATTGGTTGGTGAAAATTTTGATCATGAATATTTTGGCACCTCAATTAAAATTATTTTTTAAAAGTAATAAGCAAATAGAATAACAATATTATCACAAAAAATGTATAAATTTGTAAATGAAACTATTATTGTTGTCTATGAGCTGAAATAAAATTCAAATTCTCATCACAGCTCTAAAAATATATGACATAACATTAAAATACAGTAAGTCCTTGCCAGTAAGCCATGATAGAGCCAATAACATATTGAGCACAAACCAAAACTGCGTTTCGGTTAACTTTCTATGGGAAAAAATTATCGGATATAATAAAAATTAAGAAAGTATGTATAAGTAAAATAAAACCTTAATCAGTTTAAATAAAACAGTGTATTATTGTTGTTGTTGTCGTCGTATCCCCTGACGAGTACAAGAAAATCAAATGTGATGCTCCAGAATAATATTGACTGCCAGCTCGGAGTATAAATACTCTTCCGAGGGATGGTCCAGACAATGCATGACGGCTGCAATAGCTGGCCAATCAAAGACATGATGAGGAGTAAGCTCTACATTAGGGTAGTTCCCACATTTTTGATATTTTTAACACCATCAGCAGATTAGAAATGGATCTATCGTAAATACTGTTAAAGTACCAACGCTTAAAAAAATATTTGCGCCATGTACTTACTTATTAAGCAGTAATAAAAATACGTTTATACGTCAGGCAACACAATGTTTCATATTTCTCAAAGTGTATTGCCTAATTAGAAGGCGTATTTTTATTACTGCTTAATAAGTTTGTTAATCCTTGAAAATTCACACCAGGCAGATTAATTATTGATGCAAGATATATTTTTCATACGTTGTCACAATCGTTAACAAATCTCCTTGTTTTTGAAATCAGTGACTGCAGCAATCACCCCCATCGGATTCTAATCTGAACGCCAGCTGTATCCATTAATTCTTAATCACTAATTAGGCATGGTAACTTAGATTAACCATTGAAGTTTTCGCCTTTTGTTCAGAAAGGGTTACTTTAATTGGCTCCCACAGAAAAGTTAAGTATTTCCGAAAGTTTTTACCTCTGTTCTGCTTTTGGCGTGGCTACATAGTATTAGATTCACAATATGCTTATGATTAGATATGGAAGAAGTTTTGGCGTTTTAGTTATTTCATTTTACTTAATAATACAAGAATACACATTTTGATTTATGAATAAAAGTTAAAGGATTCAAAATATTTATTTTCCAATTTTGTGTACAATTAAAACATCAGAACTTCCTTGTCAAAAACCGAATGTAGGTAAACACTTTCAGAAACCTTTCTGAGAAGCAATTAAAATATTATTTTCTTAACAAAAGCCAAAAACTACAATGGCTGATCTATGTTTCCGTGCTTAACTAGTGATTAAGAACTAATGGGCTCAGCTAGTGTTCACATTTGAATTCGATGGGGATGATTGCTGCAGTCACTGAATTCAGAAGCAAAGAGATTCGATAACGATTGTGACAATTTGTGAAAAAATTCTGGCATCATGTTAGTTAATCCACCTGGTGAGGAATTTTCAAGGATTTTTTTCTATACGACATGCAACTGTGGAGCAGTTACCCTTTTAACAATAAAAAAATACAAGTATTTTAAATCAAAATTCTGTTTATGACATGGCTAAATAGTATATGCCGTAAAGTTTTGACATTTTATTCGTTTTAATTGTCCACCAAAATAGAAAATGAATATTCTGAGCGCGTCAATTTTGATTTACAAAATAAAATACACTTAGTCACAAAAGTAAGTATGCAACTAATAGCTTAAGTGAAAAAGCTCTAATTCTCAAATAAATATAAGAAAAATATTATTTTGGAGAGTGTTGTTTATAGCTTCTGATTCAAGTCATAAAGTAATCAAAAATAAACCAAATCATTATATTTTAAAAAACTTTAAGAGTAATTTTGTTAACTACCAGTAGAAATTTAAATCACAAAAGTATATATGCACTCTGAATTTGTGACTTTTAAATAGGCTGAATGAAACTTCTTGAGTGATTTTTCGTATTTCAGTGATAAGTTTAGAAGTTCTGCTACAAAGCTTGTAAGTTTGAGCTTTAAGTACATCAACAATTCACCAATGGCTCCACGTGGAAAAGAATTATCAAAAGAACTAAAGGATGGAATAATAAAGCTCTATAAGGAAAGCAAGTCCCAAAGGCAAATCGCTAAAATCAGAGGCAAAAGTCCTGCAACAGTGCAAAAAATCATAGAAAAGTTCCAGGCTGAGGGAAATACTCTAAACAAGCCAAGAACAGGACGACCGCCCATTTTGACGGATCGAGAAAGGCGAATTATTGTTGGAAATGTGAAAAAAAATCCGACGATTAGCGCACCAAAATTGACAACAGATGTGAAAAACAATTTTGCGAAGTCATGCAATCCTGAAACAATTCGCGGTGTGTTACGGAAGGCAGGATACCATGGTCGAAATATGCAAAGAAAACCATTTGTTAGCAAAGTGAATCGCAAAAAGAGAATAGATGTTGCAAAAGAAAATGTAAAGCAGGACATAAATTTTTGGAATTCCGTGATTTTTTCGGATGAAAGTAAATTCAACATCCACGGGTCAGATGGACACCAAAAAGTTTGGAAGAAAGCAAATGCAACTCTAGAACCAAAGAACATGAGAGGAACTGGAAAACACGGTGGTGGTTCGATTATGGTTTGGGTTGCATGGCAGCAAATGGAGTAGGAAATTTAGTTATAATCGACGGAATAATGAATCAATATAGCTATTTGAATATTTTAAAGAATAATCTAAGCCAAAGTGCTTCTAAATTGGGACTCGATGGATCCTTCACTTTCCAATAAGATAATGATCCCAAACATACTGCTCGGGTTGTTCGGGAATGGCTGCTATATCACGTGCGAAAACAGCTAAACACCCCACCGCAGTCACCTGATCTTAAACCCATTGAACACTTGTGGGATTATCTCGATCGCCAAATTAGAAAGCAAGAGATCAAAACTAAGAATGATCTAAAAAAAGCCCTTTTGGAGGAGTGGCAGAAAATACCATTTTCTGTCACTCAAAATTTAGCAAAATCAGTGCCATCTAGATTGACAGCTGTTATAAAGGCCAAAGGCTGTCCAACAAATTACTAATTTTTTTGAAAAATTGTAAAATTTGCAACATTAATGTCTTTGTTTTTGTTTGCATACTTACTTTTATGATGTAAATTACATCCTATTTTAAGTTAAGCTCATCTTGCTAATTAAATATTTGTATTTTTTAATTACTTTTCATTTTGTTATTAAGCTCGATTTTGCTGTAATCGAAATAAATCGTTAATTTGAAAACTGTAATATTGTAGGCGTTTTTTTCATAGAACATCTTCACATACACTCTGCATACTTACTTTTGTGACTCAGTGTATGTATTCTTGTGTTATTAAATGAAATGAAACAATAAAACGTCAAAACTTGTACGACATCTATTTATGAACATATTGCGGATCTAATACTATGTAGCCATGTCAAACACAGAACAGAACAGAGGTAAAAACTTTGAGAAACACTTACCTTTTTTGTTGGGCGCAATTAAAGTATTCCTTTCTGAACAATGGCCAAAAAACTTCTGATATCGGTACTTTGATTCTGCAGTGGAAGTCATCCGCGAATACCATTTACTGAAAGAGCTTTCACCAACTGGAACCTCAAATAGTTTTTCCGATGTACTTCTTTTTTATGATGTTGAAGAAAATCAGCGCTTCGCGTTTGGCTTCCTTCGATTCTTTGGTAATAATTTCTGAAACTCCTCCGAAGTTTTTAAAAGCCTTTTTATCTTTAATGGTGCATGTGCATCTCCCACTTGCCAGTTTTACAAAAAAAATCGTTTTAATTTCACATTGATTGTTTTTAGCTATAAATACTGTATTCACTCGATTTAAATTTAATTAGTTTCTTAAAGGAAATTGTTAAGTATATTTACTATAAAGGTAATTCAAATTTAAAAATTAATTAATAAAAACAAATTTGTAATTAATTTAATATTTAACAAAATTTTAATAATTAAAATTTTACATGTTATTTTTTACTATAATTGCTGCATTCACCATATTTAAATTTAATTAATTCCTTAAAGTAAAATATTAAGAATATCTGTTATTAACGCAATTAAAATTTTAATAATAACAAATTTAATAATTAAATAATTGAAAATAATTGAAAATTAATTTAATATTTAAGAAAATTTTAATAATTAAAATTTTACATTGTTTGCAACTCTAATTACTGCATTCACGATTTAAATTCAATTAGTTTTTTAAAGAAAGATGTAACATCTACTATTAAAGTAATTAAAATTTTAAAAATAATAAATTTAATAATTAAGTAATTTAAAATAATTAATCAATAATTTAATATTTAAGAAAATTTTAATAATTAAAATTTTACATTGGTTGTTTTTAACTGTAATTATTGCATTCACTAGATTAAAATTTAATTAGTTTTTTAAAGAAAATGGTAAGAACATTTACTATTAAAGTAATTAAAATTTTAATAATAACAAATTTAAAAATTAAATAATTTTAAATAATTAATAATTAATTTATTATTTAAGAAATTTTTAATAATTAAAATTTCACATTGGTTGTTTTTGGCTTTATTGTGAATCTAGTGAATTACTGCATTCATGAGATTTAAATTTAATTAGTTTCTTAAAAAAATGTTATGAATATCTATACCATTAAGGTAATTAAAAGCAATGGTTGAGGTTTAGTTAATATTTCAAGTCTCAACGCAAATATGAATAGAAAAATTTTCATTTGTATTTCCAAAATGTCCAATATATCCTACGTTCTTTACATAACACTGATATTTTGGATAGACAGTCTCAAAACACTACGGATAATTTAATTTACTAATTTAATTCAATAATTTAAAAACTTTATAATATAATAAAATTTAAATGATAATAACATTAGTTTAATAATATAATAATTTTTAAATAATAATAAAAATTTATTAATATAATAATATTTAAAAAAATAATAATTTAATAATATTTTAATTTAATGCAATATGACAAACTTATTTAACTACTAATATAACTTTAATTATTACAATATTCAAAACTTTAAAAATGTTTTATTTAAATTTTTAAAATTTTTTTAAATAAGTACATAGATTTAAATAAATATAAAAGATCAGTAGAACATAAAATCTGTTTAAGTTATACGATTAAAATGATAAAAAACATAATAATAATAAAGTGAAAATGTATTAAAAAATGCAAGAATAAAATGTAGAAAATTTATACTATTATAATATTATTCAAAACTAAAATAATATTTTATTTAAATTTAAAAAAAAATGTTTTTAATAAATGCACGCGTTTAAAAAAATATAAAAGATGAGCAGAATATAAAGCGTATTTAAGTTAAATGATTAAAATGGGAAAAAAATAATAATAAAATGAAAATATATTAAAAAAATGAAAGTATAAAATGGAGTAAATTTATACTATACTGTTCAACGCTTAAATAATGTTTTATTAAATTTAAAACAATATTTTTAATAAATACATGCATTTAAATAAATATCTACTAAAAAACATCAGCAGATCATAAAATGTATTTAAATTAAACGATTAAAATTATAAAAAATAATCATAATAAGGTGAAAATATATTAAAAAATGAAAGAATAAAATGGAGCAAATTGATACTATTATTATAGTATTCAAAACTTAAATAATGTTCTATTTAGATTTTAATAAATACATTTTAAATAAATATAGAGGATTAACATAACATAAAATGCATTTAAATTAAACGATAAAAACGATTAAAAAACAACTATTATAAAATGAAAATATATTAAAAAATGAAAGATTAAAATAGAGAAAATTTATACTACTGTACAAATGCTGCAACTGTAACTTTTGTATAATTTAGAAGTTTCAAAATTTCAGTTTACATAATTTTGATGTGAATATTTTTGGAATATTTTAACACATAAAACAAAATTTTACGGTAGTAAATCTTTATGGAAACAAATGAGCTTGAAGCAGAATCTGTTTTTATAGTTTGCTACAAATTCTGAACTTTAAATTCAGTTTGCATACTGAAGTTATCAAAAGTATCTCGCAGCATTTGAAATGAAAATTCACCCATCTGAGCACGTTCTTCACATCTGAAAAAATTAAAGTTTGTCTAAACCGGCATAATGTTATGCACAGTTGCGAATAAATTTTAACCTTTTACATATAAGAGTAAGCTAGAAAATATACTAAACTAATTCAGAAAAATGCAAAACTAATTCGAGTACGCCTTACTGCATAAAAAATCAGCAATATACCGGCTGGAATTTAAAGTTTGTACCACGCATTTATTTCCAAAAGCGATGGTTGTATACATATACTTCCAGTAGCAAAAATATTTCAAAACAGGTAAACATTCAGTTTATGACATTTTTAGAATAAAAAAATAAACTTGGGAAAAAGTAAACTGACTTTTTATATAATCCCTCGTTCCTTATAGTTGTATTTATTAAAAATTTATACGCAGCCTAACAAATGTAATTCAATAATACAAAAAGTTTAACATCTGTGTTAAAAAAAATTAACTGAGATATTTCAATTGACTGATAAAAAAAATTGTCAGGGATCTTTTCAATCTTTATTAAGGAGTCAGTTATATAGTTAATTAAAGCAATCGGAGATTTAAATTGGTGTACGATTCTTTTACAGCAAAAAGGAGGATTCTCCGACCATAAACGGCGGCCTGATGACCAATTGGCTAGCGCTCTGGCCTTTGGTGCTTCAGGTTCGAATCATTCCAATTGTCTGTAAGTGGTGTCGGAATCCACGTCTAGCAGTAGATCCCGGCATAATTACCATAAATTATACAAAAAATGACCGTAGAGTGACAAACCAAAGTGACCATAAACGATGGAAGTGTCTATAGTAAAATTAAGAACGATACGATGCATTTATTGTAAAGAACAAGAGTATTTATATTGGTAACTGTTCCACAGTTGCACGTCGTACAGGAAAAAATCACTGAAAATTCTCACCAGGTAGATTAACTATCGATGCGAGAATTTTAACACATGTTTTCAAAATCATTATTATCGTTATCTCTTTGTTTTTTAAAGGTAGTGCCTGCAGCAATGACCACCATCGGATTCAAATCTGAACGCGATGTATTGATCACCATCACAGTACTTCAATGGAGCAAAACAGAAGTGTGGAAATCCTACTCCAAAATAAAGCAAATTGAATAAATATGATAATTAGAAAGCTATAAGCCATTATCGAATTATGAAGATTAGCCTCCTGAAAATGAAAAATGTTCAAGAAGAGTTGAATAAATTGTTGAATTTCACGGACTATTTACTCGTTTTTTGGGTTAGTGGTTTTTATTTTAAACAAACTTTCTCCCTATACGGGAGAATTATGCAGCTGTTTCCCAGAGATGCATGCCGTGTAAAGTTCCAACATGATGGGACTCCTCCACATAATGTAGCAGATATCTGTGCTTATACAATTACAGCAAGTGCGGCAAGTAAGACTGAAAGTGTTTCTGTTTTGTTTGTCTTACACTTACACAAACTTTTCTCAGAAGTGTCAATGATTGAGTACTATAACGAATTCAGTCATGCGCTGTCACCAGTAGGGAATATTTTTAACATTATAACTAGTTTATTCCTTCACTTTTTGTATTGTTTCTATTGTATTTCTACGACTTGAAAATACAAATGAAAATACAAATTGAAAATACAAATTATTTTATACAAAAAATTCATGCATTTTTTTAATTTACAAATATATGCTCTAAATTCTGGAGTATTTTTCATTTCCAGGGTAATGATTCTACATCATTACAATGGTCTACTACTTAAAAATTGAAATTTTTTGTCTATCTTTCTTGATTTTGGCGTAACATTTCCATAATGTTCAGGGTTGTAAATCTCAAAGATATTTAAGTAATTTTATAACCGTGTACACAATGAAGCAGGAAAAAACCCCAAACTTAAAAAATAACATTCTCAAAAAAAAATGGTGCGCCAAAGTCGTCTGGTACCCTCAAACTTCGAGACAGGAGCTGTTTCTCTTTAAGGGTAGGGTTGTCAGCCCTACGCCGTACAATCATATTAGACTGGGACTTACGGTTTAAAGTAGATTCCGAACCCCTACAAGCATCCACGACATCGCCGGACTCGAACCCGAAACCTGTAGAGCCAGGCCCAGAGCAGTAGTCACTCGGCTATCAGCCTCATTCTAAACATTTACTTACACAATAATTAATATAATTGAATTTTAATAAAGCATAATAACAATAATATTTAATGATTTTAATATTAAATATTCAATTAATTGCTTATGAATGGTTAGATTAATAATTTTTATTAATTATTTTTTTAATTTTTGGATTAATTATTATTTTAAATACGTTTGAAAATGCAAAACTTTCATGGATTTTAAATGTAGCATAAAGAAACAATACTGATATGAAAAGAGCACTTTAAATATGTTGACTTTAAAAAGTATTCATATGGAAAGAGCACTTTAAATATGCTGTGATTTTAAAAAGAAAAATTCCTTTTCAATTAGTCGAGCAAATTCTAAAGTCTTATTTTAATAACCATCCAATCACTCATCCACAATGATTCATTGCGACACTATCTGAAATAATCAAATATTTGATCTGTCCTTCTATTTCAGAAATAAACAAATAATAAAAATTAAAATCGACCTTAAGTTCTGAGAAAAGCCCAAAACAACAACCAACAATGGCAACAACAACTCTCAAAGATGCTTTTTTTTTTGTCCTATTGAAAAGTTCGAATTCTTCACAATTTTAATCTCAAACTCAGTTCCCATTAACTTCTCTTTCGCATCAACTGTTTTTTTGTATGCTTCATTTCGAAGTTCAAATATATTTTGATGCAAATTTCTTATCCCAGTGGTATCTCAAACAAAATGGGGAAGTAAACAGAACATTCGAAATGTTTCGTTTTCATGCTTGAAAGAACTGTGAATAAATGAAGAATCATCAGCGTGTTCGTTCTATTTTATATGAAATGTTACTTTTCGCGATTTACATACGCTTTACAAATTGAGTTTCATCTGTGGTGTTTGAATCGGAAGAATAATATTTTCTTTCGTGAACCATTTTACCGACCAATTAAAACAGCTCGATTCAATTTTTTTTTGTTTCTTTGAATTCTTTCTTGTTTTCTTCTTTTTTTCTTGTTTTCTTTCTAATATCTAGTGACAATATCTAAAATATATATATATATAAGAAGAAACACATGATTTATCATAATTTGAAATATTGTTTCAAAATGACTTGCTTTGACGTCTATTGTTAAAAATTTTACATATACGATAGACTTCAAGTATGAATTCTGGAGATGTCGTGGGTGTTTGTTAGCGGTTCGGAATCCACGTTAAGTTGTAAGCCCCGGTCTAATTAGTCTAAAGTGTGCGAAGACTGACAGTAAAGCAGCAAATCACAAGAAGAATATCAAAGGCTTTTATAGCAAGCAAGTATTTATTACTTAAAGAGATTTTTTTGAATGTGTCAAAATCCTCTTATGTACTGCATAGCACATTTCCCATCCTAATATTTTCACATTTTTTTTGGAATATTTCTCTATTTTTTGACATTAAAAATGTTTTTAAATTTAAACTTGTTTGAAAAATAATAAATTTTTATCAAATAATTTCTAACACAAAACATTTCTTCTTTATTGGCGCAACAGTCGCATGGTGGGCCAAGGCCATCTTCCTACTGGCAGATTTCGAAACAGGACATGTTTTCTTTTTATGGCCTTTCGCCCTGCAGTCATATTAGACCATTACCTACTGTTTAAAATGGATTCCGAATTAACAGGTGCACTGAAACGTTCGTAGGCTGACACATAGATGATGCTACTAGTATTAAGTCCATATGATTTTTAGTTAGCCCTAACCTTCAAAAGGCACGTGTATAAATTGAACAGCTGTTGCACTATTAGTATGTGAGTTATAGCATTTTTAGTGAAGTTATAGCATTTTTAGTGTTCATCACGTGCAGTCCACTCGGCTGACTGTCGATTGGACTCCGGTGTGAAATGGTGGAGCCATTTTTCATCCATTGTCATATATCGACTCAAAAATTCGGGTTTATTAAGATTGGAAAGCTCCAAACGCTGCTTAGAATCATCAATTCGTTGTTGTTTTGGGTCGATTGTGAGCTCTGCACGGCACCCACTTTGAACAGAGCTTTCGCATATCCAAATATTCCTTCACGATATGTCCACCACGTTCCTTTCATATCTTTAGGGTCTCAGCTATCTCAATCAAATTCACTTTACGGTTATCAGAAATTATTTTGTGGACTTTTTTGATGTTTTCGTCGGTAACAGCCTGTTTGGGGCGTCCACTGCGTGCATCATCCTCGGTGCTCATTTCGCCTCGTTTAAATTTAGCAAACCACTTCTCTACGGTTGATTTTCCTGGTGCAAAGTCAACCTATTGAAGCCTTGGCTTCAATAGTATTTTTTTTTCGCCACAAAGCAATGCTTTAAAAAGGGCAAAATGCGTTTGTTAGGGCAAATGCTAAAAATGCTTTTTTTGGCTCGAAATTCCTTTTTATCCAATTTTTTCAAACTAACAAAAGTGACTTCACTCAAAATGCTATAACTCCCATACTAATAGTGAAACAGCTGTCAAATTTATACACGTGTCTTTTGAAGGTTAGGTGCTAACTAAAAATCATATGGATTTAATACTAGTAGCGCCATCTATATGTCAGCCTACGAACATGTCATCCCAACTGTTATTCATGGCACAGCCGCTAACAAACCCAAAACCTGTGGCAGAGTTCGTCAGAGCGTTAGTCCCTCGGTCATTAGTTAATTACACAATAATTAATATAATTGAATTTTAATAAAGCATAACAATAATATTTAATGATTTTCATATTAACTATTCAATTAATTGTTTATTAATGTTTAGATAATTTAAAATAATAACTAATCGAATTATTTTTTAATTTTTAGATTAATTATTATTTTAAATACGCTTTCAAATGCAAATGCAAAACTTTCAAGGCTTTTAAATGTGGCATAAAAAACAACATTGATATGGAAAGTGCACTTTAAATATGCTATGATTTAAAAAAAAGAAAAATCATTTTTAAGTTAATCAAGAAAATTCTAAAGTCTTATTTTAATAATCATCCAATAACTTACCACAATAATTCATTGCGACACTATCTAAAATAATCAAATATTTGATGTTTCATTCTATTTCAGAAATAAACAAATAATAAAATTTAAAACCGACCTTAAGTTCTGACAAAAGCCCAAAACAACAGAACAATGGCAACAACAACTCTCAAAGATGCTTTTTTTTTGGTTCAGTTGATATGTTCGAATTCTTCACAATTTTAATCTCGAACTCATTTCCCATTAACTTCTCTTTCGCATCAACTGTTTTTTTTATGTTTCATTTCGAAGTTCAAATGTATTTTGATGCAAATTTCTCGTCCCAGCGGTATCTCTTGAGTAAGCATTTCATTTCATTTGCCTCCACTAAAAATGCGGGGGAAAAAAGAACAAAATGGGGAAGTAAACAGAACATTCGAAATATTTCATTTTCATGCTTGAAAGAACTGTGAATAAATGAAGAATCAATGTTTTGAGTTTCATCTGTGAATAATATTTGAATCGGAAGAATAATATTTGTTTCCATGAAAGGTTTTTACCAGTCAATTAAAAACATTTCGATTTAATTTTTTGCTTTGCATTTCTTTTCAAATATCTCAGGACAATATTTAAAAATATATATATAATCAGAAAGAAATGATTTATTATAATTAAACATATTTAATCAAAAGGATTTGTTTTGACTTCTACAAATAAAGACGCGTGGTGGCCAATTGGTTAGCGTTCTGGCCTAGGGTACAACAGACTTCAGATTCAAATGTTGGTTATGGCATGGAAGATTGTTAGAGGTTCGGAATAAACGTTATTAAAGTGTAGGTTCCGGTCTAGTTAGCCTAAATTGTGTGCAGAATGACATAGAAGGATAAACCAAACGGAAAAATATTAAAGACTTTTATGGAAAACAACTATATATTGTTTAAGGAGTTTTTTTGAATGCGACAAAACTCTCTTAGCTATTGCATAGCTCTTCTCCTTAAATTCTCACATTTTTCTTGTAGAGTTTCGCTACTTTTTGATATTAAAATTAAAAATATTTTAAAATTTAATCTTGCTAATAAATTATCAAAGAAAAATTATCAAATTGTTTCAAACACAAAACATTTCTTATTCATTGGCTTAACAGCCTCATGGTGGGCCAAGCCGTCTGCCTACTAGCGGATTTCGAGACAGGAGATGTTTTTTTTACGTAGTAGAGTTGTCAGTCCTACGCCGTACATTCATATTAGACCGGCACCTAGCGCTTGAAGTGGATTCCGAACCATTACCAACATCTATAGCACTGCCGGGAGACGAACCCGAAACCTGTGGCAGCTAGCACCAGAGCGCTAGTCACTCAGCCATCAGGCCCCATTCTAAATATTTACCTACACAATGATTAATATTATTAACTTTTAATACATAATAACAATAATATTTTATATGATTCTTTATACTACCTATTTAATTAACTGCTTAGTAATGTTTAGATTAATAATTTTTTTTAAATTTTTACATTAATTATTATTTTAAATACGTTTAAAAATGCAAAACTTTCATGGCTTTTAAATGTAGCATAAAAAAAACTATATTGATATGGAAAGAGCACTTTAAATATTTCCCATTAACTTCTCTTTGGCATCAACTGTTTTTTTTATATGTTTCATTTCGAAGTTAAAATGTATTTTGATGCAAATTTCTCATCCCAGTGGTATATCCTCAGTAAGCATTTCATTCCATGTGCGTCCACTAAAAATGCGGGAAAAAAAAAGAACAAAATGGAGAAGTAAACAGAATATTCGAAATGTTTCATTTTCATGCTTGAAGAGACTGTGAATAAATGAAGAATTATCAACGTGTTGTTTTATTTTATATAAAATGTTACTTTTCACAATTTACATATGCATTATAAATTGAGTTTCATCTGTGGTGTTTGAATCTGAAGAATAAAGGTTTGCTTTCATGAAAATTTTTACCAGTCATTTAAAACATTACTATTCCATTTTTTTGTTTTGTTTTTTTTCTTTGAATTTTTTTCAAATATCTAATAACAATATATTTAAAAAAAAAATATAAGAAAAAACACATGATTTACCTCTTGTTATATAAAATCCTTATTACGAGTAGACCTATTTTGGTCTATGGCTCTGAAACTTGGACAAGATCTGATGAGGCCCATTTGGGGCTATTCTTGGCGATGTTAGGGAAAGGGATCGTTGGAGAAGACGCAGAAATTTATAAATTTATAAAGACCCACATATTATAAAATTCATTAAAATCAGCAGATTAAACTGGGCTGCTCATATATTTAGAATGAATAATTCAAACCCTGTAAAAAGGCTCTTTTTTCAAAGCCACAGGGACAAGGAGGAAGAGGACGACCCAGGTTGGGATGGATAGACGCAGTTGAGAAGGACTTTGCTGTACTAGGGGCTAAGAATTGAATGTCCATTGTTAACGATGAATGCATAGAAATGTCTTCAAAGGAAAGCCTTACCCCACCCTGAGCTGTCGTTGGATGATATGATTTATCATAATCAAAAATATTTTATCAAAATGACTTGCTTTGACTTCTATTGTCAAAAATGTTGCACATCTAGAACTTTTTTTCGAACTTTTACCATTTTTGTTATTTTTTGAACTCTTACCACTTGAACTATAAACGTACTTCGTCTAAGAACTTTTCGCCTCACATCCTTGTTAGTAGTCATCCGTGATAGATGCTTAATTTGTGTCTGAATTTTTAATATTATATTTATTTATCATATCGCCATTTGTAATATGCCCAATAAAAAATTAGGAAAAGTATTGAGGTTTGGTTTAGTTTGGTTTGTCGCTCTGCGGTCATCTTCTGCACACGAAGGTTAAACAGACCTATACCTACAGTTTAAAGTGCATTCCAAACTACTCACGAACATCCAAGCCACAGCCAGGATTCGAACCAAAAGTATTGAGGAAACATTTGAATTGACTGACTGCATCTCGACCTTTCTAACATCTCCTCTACGGTTTGATGGAATAGAAAAGTAAGATAAATTTTATACGAAATTTTCTAGTTTGGGGAATTGTATGGCGAGGTAAAATTTGGCTTTTTTTCGTAGTAAGCAATTTTAGCAATTTTTTTCGTTAGTTAATGTTTAGACACGATAGTTTTAATTTTGAAATGGCGAATGTCGAAAATAGTAAAGAACATAAATTATGTTTGTAAAAAAAAAAAGCACATGTTTCTAGAACATCAATTACAAAGATTTTAACAAAATTAGAATCAGAACTAACAAACCGTGAAGAAATAGATATAGATAAATTAGAAGAACTATTTGAAATGTTAACTATTAAACTTGACTCTCTGAAAGAAATAGGTAATAAATTAGAACCTATTTACGAGAAAAAAGATGTTGAAACTGAAATTAAAAATACAGATGAATACGATGAAAAAGTTGCTCTTTGCGATTTCGTTCAAATAGAACAATTCGCTGTTTAAAAAAAGGAATTGCACGAAACTACATGCGGAGAACATTCCGAGCAAGGTATACAATTAAATGAGTGGAAACAAATGGATAGTATACGAATAAAATTGCCGAAACTAAGTATTTAAAAAGTTTATGGTGATATGAATTAATGATTTACATTTTGGAATATTTTTTGAGAATGCCATGCTTAATAATCACTTATTAGATTAAATAATAGATTTAATTACCTTAAAGCACATTTAGGTGGTACTGCTTTGAATAGTATAGAAGGTTTTTCTGTTTCTGCTTCTACATATGGTTCTACAATTAATTTGTAAAGGAACGATTTGCAAGAAATGATTTATTGATACAAACACATATAATATTTTAAATACAAAACCATTAAGAAATTCAAATGATAATTGTGTTTTTACAAAATTTTATGATAAATTTCAACTGAATTAAGACGCTTAGGAAGTCCAGATTTAAAAACGGAAAATTATTCTGCTGTTCTATGCCTAACAATTTTCAAGGCCATTCCTCAAGATATTCTTATAAAATTTAATAAAATGGAGAACGAAAAGGCGTATAATAATATGGAAGAATTACTGAACTTTTTATCTTTGTCCTTGAGATCTAGAGAACGCTCAGCCATGATGAGTAACAATTTTTTCAACACATTTGATTTCTGATGCCAGAAAAGCTCCTTTTCGACTCTACAGACCAAACTACTGCGGCTAAGCAAGCAATAAATCTGGCAGGGAAAGCATTGCTTCGGCTTCAGAGTTGATTTCCACCAATGTGAAAAGAATAACAACGAAAAATACAACAAATTCATTTTTTGTGAGTCATCGGATCATCCTAGTTCTATTGCGATTTCGTGATAAATTCATCTACGGACGAAAGAAAAAGTATTTTTCCACTGTTCAGGAAAACATTCTTTGTTAATGTGCTTTTCAAAATATAAACAGAAACAAAATAATAAAAATGAAGAATCTTTTCTGAAAGAACTTACCAACCATTCATCAAATAATACCTATCATTAATCAATCAAATAAATTTAATCTTTGAATGAAGTTTGTCTGGCATTAATAGTTCGAATTAAGAATAAAATCATAGAACATTATATTCGTATAATTATTGATTCCGGATCGCATAGAAATTATATATCAAAGTTTGCTGCTGAAAATGTGGGTTTTGATATAAAAGGAGAATAATTTATGACTCATGGGCTATTCTAAGGAACCGAAATAATTGTACGCCATAAACGTTATTTATTACAACTAAGTAGTTTGGATAAAATAAATAATGTTAAAGCAGAAGGAGTGAATCAAAACAAAATTTGTGAATTAATTCCAAATATTAAAAGTTCAGATTGTATACATGATTTGAAAGATAAAAGAATATTTTTAAAGGGCATTTAGCCTAAAAGCAAAATTTGTTTACATGAACAAAATACTAATGAGATTCATGTTCTATTTGGGTCAGATATTGTAGGAAAAGTTCCTGTCAATAATTTTCCTGCAATAGAACAAGTAGTGGATTAGTAGCTGTTCAGACAATTCTGGGATGTTCAGCAGTGGGAAAAATTTCCTGATTTTAAAATTTTCTTCTTATTTTATCGTTACATAAATGATAATAAAATTACCGATTTATGGAACTTAGACAGTTAGCAGAGAAAATGACGGAAGATATATAACATCTCTTCCTTACGTAGATAAATGTTTTTCAATTCCTAACAGTAAATATTTGGCTTAGAAACTTTTAAAAAATGGGTACTTACGTACTAACGGTACCTTGGCGACAGACTTGGCGTTTTTAAGTGTCGCCAATGGAACCCCTGCAGATTTGGCGGTTTTTTAGTGGCGCCAATACAGTAACCCCTGCAGATTTGGCGCTTTTTAAGTGGCGGCAATCTTAACGGCTGTAGATTTGCTGAGTTTAGACACCATATTGTTGTGATACGAAAATGAGTATTTGGGATTTGCCAGAAACGGAGCACGATGCAATTTTATTTTTCCAGGAGTGCAATATTTTACCAAAACAACGAAAATGTCCCAATTCCCATGACATGAAACTTTATTTTGTTGAACGTAAGTTTTGGAAATGAAATTTCAGTCAGTGTGCTCATCGTGTGGGATTCCGAAAAGACAACTGGTTTGAAGGAAGCAGAATTCCATTTTGTACAGCTTTGAGATTCATATACTGCTGGTGCGAGGAGTTGACGTCGATAAAATTTTGTGAAAAGCAACTTAATATATCGGATAAAACTGTTATAGATAGGAACAATTACATGCGTGAATTATGTGTCTTGGATATGGTGAATAAACCAAAAAAAAAAAAAAAAAGGTAGGTGGACCAGATAGCATTGCGGAAATTCATGAAAGTTTGTTTACTAAACGTAAAAGTCGGCATTTTTAAATCGTTTTGATTTTAAATGAAGTGTTTTATATATTTTATTGTTTTGATTTTAAATGAAGTGTTTTATATATTTTATTGTTTTGAATAAAAATATTTTGAAAGCGTTTTGATTGTTTTTTAAGTGTGGATTGGCGCCACTTAAAAACTGCCAAATCTGTAGCGGCGGTTGGAGCGTTTTCACTCGTTGTCGCCAAGGTAGAGTTAGTACGTAAGTAACAAAAAATGTTAAAAATTTAAAGGTAAACAACTCTTTGATAGAGTACGAACAAGTGTAAGAAAAATGGAAAGAAGGTGTGTTTAAGAAGCCGTTTAAAGAATGAGAAAAAGAAGTTGCTATCGAAGAAATAGTACCTGATTCAAATTGTTCAAAGTCGGAAGTGTACACTATTTGACTCATCGAGCAACCATAAAGAATATGCTGACATTTTTCTTTCAAGAAGTTTCATATAAAACAATTCGTTAAAACCACCATCTAAAATTTTTTTTTACCAAAAAAAAAAAAAAAATAATAATAAAAAAAAAAAAACTTGCAAGCGAAAAAATAAACAAAATCATAAGCATAACAAACGAACCATAACAGTTTTAGCTGAGAGAATGGCGAAGACAAAACAATTGCGAAATCGAGCAAAACACCATGCATTCCCTACATCAGTGTGTGCTAATAGATGAAAAAGGTCTCAATAGATAACTAAGCACGTTTTTTAGAAGGGCAAAATATTAACTGTACCATCTATCAGTCTTTTCATCTTTGTAGTTTATAACAATAATAAATAGTCAGAAAGATATTCAAAATCTTTTATTTACCCCATAGTTCCTTATTGCATATGTCCTTTCTGATTCCCACTATCTTAAATGTGTGACATATGTTTTAAATAATTTTTTACTAACCAATAATCGATAACGCATTTTAAAATTACAAAAAAATGTTGTTAGTCTTATGTTATAGACAGAAACAAAAACCCACATCAAAACGTGGGGAATGGTGTTGTAAATAACAGGCATTAATCACCGTCGAATTCGACGACACTGCAGATTATACGAGATTTTATATCCGGTCAAAAATTACACCTGCAAGTTATATGGCACTGCAAATTACAGGCCGGAAACAGAACTATTTTATTTGTGCGCATGGTCACAGTAAATCGTTATTATTAACGTTCTCGGTACTTACGTATTAACGGTACCTTGGCGATAGTTGCGCCAATAAAGAGCACAAGCGCCAATCGCAGCTACAGATTTGGCGCCAATCTACACTTAACATTTTTATTCCAAATATTAAAATATAGGTACTTACGTATTAACGGTACCTTGGCGACCGACTTGGCGGCTTTTAAGTGTCACCAATCTTTATTATTTGGAATAAAAATATTTTGAAAGCGTTTTGATTTTAAATGAAGTGTTTCATATATATTTTGGTACTTATGTATTAACGGTACTTTGGCGACAGTTGCACCAATAAAGAGCACACGCGCCAACCGCAGCTACAGATTTGGCGCCAATCTACACTTAAAATTTTTGTTCCAAATATTAATATATATATGAAACACTTCATTTAAAATCAAAACGCTTTCAAAATATTTTTATTCCAAATAATAAAGATTGGCGACACTTAAAAACCGCCAAGTCGGTCGCCAAGGTACCGTTAATACGTAAGTACCACGTTTTGCTACTGTATACAACTGTTGAACAATAATGCCCCTGATTGATATCTATCTCTTTTCGTCTATAAAATGATACAGTCATTCACTGACGTTGCTTTAATCAGACATTATTTTTAATAGCTTTATTACATTTGTTTCGGAAGACTTTACAAACACGTGAAAAGATACTGTGGTTGATACGAGCCTCATGGACTATCATTGCCACACTGCGCTTATTTTCAAATGTATGAATCTTTCTCAGAGTTTTAAATCTAGATTGTTTCGTGTAATAATATTATAAGCATAACTCATTTAAAACAAGCCCGGTGTTTGAAGTGTGGTGAGGAACATTCACATAAGGACTGTAAACTATTTGATAAGCTTGAAATTCCAACTTGCATTAACTGCGGACAGTCGGGACACACAGCCGCCTGGAGTGGTTGCGCCAAGTTTCCCAAAATAAAAGTTAACTCCACCAAGTACGCCACATACCCAAAACACGTATCAGCCAGACAGGTGACACCAAACTTTTCCTATGCTTCGGCAACGAAAAATCAACCATCATCTCAACAACCAGCCATTACTGCCACCATCAACAATGACTTCTCCCAAAATCAATTGACTCACTTACGGAGCATCGCGGATCAAGCCCCCTTTATCCAAAATGCTTTGCTACTTATGAAAGAATTTGTATCCATTTTCTCGGAATTAAAAAACTCTGGAGAACTTCTCCAACAAATTAGAAACGCGGATAACAAGGTAGATAAATTGCAGGTCTTCATTAATGGCCTAGCAACTCAAACAACCCAAGTTTCCAAGTTCTAAGTTTTTATTTTTACTTTAAAATTATGCAATGTGTTTTACATTTTCTATGGGCCTTGAGCCGACTGACAATATTTTTATGTTGCAACTAGGAGGTTTGGTCGCTTCGCGACCAAGGTACTCCGTTCACCTACACCGATTCAACTCATTTAAAACTGAAGCAAATATCTTTAATGGCATCTCTTTACGCATCAATTGCTTACTGTCATGTTCTAGACGCAAGGACTGTAAGCCTTTTATGTTCCCGCACGAAACCTGTGTCATTTCTTCCCATTGTTTGCATAATAATATTTTCATTTAATTGTCTGTTTGTCCATTATGATAAACTATCCAAGTACTTGCGTTCATTTCCATGACCGCTTGTTTCAAAATTATGCTAATGCTTAGGTATTTTATGTTAGAAAAAGTCGACATTTTATTTTCAATAGAAAAGAATGTAAAATTATAATATTTTCATAGAAAAATTAAAGCTTCAAAATATTTTTAATCAATATGTTTCATATTGAAATTATATTCTTACTTATACTATTATTACTGGAGAAAAAATAGTTTTACGCCAAGTAAGACTTGTGGTTTCCAAAAATAAAAGTATAGTTTATTCATACTGATTTTTTCAAACGTTTAATGATAGCATATTCTTACGAAGGAATAAATTCAGTGAATAATTTAGTGAAACTAGTTTGTTTCCTGAATTTTCGCAATGTTTCTAAAATTATATACTTATTAATATTAAATTTATTATGATGAAATTTTATTAAAAATTAAAAAAAATTATTTTAAAAATTAAAAAAAAATATTTTAAAAATTAAAACCTAATACATGTATACATTTAAAAGGAATTCTAAAATGTTGGTGGAACATAATAACATATGGTATTAAATTTTTCTTTCGCTTACCTTTTGTTAAGTTTATTTTCCTTCGTTTCTAGTTTCTTCTTTGTTTCCCATAATTTCAGTGGTTGTGAAGTTACAGAAGTTTTTTCAGTTCACACATATTGTCTCGTAACTCAAGGACAAAAATCGACCTAGTCATATCTTAGAAACCTTGTATATTGGGACATTCATATCTCAAGGTACACCTATAAAAAAAAAAATTGAAACCTTCAGATTTTCAATAGGATACGAGATCTGTACATCTGTAATTTAATATTTAAATTTTTAATTATCGATAAAATATTGACAGTGTTATTTATTTCAATTTTCGATTTTTATTTTTTTTATTTTCACACCATATCTTATCCAATATTCTGTGACAGTACAAATTAAAACAAATCAAACATTCAACTAAACAGGCAATATCAAAAATTTTGTTTTAAAATCAATTCCTACTTTTTTTTTCACTATATTGCAGAAAAGTCCTTTACAAATAATGTTGAAATTTTCCTCTTATATCTGGCGCCATCTATTGTTAGATATATGCAACTTAAATAAAAAAAAAAGCTAAAATTAATGCATTAACTTTAATTAATGAATTAATGTTTGAAAAAACTATATTAACATCAAGTGACATATACTACAAATTCAAAAAAAGGATTTAAACTTGAGTGGATGAATAAAAATTATTTTATTAACGATTAAAAATTTGAATGATATATACATATATAGCGAGTGTGGGAACTAATAATAGGAATTGAAAAAAAAAGTGTGTTTCTTTATATGGCAGTCCATTTTACACGTATAAGTCAATTTTATTTTTGTACGGATATATATCACAAACAATTTGTACGTAGTGATTTCTATTAAAATATATCAAAAGAGCGGGAATTATCTGATAGAATATTTTAGAGTAAAGATGTATCTCCATGCTTTGCAATCGCTTCGTTTTTTGGCATCACTACTTGAAAGATATCCATTTAACACAGCCATAATATGGCATTCCTAATGTGACTTCAGAAATAAAGAATAACTTTCAGCTATGGTAGCAAACAAAGCATTGTGAGGCAAAATAACTTATGTAGGAGATATCCTTCATTTACATTGGTGCCCAAAAGGTAAACATAATTCATTAAAATGTGAGTAAATATCGGTAAAAAATTGTTCGAAATCACATGAAACATTTTAGGAAAGAAAGTATCCTAAAATGTTTAGGAAAGTAAAATATTAGAGAATTTTTGTATACCGTATCATGTATCGGAAACACTGCATTACTGCGCATGCGTTTAGAAAGCGTCGTGATAACGTTTCTGCATTAGAAAAATATGGCGAGATAAGTAAATTTTCCAGATTAGAAGATTTTGCAGATTTTTTTAGAAATAAAAATATATCATATAGTTTAGTTTATTTACTTAACTGCATTTAATGCAAATTAATTCTAAAATTCTCATGATGATCAATTTAAACTTAGTAAATTTCAATTCGTACAGCGTAATAAGTTTTGTCTATAACAATATTTGAACATCTAACTAACTACAGTATTATAATCGAATAATTCTGAATTTTTTTAATTGTTTATTTAATTATAAATATTAAGATTTAATTTGATGAAGAGAATATTTTCTCCTTCATTAATATTATAGAACCAAATTCAAGTATAATTCGGCGTTAATTAAGTATATCAAGTTTTAAACTGAATAAAATAAGCTTTATTCAATTTACATATGTGGGAAAATCTCTCCGGGGGGCGCGTGTAACTTGAAGATAAGCCACGGACGCGGAGTAACAATGCCCCCGCAACGCTCTACGATCCTATTAGACCGGGACCTACTTCTTAAAGTGGATTCCGAACCACTACAAACAACCATGGCACCGCCGGGACTCGTACCCGAAACCTGTGGTACCGAGCGCCAGAGCGCTAGCCACTGGACCATTCAGGCCCCTCTGCTTAGAATCATCAAATTGTTGTTGTTTTTGGTCGATTGTGAGCTCTGCGCGGCACCTACTTTGAACAGAGATTTCGCATATCCAAATATTCCTTCACGATATGTCCAACATGTTCCTTTGATATCTTTAGGGTCTCAGCTATCTCAATCAACTTCACTTTACGGTTATCAGAAATTATTTCGTGGACTTTTTTGATGTTTTCGTAGGGAACAGCCGGTAAAAATTATACTTTCTATGGCCCTGGTCATATAAATATACAATCGATCATTTCATATTTTTATGTAATGAAGTCAACAATGTATATAAAGATAAATCCTATGTCTATCTATAGTCTGACTTGTACCGCAGTACTATCGCACGAAGCTAGCGTGAAGGACTATTAAGATTCCATCATGACGGTGGTATTCAGTGCCGTCACTGCAAAAAGGAGATTTGGAATCGATTTCGACAGTGCTCGTTTGGACAGTCATATTGTCCGATGAGGATTTTTTTTTATTGCATCCCGTAGGAGATTCAAATGCAATGCATTTGCTCCTAAAAGTTATTCCTGAAAATACTCTCTTCCTATTAAAGCTTGTCAATCTTCATTTTATGATATAACTAAGTAGGATATGAATTCATCTGATGTGCGGAAGGTTTTCTATTCAAAAAATTTCCTTACAGAAAGTAAAACTATTCAAATTCTTGCATTTAATAAATAAATGTGTTCATTTCAAATAAGAAAAAAAAAATTAATGAACAAAAATCAAAATATGATTAAATAAAACGTTACTATGCAATTCTGAAACACAAGTAAGACTACGTTCACATAAAGAACATTTATGTCATTAGTTTTTTGTTGCAAATTTACAATGACATGGACTACTATCCATGGAGTGGAAGCTACTTTCCATGGAGTGACATAGATTACTTTCCATCGAGAAACATTAAACTACTTTCCATGGAGTGCATCAGATAAAAATACAAATCAGAAATAAATTTTTCTTTGCTGTAGTGCCGAGCTATATAAAACATCCTATACATGTTCTTTTGGATTTACATTAGGGGGAACATTGGCCAATTTATTCGAAGAATATTTCCATTTTTTAGCAAACTTCTCTCAAATATGAGCCAAGCTATCTCAATAAAAACTAAGTATGTCTCAATATCACAACGCAACAGATATTCGTTGAAAGTAGAGATATAAATTAATGATAAGGATATAAATAACGATAAACTTGGAACTCAATACAGATATTCATAATAATTTCTCCCCAGACGAGCCCCCAGAATCACCGATACAGTCTAACCCTCCTCTCCAGACTTGACTGGAAACAAGCCATGAATCCATTTCCATAAATATTAGCCGTCGCACAGAATGGTTTTTGACACAAGCGAATTCTCATCTCTAAAGAGAACGGAGCCCAAATGACGAGACCTCCTATCTTAGTGCATTTTATACCGATTTACTATACGCTGCAATGATGGGCAAACAGTAATGGGATTCAACCTTTTGGCAGATGGGTGAATAAGTCTCTTTTATTAAGGCATCTGGCCATGGTAAATCGTGGCACTTTTTGTCCTTCCACATACAAATTATGAGCAATGCCCTGCTCTGACTGGTATCGTTTTCTTTTTGCCTGTATAAAGTTTATGCCGGATCTTTATTGGTATTGTTTTTATTTGGCAGGTCACCTATTTTAATGCTATATATATCCGGTATAAATGTACGCACGAGTGTGTTTTGGGAAGATTTCCGGACACATAAATACTATCGCCGTCGTTTCTAAGCTTTTGGATTAAACTCTTTTTATAACATCTTTCTTCAAGTCTAATGTGAAATGATCTAGATGGTTTCTTCTAGTCATTGGTCTGAAATGATCTAGATTACAGGAGCCTGATGGCCGAGTGGCTAACGCTCTGGCGCTCGGTACCACAGTTTCGAGTTCGAATCCTTCGGGAGCCATGGATGTTTGTAGTGGTTTCGAATCCATTTTAAGCCGTATGTCCCGGTCTTATATGACCGTAAAGCGTCACAGAGTACAATCAGACTTCCTCTCACGCACATAATTCCCAAACCATACAGCGGCAACTCACTTCTAAGCACAGTGATGTAGTGTGGTGTTGCAGTAGTCATATTATAGGTATAACTCCCTCAAAATTGATACAACCGTCTTTAATATCACCACAAATCACAACCATCATCCTCACAAATTACATATCATCACAATTGATACAACCGTCCTTAATATCATCACACTTTATTTAACGTCACATATCAAAATAGTATACAATTTTAAAAACCATATTGTTTTATTTTGTGAACTACTACCAACTTCTTTTAATGCTATATATATGTGTGTGTGTGGGGGGGGTCTTGTCATATTACACGTACAACTCATTCAATATTGATGCAACCGTCTCTAATATCATCCCTTTATTTAACATCACATAGTTACAGGCATCACCCATTTTACTCTGTTTAAGTGCTTTTACGAAACTTGAGACGTGTTTCCCCATTATTTGCTAAGAAGAAGCTTTTTGCTTAGTTTGGTGTTTGTTATACTTAATATTTTAAGCCTTTTCCATCATTTTCATGGCGTTACAAACTTACGTTTGTGCTTTCCTCTTGAAGAACAGTGTAATTTGTCATTTTATTATCTCTAGTAGTAAAATAACATAAAACTTATAATATTTTCTTAAAACAATTTTAGCACCACATTTAGTTAAGTAATATATTTTATATTACAAACAATGTTGCTATTTGTATTATTATTTATGAAAAACAGATAATATTTAATCATAAAAAAAAGTTTCGCAGTTTAAAAAAAAAAATGCTTATAAGAGATCTGTGTTAATTCTCTTATTTATTCAATAAAGGAAAATAAAAATATAACGAAGTAATTTCACTAAAAAACTTACGAAAATTAGTGTCTTGTAAATTTAAATATATAAATAAATCAAAAATAAGAAACTAATTAACCATATTATGTTAAGAGAATGAGTAAAAATATGAGATTCAAAACATACTAATAATTAGTATTTTTTAATTGTAAATTTACCGTAACAAATTTCTTTATTCAAAACGCAATTTTCTAATAAATAACAAATATAGTGTACATTTTTTGTAATAATTATCCGTTTTTTGAGTTCGTTTTATTTTTGTTCGTTTCAAATTTCAAAAAAAGTAGGCTTAAAGCTAAATTTTATGCATTTCTTTTTATTTATACTCACTTTTTAGTTAGGCGTTACCGAATAAATTAGATATTTCTGTGTCTGTCAGCATTCTTTCTTCTGTCGCCATTTTTCTATATGTCTTGATCGATTAGAAACGGATATAAGAAATGCTTTTTTTAATTTAAAAAAATCTCCATTTTGCTTTTTAATTTTAGAATATAATTTATTTAATGTTTTTATTATTTCTAAAAACTCTTGTTTTTCTAGTGTATCAATTGATATCCACAGCAATTCCACGAAAAACCGAATTAAGACCGATTTCAAAAATTAAATTTTCTAGAATTTTGCTTATAATTTTTTATTTTCTTTTAATTCCATGTTTTATTATAAAGTATTTTTTTTGCTATATATAAATAATGATGTTGAAATATTACTAGATCTTTATTAGTAAATTATTCTTTTATGATTTCTGTCATATCGAATGATGAAATTTATATTAAAATTTTATATAAAGTGAAAATATTTTTCCTGTAATAGTTTGCTTAATCTATTTATAATTATTTATAAAATTCAACAAAGCATATTATATATTAGTCGAGCAATACCAGGTGATATCAGCTAATTAAAAATAGAATAACTTAATAACTTTAGTTTTTGACCTCCTACAAGTCAAAGTTAAAGTAGCAAAAAATAAAGTTATGAATATGTAAATGATCTCGATAAATATCATATATAAAAAATTGCGGAATTCCAAAGGAAACTTATTTATTTCTCAAATCGCTGTTTTGGTTTGAACAAACTATAAATAATATCAATTAAAACGAATATATCGAAAGTAAAAATACAGTAAAAGCGCTATTTGTTTATTTATTTTAAAAAGTTATGTGGCAACAGCTGATGTCGAAGTGAGAATGAATTTCTGTACATCAGGGCATCATGAATAATTCATGAGGGGAAAAAAGAACGCCTCGTGATTATATAAATATAAATCCTCACCGAAAAGAATCCTTTTACATAATAAATGCTCTTCACACTTTTTAAAAGCTTATTTTCAAATGTTTGTAAGAGCTTCAGAAGCCTATTTTAAAATTAAAATCAACTGAAATATTTTCATAGCCTCCATATTATTTGACACGTTTTTAGGAAGGACTCATTTTAAATGTGTAATATTTAGTAAACATGTTTACTAAATATAAATGGATATAATACTGCTCAAAAGAATAAAAATACGCTTATAACAAGAATATAATTAGAAAGACAAAAATATAATGATAAAAAAAAACGCTTATAACAAGGATAGAATTAGAAAGAAACATTAAGAGTTCAACATTACTATATATAATTGGATATATTACTACTCAAAAGAAATAAAAATACACATATAGCAAGATTACAATTAGAAAGAAAAAGTATGTTCAATAATGCTAAATATAATTGGATATGATACCGCGGAGTTATGATGCAATTCCAGAGTGGCCCACAAAATCATTTGGGTTGGCCACCACTGTTTTAGAACATTATTTGAAAAGTAGTTGAGATTCAACCAATATATCTGAAATGCAGTGAATGGACTACTTTATCAGATTCAATAATTGAGAACTAAGGACCACTTTGAATAACGACGGTTTAATAGCAGACTGGGACATCACTGTCATTCCCTACAGAGCGGAAGCTGTCACTGCGGTTAACTGCTCTGAAGTTGTCACTTGTCAGGTTCTGAATTCATATACTGTGAAATATTAGTTCTCCGTTCAAGTTTAAATAAGTTCTAAACTGCAATGGCTGCTTTGGGCAATATGTCTTCATTTACGGCTGACGTCAGGGATCTATCAGGAAGATATATTTCAAACCAGTAGAGATTTGATTTGAGACAATTAAAAATTTAGTGGCTTTTAGTGGATAAGATAATAAATAAATACTTGAGTAGTATCTCAGTATATTAGCGGCTCTGATAAATGTTTATGAGATTTTTAGAAATTAATGTATGCATTTATATCAGCATAAGCAAAGAAATTTATTTAGGGTTATATAATGGAATAAATGCTTTTAGTTTTATAAAAATAAAAAAGTTTATAAATTATAGATAAATGTTAGAGGGAATTAAATAAAAGAAAATCACTATTTTATTAATTTATTCTTCATTTCGTTTGTCTCTGAAATTTATAATACTACAAATAGATTTTTCTAAATGTACGCTCATTTTTAAAAATGGAATACGTGATTTGATAAATTATTATAGATTAGATCAATAAGAAGAATGAAAATTTTAATAAAAAATTACAAGAGTACAAAAACTTTATTTTTTCAATGTCATCTCTATTGTTGTTTCTTATCCCACTTGGTAGACAACAGCATCTAGACCAAGTCCAAGAATCCATGTAGTCTCCGGGAAAGAGGGAATGTCGGAAGTTTCTATTATGATGGAGTACTCGTAGGTTGAAATCTGACCTGGCTCCGTGACGCTGAAGAAGGAGGGCAGTGCCTTCCGGAAGAACTTGTAGGGGGAACTACCCATAGTTTGCTTATTGTATGGGAGAAAAATCCGGAAAACTCCCACCAGGTAGTCTGATTAACGAGACAAGACGCTGAACATCCCAAACGCCATCGAGGCTCCTCAGTGTTTACAAAACATTATTAATTAAACATTATTAAACATTAACAAACCAGAGTAATGCTCACCAGCTTCGCGAGTTGCCACTGAGCCACGAGTCGGGTACAAACTACTAATCTGTATAAATCTAAAAACAGCAAAATTACTTATCAAAATTACATTTTATTTTATTTAAATTAAATTTTTACAGTATACCTATGAATTCATGAACATTAAATTAAAGAATGTTTCCGTTTAAAATACTTTTGTTCTTAAAAACGAAAGAACAAAATATCTGTTTACAGTATCTAAATCATTAAAATGTCCATTAAAATTCCTATCTTAATTGTTTTATGCATCTCATATGATCTCTTCTTAAAATACCCATTGTAACCCTATAAATAGTTTCCCATCTCAAACAAGAGACAATGAGGTTGTCTGACACCATTGTGATAAATTCATTTTGATACAATTATCCCGCTCACGTCATCCTTCATCCTTTCTTCAGAGAGACGTTTGAACAATGCAAGTTTCTACATCCAATAGAACTTCCTTTCAACATTTATCTAGCGGTGATATCGACTGGAAATAGGGTTTTATCGTTAACGAAATGAAATAAAGAAAATAAACTTTCTCTGAATTATGATTTGCTTGCCCTTTTAGGACATTAAATAAAATCCTTTGTAAAATTTACGGTAATAAAATTGTTAGGGATAGACGTATTATTGGATATCCAAATTATCCAGAAATTTCTTTCAGCTAACAAATTAATTTTTGTTGTTACCTTGTTTTGTAGAAATTTCAAGTATTTAACGCTTTATAACATAAGGTAGTAAAATAGTCTTTCATATTAATTTTAATATTTTGTAATAATTAAATATCTAATGAAATGGAAAATAGAGAACCTCATTATATCAAATGAAAAAAAGTTATCTATTTACATTAGCTTGTAAAATGATTTAAAAAATTATTATCAAATTAAACGATGTTGATATAAACATTTTTACGCGTTAATGAAATAACAAAAATAAATATTGCTGAATTATGATTTGCTTGCCCTTTTACGGCATTAAATGAAGTCCTTTTTCAAATTGATGGTAATGAAATTTCAGCTAACATATTTCCGCGTCTATCCAATGATTTGTCTATCCTAAAAGATTTCAGCTAACATATTGATTTTTGCTGATGTCTTGTTTTGAAGAAATTTTATGTATTTAACGATTTGTAACAAAATGTAATAAAATAGTATTTCATATTAATTTTAATGTTCTATTAATCGGGCTTTCTGGCGCTCGATGCAACAAGTTTAGAGATTTGGCGTCAAAAATTAATTTCGCCAAAGTGTGCCAAGAGAAGGGTTGCGATTGTAAGTGAAGTGAATTGAAAACAGTTCAATAAATCTCGGGTTGCCACATTTGGTAAATTGTCGCTCAACTGACACCACAAAACTCACTAAATCCCAACAGCCCCTATTTTGCGATTTGGCCAAAAAATTACATAAACAATAATAATTTCACAACAAAAAAACAGATATCGGAATGAAAATGTAATTATTTGAATTTTTCTGTCGATATAAAGAATAATATTTGGTAAATAACCGGATGTGACCTTTAACTTTACGCTTAGCGTAAACCAGGCGAGTTTGAAGGACGGTCACTACTATACAAGATATTTTGTCATTTTTATATTTAATCATTTACAATGAAATAAAACGTGTTTTTAATTTACTACAGCAATAGATTTGTCTGAAGTATTTGAACAGCAATATGAAAAATTCATTAAGAATGAAGAAACAACCAATTTTTTTTTTGTCAATTTTCCCCCCCAGAGGATTAATACAAACAAAATGGCAAAAGAAATCAAAGACAAATAGAACGTGCATTCCCTCGAGGAACTCACTTTCTAACTGAAAAGTGAACTTCCCCAGAAAGAAAAAGTTGTTTCCAACATTGTTTTTGTCTTTCAGGGTAAAATTTCTCTATACCCAGAAGAACAAGGGTTTTTCTGCGTTTCAGAGTTTTGTATTTTATTAGCTTCTGTTCCATAATATTGGAGGAAAGAAAGATACATTTTTTTTTTAGATTTGAAAAAAGAGATACTTTTTTAAAAGTTGTAATTAATTGGGGAAATGTAGTAATATGTCCAGAGAGCAAATGCCGCTAATAACTATGAGAGCTTTGTTTACAAATGTCTGACATTTTAACATCAGTTTATTTGCCACTAGAATGGCAGATCTATAATAGATTAGTTGGGCCAATATTAAGCCAACTACGTAGCCAATATTTGGTTTGCACGCCAAATATTGGAAAACTGTGCCAGAGAACACACAGAAAGAGATGGAATCTTTGTATCATTGCACCCACATTTCCCCACCAAACTTTTTAACAGACACCTTCTTCCTACTCGAATCCCACAGAAATACTTCCTGTCCCACGAATGTATCGTGCATATGTGTAGTCACAGGAATTTTCGGTTTGATATTATAGTATAATTGTATTGGTCGATAATATATTAGAATTGTATTTTAAATAACTATAATCGTGGGCCTGATGGCCGATTGGCTAGCGCTCTGGCGCTCAGTACCCCAGGTTTCAAGTTCAAGTTCCGGCAATACCATGGATGGTTGTAGTGTTTCGGAATCACTTTAAACGGTAGGTCCGTGTCTAACATGATCGTAGAACGTTACGGGGGTATTGTTACTCCGTGTCAACAGCTATCTCCAAGCTACAGGTACCTACTGGGTAGTGCTAAGTGAGTAACGTCGGTGCAGCGCTTGCCTTAAGGCATAAAAGACAACTTTGCCAGACGCGTTTGCCAGCTGCATTAGAAAAAAAATAACTGTAATCATTTTATTCAAATCTGCAAATGTAATGTGTATCTTGACAATCCCATTTGTTCATGATTGCCGAGCTATTAATTGACAAACTGTAGTACTGAATCTGAGATATAGTAATAAAAAATTTTAATAAATAAATAATAAATGAAGTACTGATGATCTACCGAACGCTCTTATTTAAGGCGGAAATTGTACAAAATTTAGCTAGAAATGCTGTGTGGTGAGATTTACGATTACGAATTAATACTAAGGTTTTATAAAAGCTCTCAGAATTCTCCAAAGCATTATTAATTGATTTTCTATGAGTATAAAATATATTTCCTGATGAACCATTGAATTTCCTTAAAATTTTAGCTGTCTTGTTTTTCTATACATATATATTGCATATAACGATATCATTGTGTTAGGTGACTCTTTCTTAGTTTTGTCTATTTGATGATGTTGTTGTTTTAGCATGTATATGTGAAACTACAAGCGATAAACATTTCCAACAAATGTCAAAATAGTATTATCATTGTTAATAAAATAAACTGTATTAAGATAACAAAATTGTTGCTTATGTATGATTTGAATTTGAAAAATAAAAATAAACTTTTTAAAACTTTGTATTTTTTAAAAATGAATTTGTTTTCCATTAACTGCTGATCACACATTAATTTATGTGATTAATTATAATTTTTTTTTAAATATTATTATGTGTAAAATCCCCAATTATACATAATAGATTTGAACTAGCTTCTATTTCTTAAAACAAATGGCAATGTGCACAAAAATAAAGTTTCTTAATGGGATCTATTATTGTTAAAAATAATAAGTAAAATTACAGCGCAGAAAATTATGAATGGGCAATATAATTGTTTCAAGTAATAAGAGCAAATGCTTCTATAATTATCTACTTCCATCATTATTTGATATTCCGGTAACAGTATTATAGCTAATATCTCTTCCTGAATCGAAATTTATTGTGTTTATTTCTTTGTGTTTTTCAATAATCTTTTGTCAACAACAAACTATTTAACATTTCAAAGATATTTAAGCGTCATGATGTAGAACAAGTAATATAAAAAATTTTTTAAATCCAATTTCTACATTTTTTTCACTTTATTGCAGAAAGTCCTTTATAAATAATTTTCATTCATTTTTTAAGTTTATCTGGCGCCTTCTATTGGTAGACATATGCAACTTAAATCTAAAAAAAAACTAAAATTAATTAATTAAATTTAATTATTGAATTAATAGTTGAAAAAAAAGTACTAACATCAAATGTCATCCACTACAAGTTTTAAAAAAATGCATTTTAACTTGAGTGGATGAATAAAAAGTATTTTATTAACGATTGAAAATTTGAACAAGATAAATATAGGGAGAGTGTGAGCTAATAGAAGGAATTGAAAAATAGCCCCCAAGTATTATCAAAGAACAATATAATTGCTTCAAATAATAAGATTACATGTAGTTTTCTACTTCCATCATTATTTGATATTCAGATAACTAACAGTTATTTTCGAATCGAATCTATTGCATTTATTTTTTTCTGTTTTCCAACAATACTTTTGTCAACAGCAAACTATTTAACCTTTCATTGATATTTTCATTAGCTCCCAAATATCTTCAAAGAAAAAGCAAGTATCTTTACTTGTTTTGTAAAAAAAATGGCTGGTGAATAGGGTAAAAGAAATTGAACTTCCTTAAAATTTTATTTCTTTATCTTTGTGTTGAAAAACAAAATCCTGACCTCCTGACAATAAGAAATAAGGCGTTGGATTGTGAAGAAAAACGGAAATTAGGGGAAATGGATTACGTTTACGAAGGGAGCAAGAATAAAAGTACGAAGGGGAAATGAATAAAATAAATATTCGTAAAATCCTTAGAAACTTTAAAAGTAATGTTGTGAGATTTTCTTTGTGAAGAAAGATTTTAAGCTGAAAGAAATAAAAAAAATAACATTTAAAATCTGAAACAGAACTGATTTTATTTTCGCTTAGTAATGAAAATGAATCCACTTTAAACCGTAGGTCCCGGTGCTGTATGACTATAGAGCGTTGGTCGTAGGGGTGTCAACCCTACTTCGTAAAAAGAAAACATCTCCTGTCTCGAAATATACCAGTAGGCAGACATCCTTGACCCACCATGGGACTGATGCTCCAATAAAGAAGAAGAAGTGAAAAAGGTATCCTTGCTTTTAAATTATTGACATTCGAGATTTATTTGTTTGGAAATAAATATTTAATTTAATATTTAAAAAAGAATTGGAGAATGTTTGAGTATAATTCAACTTAAAATACATGTCAAAATACTGTGAGAGTTAACTTAATGATTATTTTTCTCGGTAACTACCAGGACTTACATTTCTGCAATGAAAGATGCTAAATATAAAGTTATGATGGATGGTGAGGATACACTAGTGCCAGATATATTAATAGTAATAATAATAGAAATTTTAATATTAATATTAATAGTTAATACTCCTTATTTCAATTATTTATTGGAAGTCTTGCAATATCTCTTTAGCTCCATGTGTAGGGATAAATAGATATATATTAAACACATTTATATTATTGTATTTCTTTTGTTTGAGTTGCATTTCTTACTTTGAATGCATTACCTTTGTTCGTCAAGTAGTTGTTGTTGCTTTTAAAAGTTCATTATATTGAGCAGCCATTTAGCAAAAGTAACAGAATCTTCTTCTGCACCCATTTTACTTGTAACAGGTAGACTGAAAAGTTCGTAGGCTGACACATAGATGGGACTACTAGTATTAAATCCATATAATTTTTAGTTAGCCCCAACCTTCAAAAGACGCGTGTATAAATTTGACAGCTATTGCACTATTAGTATGGGAGTTATAGCATTTTTAGTGTCCATCACGTGCAGTCTACTCGACTGACTGTCGATTGGACTCAGGTGGGAAATGATGGAGCTATGTTTCCTCCATTGTCACATATCGAAGCAAAAATTCGGGTTTATTACGATTGAACAGCTCCAAACACTGCTTAGAATCATCAATTATTTGTTGTTTTGGGACGATTGTGAGCTCTGCGCGGCACCCACTTTGAACAGAGCTTTCGCATATCCAAATATTCCTTCACGATATGTCCAACACGTTCCTTTGATATCTTTAGGGTCTCAGATATCTCAACCAACTTCATTTTACGGTTATCAGAAATAATTTTGTGGACTTTTTGGATGTTTTCGTCGGGAACAGCCTCTTTGGGGCGTCCACTGCGGGCATCGTCGTCGGTGCTCATTTCGCCTCGTTTAAATTTAGCAAACCACTTCTCTAATGTTGATTTTCCTGGTGCAACGTCCGAATAATGTTTATCAAGCCAAGCCTTGGCTTCAGTAGTATTTTTTTTCGCCAAAAAAACAATGCTTTCTTATGCACACGAATTTCCTTTTTATCCATTTTTTCAAACTAACAAATGTTGCTTCACTAAAAATGCTACACTGTGTGAAAAAAGTAGAAGGACAGTCATTTTTTTGTACAATATGCTTTTATTTTACTGCTTTTGACGTGATTTTTATAGAGAGTTGTTTTGTTAGAGTTTTAACTTTAGCCAAAAGAATTTTTGACGCCAAATCCCAACAGCCCTATTCTGCGATTTTGCCACTTAATCATAACTAAATTAAGTAAAAATAAGGAATTACATAATATAAAAATTTGAAGAGTTTTTTTTTTCTTGAATAAATCAAGCTTTACAATAGCATTCCAAATCTCTGAAAAAATTCCTACTGCAACACCTGGCATTGGCCTTACGTAACACTTGGAGCCCTTTCCAAAAGCGAATTTCAATTGTTAACAATACATTGTAGAATCTCATCACACAAAATGGAGAATAATAGGAATTAAACTACTTAAATTTTAATTGTCAGAATGTTTAAAATAAATTCACAGAATTTACATTTTATCTACTTATGCGTGCTATGACTGACATATGTTACCAACGATACTCATTTTAAAAAAAAGTATAGCTACAATTAAATTTTTCATAAAACCAAATTGTTTTGTTACTGATAAAGAGAACAATAAATAACTATAAGTAATAGGTAAATAAATAATAGTAGTAATTAATATTTTTTTAAAAATGGCTGGAGAAATTTTATGTACATTTATAGCTGCTATTTGCTTTATGTAGTTTTTCGACTTTGAAGATTAAATTGCAAGGCTTTATTTTGTCATATGCTTGCTCTTGTTTTTTTTTTATTACTTTCTAGATAATACCTTATATTATAGAAATATTTTGAAACAATTTAATTTTAGTTCAATATATCACTGGAACTGATATAAAATAAATTAAATTAATTGTATACATATATTAAAATTGTATATGTTATAAAGAAGTAAAAACCTTGGCCAAATCATAGAATAGGTACAGTTGACATTTGACGTTTTTTTTTTTTTTTTTTTTGTGGCGCCAACTAAACGATCAATTGTCAAATGTGGTAACCTGGTTTTCTTGTACTGCTTGCTACAATTATAAATGAAGTGAATACACTTCACTTATAATTGCATTCCATTACTAGGCAGACTTTGGCGAAAATAACTTTTGATGCCAAATCCCAACAGTTCTGCGACTTTACCAAAATCTTTAATTATGAAGAGCGACGCATGCATTTTATGTATTATTATTTTTAAAAGATATGTAACAACAAAAAATCATATTAAGATATGCCTTTTTCTAATTTTTTTTTTATTGCATGCTGTCTTTTTTTCTTATAATTATAAAAATTAAAATTAAGTTTAAAAAAACAAATTAAAACAAAACAGCTTCAAAAAATACAACTTTACAAGTGATTTAATAAATTTTCGATGTGTATGTTAATTAAATTGGTTATTTCCACAATTATATTTCCTATTTTTATTATATTTTTTTCCTATATTATAATATATATTAGACTTTACATATATTTTGTTTATTGTGTGAAATTTTTATTGTGCCTTAAATGTAAAAATAAAAATAACATTCTCTGTTTATTATATGAAAAAGGCTGGAATTCCTTAAAAAGCATCTTTTGATATTCCAAATATTAGCTTTGCATATAAAATATAGTAATATTATAAAAATAATAAATTAAATACGCAGACACAATATCAGTAGCAATCTTAATTTATTACATCGTACTGTCCTAAAGATAGCCAAATATATATATATATATAACAACTTTTTGTTATATATATCCTCTGATAAATGGTATGCGGTTGAAACGATAGCTTATCTAATTTTATTTTGGTTTTGTTTCAATGATAGCAGGTGCAAATTCCATGTGGTAAGTGAAAAGAATCATGGACTTGCTATAATATATTTCCTAAGCCTAGATATGTTCCATAAAAAGAGCAAATGGCGTTATTTGTTATGAATACAAATGATAAAAAAACTTTTATGTTGTATTCATAACTGCAATTTATATAGTATGATCAATGGCAGGAAAACAAATGTGCTATATGTATGATGAGTGAGAAAGTATTTTTAAGTTTGTTAGAAACAAATGATTTATAGCAAAAAAAAAAAAAAAAATTGATTTCAATATAAATTTAAAAATCACACTGTTTCAAACTATTTTAAGTCAAGTTAAACTAATGCTTTTGTAAAATATTTTTCAAATCTTCTATTGTTAGTTTAACTACTTTAGAATTATTTTATATATTATTTATTACTTGTTATTAGAAAAAATTTTGTAACCGTGTTGCCACCTACGCACTGCAAGATCGCCCCTTGTGGCTTTCAGGAGAAATGGTCAGTAGGGCTCGAGACTCTCACCCGTGAGGAAGTACAGCGCAACCGGCGCAATTAGTACAGCGCAACCGGCGCAATTAGTACAGCGTATAGAGAAATGTTTAGTTGTAATCTGTGACACCGAGAAGAATTGCATTTAGCACAATCCTGTGTATTTGTTGGCCTACGGACTCTCACTAGGAGAAGAAGTATATTTTACGCATCCTGCGTGTACCTGAGTATCGAATTTTCAGCTTAACAGTGGTTCTTTTCACTAATCTATAATTTTATGTCTTTAAATGTGTTGAATATTATATATCTCCAATTTTATGTGTGTGATGTCTATATAAATAAAGCTGGAATTTCTCAAACATGTGTGTGAACTCTCAACACAACCACACCCAGTTACAATCCAGCACAACCGACAATATTGCATTATTTAAAGTTCTAAGATAGCATTAAAAATAAGTAATAAAACTGAACGGATTTTTATGGCAAAATAAAAGCAACAAAATGCATTGAAGATTAAAATTAATCGATTATTACTTCCACATAATATGAAAATTAATTAAACATAAATCTATTAAGAAAACTTATCGAGATAAATGACCTCAAGAATTTTCATAATTGTATTTTTACTTAATGGAAAAACCTCGTATCGATTGGAAAGTTCGAAAAAAAGATGGATGTGTTCGTATTTACGAAGGAAGATTCGAAGAAAAGATAAGTTTTGTTTTTTAAAAAATACTGATAAACTCTTAGTTTCCGCAGAAAAATTTATTTTACTTGCCAGAGATAAGGCAACAGCTCGTTTATACGAATTTCTTTTATTTCTAGAGCTTTAAACAGCTCCAATAGTAAAGAATTCTTCACAGATCTGGAAGAATTTGTAAAGATCTGAAGTGTTAATCATTGTTATCGGATGTTACGGGAAAGAATATTTTCTAAATAGAGAGTTAAAAAAAAAAAAAAAAAAAAAAAAAAAAATCCACGAAAAATTATATAAGTATTTTAACTTTTGTAAAATATGAATTTTAAAAAAATAAATCACAGTTAATTTTAATGACATCAATATTTACGACAGACATTATATGCCTTATGTAACTTCTTCGTAAGACATTATACGTCTTACATGGAGGCCTGATGGGCAAATGACTAGAGCTCTGTCTTTCGGCCACAGGTTTCGGTTTCAAATCCCGGTGATATCATGGATGTTTGTAGTGGTTCGGAATCCACTTTTAACCGTATGTTCCGTTCTCGTAGGACCGTAGAGCGTCACAGAGCCCAATCAGGCATCTTCTCACCCACATCATTCCCAAACTGTAAAGGGCAACTCAGCTCTAGGCACAGTGATGTGATGTAGCAGTAGTAGTTGGATGTAGGAGTGGCAACTCTACCCCGTAAAAAGTCAGCGTCACGGAGCCAAGTTAGACTTGTACCTGCTAGTGCTCCATCCAAACAGAAACTGTCCCCTCCTCTCCTTTCCCTCCATTCATGAGATCACACGAGTTCTTGGACTTGGTCTAGATGTTTCTGTCTACCATGAGAGATAGGAAACAGCAACAACACAATTACTTATTACGTTATTTTAAATATTGCTTAATTTCTTTGAACTACATTGTTAGAAGTAGATATTTGGCCAATATACTTAGAAATATTTGTTTCTTTGGTTTTCTTTATGTTTCTTCTCTCACTTTAGATAGGAGCATCTAGAACAAATCAAGAACCCAAAGTTACACTTTGTCTGTAGCTTATCTTCAAGCTACATGCACTTCTTGGGTAGTTCTTGGGTACTTCTTCTTGGGTACATGCACTTCTTGGGTTCTAAGTGAGTAAAGTCGGTGCAGAGCTTCCCTTAAAACATCAAAGACAACTGTCTAAGTGTTTGCTAGCTGCATTAGAAAAAAAAAAATTTATAAGATTTCTTAGAACTATCGAATTATGTTTGAATTTAATAAAGGTAGCAAAATAAAATTCAATTCGTCAGTTACTCATCAGCAAAATAGATTTGAAGTTTCGAACCGTTCATTTTTTTTGTGACTGTAATGGCCTATGCCCAATGCTCTACAGCCATGTTAAATCGGAACCTACCACATAGTGGTGGAAAGTGGATTCCAAACCATTACACACTCCCGTGGCACCGCCGGAACCCGAAAACAGTGGCACCGAGCGCCAGTACTCTAGTCACTCGGCCATCAGACCCTGGTGTTGTTACTTAAATCCTAATGTGTTACTATGCAGAAAGCTACTTATTTTTCGAATTTTGTGTCACTATGTAACAAGGCTACTTGTTTTTCGGATTTTATATTACGATTTAAAAACAATCGATTCTTATATTAAATAAATAAGCATTTAAAAATAGGAAATCCCTGACAAAAAATACTTTCAATTTCTTAATTCTATCAATAATCTTGCAACAACTTCATAATATTTCTTATAACTGTCGAACTGTGTTTGAATTTAATAAAGGCAGCAAAATGAAATCAATAAAATTCAATTCGTCAGTTTCTCATCACCCAAATAGATTTGAAGTTCATTTTTTGTGACTGTAATGGAATTAGATCCACTGCTCCATTAGAAGTGACAACGCAAGGATATAAAAATTTTTATTGACAAGGCTCAGACAGCAGTTTAGTGTGATGTATTGGAAAGAAGATTATGTGGGGCGAAATCTATTGATCGTTTTGATAGATCCATTTATATATATCAACGTGACACTATAACCAGCTTTCTGCACCACCCACCTTTCATTAGTGAAGGGACCATATTAGCCCATTATTTCTAACTAAACTGTGGCTTGCATGAATAAGATAAGGTTTCGTGTATTAATATATCTGCATAATAAACAGCAAAATCGAAAAAAAATTAATATTTTAAATATTTAGGAATCATTATTCTTCGAAATTTGTTATTATTCTTTTTTTCTTTTTTTTTTAAAGAGTCAAAAATAATAATTTGTAAAAAAAACTTATTTAAATTTTTATTTAACTTATTAAATTTATTATTGAGATAAATTTACAAATTTAAAAAATTGATTTGGAGTTAAATATGATAATTTATTAAACTTCATGAGGATAGACTTGCAGACATTTTTAGTGTAATATAAATATTAAATGAAATTCATTGAATTGTTAATTTTAGTCGTTTTGTAAATTTTTTGTTCATTGTAGTCATTTTGTTAATCTTTTGTTCATTTTAGCCGTTCAGTTAATTTTTTGTTCATTTTAGGTTTGTTAATTTTAGTCGTTTCATTAATTTTTTTTCATTTTAGTCGTTTTGTTAATTTTAGTCGTTTTATTAATTTTTTTTCATTTTAGTCGTTTTGTTAATTTTAGTCGTTTCATTAATTTTTTTTCATTTTAGTCGTTTTGTTAATTTTTTTGTAAAAATTGATATAATTAAAGAAAATTTAAAACTAATATACAATCAAGAGTCAAAGCATTATGACCACCCCTACATTTTGCAATGAACTCACCTGGATGACGTAGAAGGCCCATGATCAGGTGGAAGCTGCTGGAGAGTCTGAAGAATCATTCTTTCACTTACTTCTGTTTGTGATGGAAAAGGCTGCGGATCTAAGCGACTTTGATAGAGGGCAGATTGTAATGGCTCGAAGGCTCGGAACAAATATTTCCGAAACTGCACGACTCGTGGGTTGTTCGCGATCTACAGTTATTAGTACTTATGCAAAGTGGATGAATGACGGTGAAACCAGCAGTAGACGATATGGTGTTGGACGTCCACACGCTATCAAAGAAAAAGGTCGTCGGAGATTGCCTCGCATGGTGAAGCAAAACCGGAGCCAGACAGTGGCTCAGCTGACAGCCTAATACAATGCAGGGCCAAGTAGAATAGTATCGGAGCACACTGTTCAGCGGAAACTGTTGGATATGGGGCTACTCAACAAACGTCCCACTCGTGTGCCTTTGCTGACCAAGCGTCATCGCCAACTGCGCCTGCGCTGGGCCCAGGAACATCGTGACTGGTCCATGGATCAGTGGGAGAGAGTTGCCTGGTCAAATGAATCGCGGTTTGTCATTCATCTCGCCGATGGCCGTGTCAGGATACGCCGTCTTCCAGGCGACCAGTTGCTCCCTCAGTGTACAGTAGGTCATACACAGGCCAGTGGTGGCGGTATTATGCTTAAGGAGACGTTCTGTTGGGCGTCTCTGGGACCCGTGGTTGAGGTAGAGCAGACCGTGAATGCTACAGGGTATCTGAACATGATTGCGGAATAGTTGCACCCTTACATGGCCCCTGTTTTTCCAGCTGGAAATGGAATGTTCCAACAGGACAACGCCCCTTGTCACAAGTCTAAAATTGTGTTGGAGTGGTTCCAGGAACATGATGCTGAATTCCAGTTAATGTCCTGGCCGCCTAACTCACCTGATCTCAATCCGATAGAACACATTTGGGATGTCCTGTGACGGCAGATCAGAGTTCAAAGACCACCAATTCGCCTCGGATTTGCGTGACCGTAGCTTAAACATCTGGTACAATCTGTATCCGGCCATCCGTTATTGACAGGTGGACATAATGTTTTGGCTCTTGAGTGTATATATATATATATATATATATATATATATAATAAACATTCTAAAATCTAAAAGATAAAGGTTAGGTTAAGTAATGGAAAAAATTTAAATATTTTTGTTTTTGCATGAGTATTTGAAAATATGATTTTTAATATTTCTTAATTGTTTAAAAGATTTTTCACTTGAGGCGATATTATGTAATAAAAGTAATTTTTGTTTTAAAATAAATATTTTTTATGTATATTGTCCAGTTAGGAATATAAAATATCATCTACGATTTTATTAACACAGGCTAAAAATCTTTTTGAAAGAAAAGGATTGATATTTATGTAGTTGTGTAGTGTGCAGGTTGGATTCCAGACTGTACCTAAGTGTGTTTGGGTTGAAATACTTGAGCATAGGTTGGAGAACTCGCAGCTTTATTTACACTCGTACAAACACCATGCACATACAATTAGAGACATGGAATATTTAAAATATTTAAAGATAGAAAATTATAGATTCGTTGAATGATTTCACCTTTATGCTAGAAACCCGATATTCAGCTACGCCAAGGATGCGCGAATTATATTTCCTTTCCGGGGGAGAGTTTGTAGACAAACTAATGCTCCAAAATGGACTACATATATTAGAGATTATAAGCTGAACATTACTCAGCGGGAGCGCAGGTTGCTCTGTATTCCCTCCCTGGTGAAAGTCCCGAGGCCTACTCACCATTTCTCCTGAACGCCAAGATTCCTCCTACATTCTTACTAGTGTATAGGAGGAAGCACGATTACATACGTAGATAATTACACTTTTTTTAAATAATGTAGAAGTTATCCATCCAATAATATTCACATTTTCGACTTCAATATAACTAAAATTGAACTTCGACGACGATTTCATTATTAATATATAGAAAATTTTAAAATATTTTAACTACTCAAGTTTTGCAAATTTATAAAAAAAAAAACTTTAGAAGTTCTTAAAACTTTTTTTTTTTTTTTTTTTTTTTTTTTATGTTACTATCCAAATTTACATTACAAATAATAAAATTAAAAAAAAAAAAGCATTATTTTATCGCATAAGCAGGATATTTTTGGAAGAAAAAAAATTGCATAATTATATTCAAATGAATACAATCCCAAACAATATTTCTTGCTTTCAATTAATATTCTTAAAAAGTGAGAAACAACATTTTTCATTTTTATTTATTATGTCAGTCTTACGATTATCGAGGAATATTTTAGTTGTTATTTAATAAAGAAAACTATTTTAACTTAAAATATAAATTTCTTTACGTTACATCTTGGAAAATTTCCATCTTTTTCTTGCTGTAGCTAAACATACATTAAATATGCATTTCAAATTAAAAGAAACTATTTGCGTTATATTATGAATAGTAGCTTAGAAATTGATAGTCAAATACAATTTGTTACAAATAAAAAAATATTTATTTATGAATAACTACAAAGAAAATTAAAGGAAATTCATGATTCTGGATACAATAATAAGTGTAAGCAATAGAAATATTGTTTTTGTAGTGCGATTTTTTAATATCAATACAATAATATACTTATAAACAAGTGTTTTTTAAAATGTAACATGTTTGTATATATTTTTTAAAAAAACTAGACATTTCTGAAAATACTTTTTGAACAGTAATTCTTTCCCTCTTAAATATAGATGATCGATTCATATTCAAAGTGGAAATTTATCATGAAAACCGCAGCCAGAAGATACAACTCCTCAATTCGGCACCAGCACCCTCATCTTCATTTGTATTCCACCCCACCTCTTCAAGTTCGAAAAGTAATGTGCTCTCAACTCCCCGAACCAACACGCCAAAGAGGATCCAACTTCGGCCAAACTTCAAAAAGACATTGAGAATGGCATTTGCATTTGCAATTACAGACTGTTTCCATCGTTGAAAAGACGCAGTGTGTGGACTTTGGACAAAGAGAATTCGAACGGCGTTTTTTTTTTGTTCCCGCCTTTTGTTCCATCTCGTAGAATCTTTAGAACAATTGTTTCCCATTCAAGAAAGAAAAGTCACAATTGCAGTTTCGGTAGGAGTATTGTGGCGAAATACAAATGGAGTTTTGCATACTGGAGATGGTCTGCTTTGTTCCCGTTTTCTTGTGTTTGTGATTCACACTCAGAAAGATTAATTGCTTTTCAACTCGATAGAATACTTAAATTCGTTACGAAACACGAGCGGGTGTGTGATTAGATTTGATGATCTGGAATGTTTCATCTGTTTTAAAGATTGTTTTGGTAAAAAAATATTGCAAGTTAATTAAAGTTTTAAAATATTTCTCTTGTTATATCCAACTTCAAGTAAAGGACTTGACTAGAATAAAAATACGAATATTTTATTATAATATTATTGTAATGCAATCAAAGTCAATTGAATAATAAAGAACTGAACGTAGAATATAATACTGTATAATTATATGTTTAATATGATATATGACTTTGCTTGTACATTATACTAGTAGTATGGTTTTGGAATATTAATGAAATATATTTATATATTTTTTTCACTGCATTGAGTAAATATTATGATAAATAATGGTAAAATCATTAGCAATCATCATAATGATATTATGTTTAATTATCATAATGATATGATGATAAATATGATATATGACTTTGCTTGTATGTTATTGTTTAGAAATATTAATTTAAAACATTTTTACATTGCTCTCATTGTATTGACTAAATATTATGATAAATAATGATAAAATCAGTATAAATCACCGTAATGATATTATGATAAATATGATGTTAAATATGATATATAACTTTCTTGTATATTATTGTTTTGAAATACTAAATCATTTTTATATTGTTTTTCTTGCGTCGAGTAAATAATTTTTTATAAATAAAATTCCTTTTTATAGTTTCCCTTGTGCTAAATCTCATAACTGAAATTTAAAAATTTTGTTTAAAAATATTCGATCTAAATAAGAATAAAATTTAAAAAAAGTAATTATTTTTCCACACTGGCGGAATATTTTTTGAAAAACCTAAATTCATAATTATATTCAATTGAATACAATGAAAAGTAATATTTCTGGTTTTAATTTAATAATGTTGATAAGTTATAAACTCCTTTTTTTCATTTTTATTTATTATGTCAGTCTTACGATTATTGAGGAATAATGCAGTTTTATTTAATAAACAAAGGTATTTTTCAAGTAAAATATAAGTTTCTTTTCGTTATATCTTGGGAATTTTCATCTCTTTCTTGTTGTAGACAAACATACATTAAATATGCACTTCAATTTATCAGAATCTATCTTATTTATATTATGAATAATAAAATATAGAAGAGGGTAGTCAAATACAATCAGTTACAAATGAAAAAACTAAAAAAAAATATTTATTTATTTATAATTTTTTTTATTAATAATGCAAAGCCCATTAGAGGAAATTGATGAATTGGAATACAATAATGTCTATTGCTTACTTTTTTGCAGGGACATTTTTTTTAATATGAATACATTCATATATTTATAAACAAGTGTTTTTAAAAATGTAACCCATTTTGTATATATTAAAAAAAAGAAAAAAAACTAGACGTTTTAGAAATAGTAATTCTTTTCCGCTTAAATATAGTTCCACATCGATTCATATTCAAAGTGGAAATTTATCATGACAACCGCAGCCAGACGATCCAAACTTCTCAATTCGGCACCAGTACCCTCATTTTCGTTTGCATTCTACCCCACCTCTTCAAGTTCGAAAAGCAATGTGCTCTCAACTCCCCGAACCAACACGGTAAAGGGGATCCAACTCCAGTGAAACTTCAAAAAAGAGACATATGCTCCATTGAGAACAGCATTTGCATTTGCAATTATAGACTGTTCCCATCGTTGAAAAGTTGTGGTGTGGACGTAGAACAAAGAGAAATCGAACGGTGTTTTTTTTTTGTTCCCGACTTTTGTTTCCATCTCGAAGAATCTTTGGAACAATTGTTTCCCATTCAAGAAAGAAAAGTTACACTTGCAGTTTCGGCAGGAGCATTGTGGTGAAATACAAATGGAGTTTTGCATACTGGGGGGTGGTTTGCTTTGTTCCCGTTTTCTTGTGTTTGTGAGTTACACTCGGAAAGATTAATTGCTTTTCAACTCGATCGGATACTTAAATTCTTACAAAACACGAACGGGTGTGTAATTAGATTTGAAGATCTGGAATGTTTCAGCTGCTTTAAAGATTGTTTTTGTAAAAAGATTGCAAGTTAATGAAGTTTTAAAATATTTCTTAGGTTAATTCCAACTTCAAGTAAAGGAGTTGAGAAGAATAAAAATGGGAATATTCTTTATAATATTGCTATAATACAATCGAGTTCACTAGAATAATACAGAACTGAATGTTAATAGAATATTTTATAATTATATGTTAAATAATATATGGCTTTGCTTGTTTTTTTTTTTTTTTTTTTTTTTTTTTTTTTTTTTTTTTAATAGTAATTTAATACATTTTATTATTTCCCCTGAATTGAGGAAATATTATTTTTCTTCTTCTTCTTCATTAATGCAACACCTCCGTGGTAGGCCTTGTCCGTCTGCCTACTGGCATATTTGGAGAAAGGGGAGGTTTATTTTTACACGGTAGGGCTGTCAACCCTCCGCCCAACAGTCATATTAAACAGGGATCTGCAAATTAAAGTGGATTCCGAACCACTATAAATATACATGAAACCGCCGAGACACGAACCCGAAACCTGTGGCACCGAGCGCAGAGTGCTAATCACTCGGCCATTTAAAAACCTGATTTGGGTTGAAATATGATATTTTATTAAACTTCATGAAGATAGATTTGCATAATTTTTTAGTGTATTATAAATATTATATAAAATTCACTTTTTTTGTTAATTATTTGTTCATTTCAGTCGTTTCGTTAAGTTATTTTATTAAAATAATTATAATTAGAGAATATTGTAAACTAATATCTAAAAGAAAAATAATGAACATTCAAAACTCTAATAGAAAAAGTATAAATTAACGAAAAAAAAATATAAGTATTTCTGGTTTTTTCATGTGGATTTCTAAACATGATTTTTAATCATTCTTAATTATTTAAAAAAAATATTTACTTGACTCGACTTTATCTACTAAATGTGATTTTTGTTTTAAAATATATGCTTACTATTTGTATTGCCTAGTTGGGGATATAAAAGGCCATCTACAATTTTATTAAGCAATAATCTTTCTGAAAGAAACGCGTTGGTTTTTATGTAGTTGTGCAGTGTCATGTTAGGCAACCAGATTGCAACTTGTGGGGTTGGGATGAGATACTCGAGGCAAAGGTTGAAAAACTTTATTGAAAGGTTGAAAAATTTTATTTACACACGCACAAATGCAGCACACCAATTAGAGACACACACTATTTAACACTTTTAAAGACAGATAATTATAGATTCGTGTAAGGACTTCACTTCTAATCCGAAACCCCGATACAAGGCTAAGCGCAGGATGTGAGAAAATACACTTCCTCTCAGGGTGAGAGTCTGCAGGACATATTCTTAATGCGCCGAGATGTAAATATATTTTCTCTCAGGATGAGAGACTATAAACTAAACGTTACTCAGCAGGTTGCACTGGGCTTCCTCTAGGGTGAGAGTTCTCCAGGCCGACTTACCATCTCTCTTAAATGTCAAAGGGGCCAGTGTGTAGGAAGAATCATGGTTATATCTACAGATAATTACACATTCTTTATATAACGCAGATGTTATACATCCAATATTAATGCAAAAGTTATTTATCCGATAAATATTCACATTTTACACTTCAATACAACATATCATTATAATATAGAATATTTTACCTATTCAAATTTATAAAAAAACACATTAGAAGCAATTTTATTTTACTATCCAAAATTACACTATAAATAATAAAACTTTTTAAAAATAATTATTTTATCAAAAGAACCTGACATTTTTGAAAATTCTTAATTCCATAATAAAATTCTATTGAATATAATGAAAAACAATATTTCTGGTTTTAAATTAATATTGTTAGTAAGTAGTAGTGGATGGCACTTGATATTAATACAGTTTTTTCAAATATTAATTCAATAATTAAATTTAATTAATTAATTGTAGTTTTTTTTAGATTTAAGTTGCATGTATCTACCAATAGATGGTGCCAGATAAATTTAAAAAAGTGAATGAAAATTATTTATAAAGGACTTTTTGCGATATAATGTAAAAAAAGTAGGAATTATTTGTTTTTATCTATCATGTCAGTCATACGATTATAGGCGAATATTTCATTTTTATTTAATAAACAAAATTATTTTTAACTTGAAATAAAAGTTTCTTTACGTTACATCATTTGAAAATTTCATATTTTTCTTATTGTAGTCAAACATGCCTTAAATACGTACTTCAATTGATAAGAAACTATTTGATTTATTACGAATAGTAGCTTATAGAAATTGGTAGTCAAATATAATTTGTTACAAATAAAAAACTAAAAAAAATATTTTTTTGTGTATAATACAATGCAAATTAAAGGAAATTGATGATTCGGAATGCAATAATAACTATTATGTACTCTTTTTGTTGTGCCATTTTTTAATATTATACAAACATACATTTATAAACAAGTGCTTTTTAAAATGTAACACATTTTGTATATATTTTTTTTAAAACTACACATTTTTGAAAATACTTTTGAAATACCAATTCTTTCCCACTTAAATATAAAAGATGATCAATTCATATTCAAAGTGGAAATTTTTCATGACAACCGCAGCCAGACGATCCAAACTCCTCAACCCGGCACCAGCAGCCTCGTCTTCATTTGCATTCCACCCCACCTCTTCAAGTTCGAAAAGTGGTGTGCTCTCGACTCCCCGAACCAACACGCCAAAGAGGATCCGACTTCAGTGAAATTTCAAAAAGAAGACATAGGCTCCATTGAGAATGGCATTTGCATTTGCAATTACACACTGTTTCCATCGTTGAGAAGTTGCGGTGTGTGGACGTAGAACAAAGACAAATCGAACGATGTTTTTTTTTTGTTCCATCTCGTAGAATCTTTAGGACAATTGTTTCCCATTCAAGAAATAAAAGTTACAATTGCAGTTACGGTAGGAGCACTGTGGTGAAATACAAATGGAGTTTTGCATACTGGGGGGTGGTTTGCTTTGTTCCCGTGTTCTTGTGTTTGTGATTTACGCTCAAAAAGATTAATTGCTTTTCAACTTGATCGGATACTTAAATTCGTTACAAAACACGAACGAGTGTCTCATTTAGATTTGAAGATCTGGAATTTGTTTAGTTGTTTGAAAGATTATTTTCGTAAAAAGATTTCAAGTTAATGAAGTTTTAAAATATTTCTTAGATTAATTCCAACTTCAAGTAAGGGACTTGATAAGAATAAAAATAGGAATATTCTATTAAAATATTGTAATAATACAATCAAGATCACTTAAAATAATATAGAATTGAATGCAGGATGTAAAACTTTATAATTATAAGTGAAATATGATATATGACTTTTCTTGTATGTTATTGTTTTGAAATATTAATTCAAAACATTTTTATAATGTTTTCATTGCATTGAGTAAATATTATGATTAATATGGTAAAATCATTATTAATCCTCATAATGATATTATGATTAATTATCATAATTATTATAATGATATTGCTTATCATAATTAATTATCCTACCAGTTATTAATCATCCTAAATAGTATCATAATGATATATAATATGATATGATATTAAATTTGATATATGACTTTGCTTGTACATTGTTCTTTTTAAAATATTTAGTTAAAAATTTTTTAAATATTGTTTTTCTTTCATACAGTAAATATTATTTTTAATATTTAAAATTTCTTTTTATAATTTCTCTTGTGCTAAATCTCGCATATCTCAATTTAAAATAATTTTATTTAAAAATATTAGTTCTAAATAATAATAAAATTCTAAAAAAATAATTATTTTATTACACGAACTGAATATTTTCCGGAAAAAAACCTAAATACATAACTATATTCAATTGAATAGGGAAAAATATATTTTTGCTTTTAAATTAATACTTTTGGCAAGTGAGAAACAAAGTTCTTTTATTTTTATCTATCTTGTCAGTCATAGGATTATCGCGGAATATTTAATTTTTATATAATAAACAAAGGTATTTTTAAAGTAAAATATAAATTTCTTTGCTTTACATCTTCTTTACTTCTTGTTGTAGCCAAACATGCATCAAATATACATACTTCATTTTATAAGAAACTATTTTATTTATTATCATTATTAGCTTACAAAAATAGGTAGTCAAATACAATTTGTTACAAATAACAAAAGTAAAACATTATTCATTAACATTATTTATAATTCAAAACGAATTAAAGGAAATTGATGAATCGGGATAGAATAATAACTATTGTTTACTGTTTTTGTTGTGCCGTTTTTAAATATGTATGCAATCATACACATATAAACAAGTGTTTTTAAAAATGTACCACATTTTGTATATATTTTTAAAAAAACTAGACATTTTTGAAAATACTTTGAAAATAGTCATTCTTTCCCACTTAAATATTGATAATGATCGATTCATATTCAAAGTGGAAATTTATCATGACAACCGCAGCCAGACGACGGCACCAGCAACCTCATCTTCATTTGCATTCCACCCCACCTCTTCAAGTTCGAAAAGTGATGCGCTCTCAACTCCCCGAACCAACACGCCAAAGAGGATCCGACTTCAGTGAAACTTCAAAAAGAAGACATATGCTCCACTGAGAACGGCATTTGCATTTGCAATTATAGACTGTTTCCATCGTTCAAAAGTGTGCAGTGCGGACGCAGAACAAAGAGAAATCGAACGGTGTTTTTTTTTGTTCCCGCCTTTTGTTCCATCTCGTAGAATCTTTAGAACAATTGTTTCCCATTCAAGAAAGAAAAGTTACAATCGCAGTTTCGATAGGAGTATTGTGGTGAAATACAAATGGAGTTTTGCATACGGTGGGCTAGTTTGCTTTGTTCTCGTTTTCTTGTGTTTGTGATTTACACTCGGAAAAATTAATTGCTTTCAACTCGATCCTATATTTAAATTCGTTACAAAACACGAACGTTTGTGTAATTAGATTTGTTTTAGTTGTTTTAAAGATTGTTTTTGTAAAAAGATTGCAAGTTAATTTAAATTTTAAAATATTTCTGAGGTCATTTCCGACTTCAAGTAAAGGACTTGAGAAGAATAAAAATAGGAATTTACTATTATAATATTGTTATAATAAAATCAACGTCAATTGAATAATATAGAAATGAATGTAAGATACAATACTGTATAATTATAAGTGAAATATGATATATGATTTTGCTTCTATATTATTGTTTTGAAATATTAATTTAAAACATTTTTATATTGTTTTCATTGTACTGAATAAATATTATGAAAAATAATTATAAAATCGTTATAAATTATCGTAATGTCATTCAATATTTAACACATTTAAATACATATATTTATAGATTCGTGGAAGGATTTCACTTATATGTCGGAAACCCGATTCTCAGCTACATGCCAGAGGGGTGAAATATACTTCATCTCCGGGTGAGAGTTTGTAGGCTATCTAATGTGCCAAATATATTTCTTCTCGGCATGAGAGACTATAAACTAAGCGTTACTCAGCTGAGCGCAGGTCACGCTCTACTTGCTCTCGAGGGAGTGTATCGTGACCTACCACCCTTTCTCCCAATGCCAGGGTTCCTCATACACACCGCTAAGGGTGTAGGAGGAAGCATGGTTACATCTGTAAATAATCACATTTTCTTTAAATAATGCACAAGTTATAACATTATCATTATAATATAGAACATTTCAAACTATTTTCTACTCAAATTTTACAAATTTATATAAAAAAAAAAAATCAATTTTATTTCACTATCCAGACTTACATTATAAATAAAAGAAATTAAAAAATATATTTATTTTATCATACGAAAAAATATTTTTGAGAAATAATAGAAATTTTGAACAAAAAAAGCAATATTTTTGGAAAAAACAATTTTAAGCTGAATATTTTTTGAAAAAAAAACAACTTAATTGCTTAATTATATTCATTACAATGAAAAACAATATTTCTGGTTTTAAATGAATACTTTTGACAAGTGAGAAAAAAAATTCTTTTATTTTTATTTAATTAGCAAAAGTATATTTAACGTAAATTATAAGTTACTTTACAATACACCTATTTAAATTTGTATCTTTTCTTACTCGTAGCTAAACATGTATTAAGTACGTACTTCAATTTATAAGAAACTGTCTGATTTATGTTATGAATTAGCATAGAGAAATTGGCATGCTGAACTGTAGATCCGTTCTAATTATCCCACAGCGTGCACAAAATGGCCGTAGAGCAACAGCCCAAACCATATAGAAATTGGTAGTCAAATAGAAATGGTAAAAAAAAGCAAATAAAAAATTTCTTTGTGGATAATACAAAGCAAATTAAATAAAATTGATGAATCCAGTTAAAATCATGACTATTGGTTACTCTTATTGTAATGGCAATTTTAAATACGTATACTATCATACATTTATGAGCAAGTGTTTTGTTTTTTTAAATGTATCACATGGTCAAATTTTGTGTGTATATTTTTTTAAAAACATACATATTTTTTAAGAAAACTTGACACATTTGAAAATACTTTTTGAAACAGTAATTCTTTCCCAATTAAATATAGAAGATCATCGATTCATATTCAAAGTGGAAAAATATCATGACGACTACAGCCAGACGATCCAACTCCACAAACCGGCACCAGCAACCTCATCTTCATTTGCATTCCACCCCACCTTTCCAAGTTCGAAAAGTGATGTTCTCCCGACTCCCCGAACGAACACGCTAAAGAGGATCCGACTTCAGCGAAACTTCAAAAAGAAGACATATGCTCCATTGAGAACGGCATTTGCATTTGCAATTATAGACTGTTTCCATCGTTGAAAAGTTGCGGTGCGGACGTACAACAAAGGGAATTCGAATGGCATTTTTTTTGTTCCCGCCTTTTGTTCCATCTCGTAGAATCTTTAGAACAATTGTTACCCATTCAAAGAAAGAAAAGTTACAGTTGCAGTTTCGGTAGGAGTATTGTGGTGAAATACAAATGGAGTGTTGCATACGGTGGGCTAGTTTGCTTCGTTCCCGTTTTCTTGTGTTTGTGATTTACACTCGGAAAGATTAATTGCTTTCCAACTCGATCAGATACTTAAATTCGTTAAGAAACACGAACGACTGTGTAAATAGATTTGAAGATCTGGAATGTTTCAGCTGTTTTTAAGATTGTCTTTGTAAAAAGATTAAGTTTTATAATATTGCTTTAGATTAATTTCAACTTCATTCTTGAAGTTGAAATTAATCTAAAGAAATATTATAAAAGAACTATTATTCTAACTATTATTATTTAATAGTATTCTTAATACTATTAAAGAACTTGAGAAGAATAAAAATAAGAATATTGTAATATAATATTGCTATAATACTATGAAGAATACTTGAATAATATAGAAATGAATGTAATATATGATACTGCATAATTATATATTAAATATGATAAAATCATTTTTAATCATCATCATGATATTATGATTAATTATTATAATGATTACTGATTATCATAAGGATATTATGATAAATAAAATGCTAAATATGATAGATGACTTAGCTTGTATATCATTGTTTTGAAATATTAATTCTAAACATTTTTATATTGTTTTCATAAAAAATATGAAAGAAAAATTAAAATAAATAAAGTAAATAGTATAGTAAATATATTTTTTTTACATATAATTTTTTTTTTATAATTTATCTTGCACTAAATATCCTACATATCAATTTAAAATGATTTTGTTTAAAAATATTTGTTCCAACTATTTTTAAAAAATCCAATACAAATAGTTATAACAAATACTGCTGTGTGCAAAAAGTAAGAGCAGTTTTCAATTTAAACTTCCCAGGCATATGGTATTTGAATTTTCTATTTTTTTTAGGTTGTTGGTATTGTCCTTGACATCTGTGTGAAAGTTGATGTAAAAATATTCATTAATGTTTGAATTACGCTTGGCTTTGTGAGATGCTAAAACTGATTCAGGCGATTTCTGAAATGTCTGAATTAGTCGAGCAAGAATTGGCGTTAAAATTTCTTTGCGGAAACGTATAGAAAGTTGCAGAAGGCATTCGGTGAGCATTCTTATATGGGAAAGAAATGTTTAGAAGTGGTATAAACAGTTCAAAGAAGGCAGAGAACGCGTTGAAGGCGAAGAGCCCTCTGGCCGACCACCAATCTCAACCGACAAAACTCACGTCCAAAAAAATTAAAGATTTGGTGCTTGCAAACAGTCTATTTACAATTAGAGACCTTGCTGATGATGCTGGAATTTCAAAATTCCATTTTAAAAGATGTTTTGGGCCTCAAACGCGTCAAATCGTGATTGGTATCGAAAACACTGAATGCACCAGCTCACACTGCATTGATTCTCCGAGACCTTTTCGCCAAAAATGAAACCCATATCGTTCCATAACCACCGTATTCGCCTAATTTAGCATTGTGCTACTTCTGGCTATTCCCTAAACTCAAAAGATCACTCCGGGGACACCGCTTTGACTCGATTGAAGAGACATTTCGAAAATCACCGGAATCAGTTTTACAATCTCACAAAACCAAACGAAACTCAAACACTAATGAATTTTTTGACGTAAAATTTCACACAGATGTAAAGGACAGTGTCAAAAATCTAAAAAAAAATTGAAATTGAAATACCATATGCCCGGGAAATTTAAACTGAAAACTGATCTTACTTTTCGGACACAGTAGTATATAAATCTCTGACGTAAATCTCAAATACCTATTAGTTTCAACAATATTTCCTGTCCGAAAATATTTTTTTAAGGCAGAAATATAAGTTTAAAAAATATTCCATTATATACTAGAAGAAAAATGTGATTTACGATTGACATGAACACACTAACAGCTCGAATTTTGATATTTACTCTTATCATAATACAATTAAAAAAAATTTTTTTTTCATGTTTGCACTATCTGTTAAAATCGTTACCTAATGAAGTGAGTAATAACTTCTGATAAATGACCTACAGCGATCTTATTTTTTTTTAAAATCTTCTACAAATATTAGTATAAATCTGCTTTTAGTGAAAAGATTTAACTATTTTTACATATGAATGTCTAGAAATTAATGGATTTTAATTGTTAAAAAAAGACATTCTTTATATAAACGCAAATCTTTAGAGACATTAATTTCATGGGAGTAAGTGTTTTTTATACTTAAAAAACATTAGTGACTTAAGTAAACGCTAGCGAGTCAACATTTAATGGATGAAAATATATCACTGTCTTAAAAGTAATTAATTTTAAAGTAATATCATTAAAAACAGTTATGCCTAAGATTAATTATTAAAAAAAGATAGTTAAACTAGAAGGATTTTCAAAATTAATTGAAGGATAAAGACAAAAATAAATGATTTTTTTAAAATTATCACGTGAGTTTTGCTATCTTATTTTCCCAATAATTGAGTTAGATTAATATCGTTACCATGGCAACGTTACTTAATGAAGTTGACTGATTTAAGCAAACATTCTGTGCTCTGTGTTTGGAAATTTCCTTAATATTTAAATTAATCAATGTTCCGTTAATTCAAACAATAAGATAATATTTGCCTTACTAATTATTGTCATATTTGTTCTACCAGTTTAAATATTATACAAACAATAAATTATAAACTGATTACATAAATCATTAAACTGATAAATTATACAAACAATTTTCCGTTTTTTTTAATAAAAGTTATATTTAACTACTTATCGCTGGTAATACATTAAAATCGTTATAAAATTACAATTAGCTGTATTATTATATTATATTACAACTATTTCTTGAAACTAAAAAAAGGTTTGTTTCAAGTAAAATCCTATTGTAGTGTTGTTATTTCGAGCGGGCCCCGCTTTGGGCACCAGATTGTAATGTGTAGTGTGCAGGTTGTGCAGCTAGTTTGTAACTGGGTGGAGTTGGGTTCAGACTTGAGACACAGTTTTGAGAACTCACAGCTTTATTTACACACGCACAACCACCCAACGACAATCTTTAACATTTTTAAAAACTTATAACTTTAGATTCGTGGAAGGATTTCACGAATGTACAAGAGATGTTTTTTTTAGGGGGCAGGATTATGAGCTCTACGCCCAACGCTCTGCAGTCATATTAGACCAGGATCTACGGTTTAAAATGGAATCCGAACCATTACAATCATTCATTACACCGCCAGGAGTCAAACCTGAAACATGTGGCAAAGAGAGCCAGAGTACTAGTACTGATTTTAACAGATTTAAAGACAGATAATTGTAAATTCTTAGAAGCACTTCACTTTTAAGGCGAACATACGATGCTCAGTTACGCGCGGGATGCGCAAATACTTCCTCACCGGTTGAGAGTCTTTAGGCCAACTACTACACAGGCGCAGGATTGCATTAAATATATTTTTCTCGGTGGGAGAGACTGTTAATTAAACGTTTCAGCAGAAGCATCGGTTTAACAGTACTTCTTCTCGAATGAGAGTCTCGAGGCCTAATGATCATTTCACCTTAACGCTATGGCAGTGCGTAGGAGGGAGCACTCCCACTCTATTTATTTGCACTAGGACCTGCGAGCTGTTTTATTTGAAAGTTCTGAATTTAAGATCTAATATTTATGGTTTTCATTTATAAAATAAAGTACAACACACTGGAAAAAAACTAAAGTGTTTCTGAAGATGTTTTATAGACTTTCGTTTTTAAGTATAAAAAAAAAATATACATTAGCCTAACTAATCCACCATCAACTGTTTTTTTAACCTAAATCATAAAATATAGCTTATATATCTATGCCATCGTCCGATGTTTGTAGTTCATAAATTTTGAAAAGCACCTATTTGTCAAAACAACTTCTATAATGATGCATTAGTTTGTTTTGCATGGCTTCATATAAAATTTATAAAAGATTTACTATCATTATTCAGCATGTAGGCCATCTACTTCGATCCATTCAAATGAAATGTCTATCTATTTTTTTGAATTTTATTTCTTTCAAATACTTTAAATTATGCACATAAAATATTTTCTCTTCGTTCTATCCTCTTACTGTGTTTTTAAGAAAGATTGGAGCTTTTCTACACAACAATAAGTTGTTTTGATCCAGTATGCAAATAAGAATGTTTTACACTTCGCTTTAAGTAATATTTATCCATACTTTTACTATTTTAACTAAAAGATGCAACATTTTTAAAGAGAAATCAATAGAAATTTAATCTTAAATGTCTACATACCTACAAACATTTTTATAAAAGATGCCTTATACTTTTCATGTTTTGTTGACTTTTAAAACAATTCTTAGGGGTTTGTTTGCGATATAAGCTTTAACAATAGCTGAATGATTGAAAAATATAAAATTTATGTTAGAATACGTTGCTCTAAATATAGAAATTTTTTAGTCTAAGAGTCTTTAAAAGACTTATAATTATAGATTTGTGGAAGGATTTCACGAATGTACAAGAGATGTTTTTTTTAGGGGGCAGGATTATGAGCTCTACGCCCAACGCTCTGCAGTCATATTAGACCAGGACCTATGATTTAAAAGGGAATGCGAACCATTACAATCATCCATGACACCGCCATTACTCGAACCTGAAACATGTGGCAAAGAGAGCCAGAGTACTAGTACAAAGCTTAACACATTTAAAGACAGATAATTATAAATTCTTGGAAGCACTTCACTTTTAAGCCGAACACACGATACTCAGTTACGCGTGGGATGCGCGAATACTTCCTCAGCGGTTGAGAGTCTGTAGGCCAATTACTACGCAGGCGCAGGATTGCATTAAATATATTTTTCTCGGTGGGAGAGACTGTTAATTAAACGTTTCTCAGCAGAAGCATCGGTTGAGTTCGGTTCGGTGATCGGTTCTTCTCCAATAAGAGTCTCGAGGCCTACTGATCGTTCGACCTGAACGCCACAAGGGGCGCTATGGCAGTGCGTAGGAGGAAGCACTCTTACACTATTTATTTGCACTAAGACCTGTGAGCTGTTTTATTTGAAAGTTCTGAATTTAAGATCTAATATTTATGGTTTTCATTTATGAAATAAAGTACAACACACTGTAAAAAAAACTAAAGTTTTTCTGAAGATGTTTTATAGACTTTCGTTTTTGAGTATGAAAAGGAAATATATATAAGCCTAACTAATCCACCCTCAACTGTTTTTTTTAACCTAAATCATAAAATATAGCTTATATATCTATGTCATCGTCCGATGTTTATAGTTCATAAATTTTGAAAAGCACCTATTTGTCAAAACAACTTCTATAATGATGCATTAGTTTGTTTTGCATGGCTTCATATAAGATTTATAAAAGATTTACTATCATAGACATTTCAGTTAAATGGATTGAAGTAGATGGTCTACATACTGAATGTATGTAGGCCATCTACTTCAATCCATTCAACTGAAATGTCTATTTATATTTTTGAATTTTATTTCTTTCAAATACTTTAAATTATGCACATAAAATGTCTGCTCTTCGTTATATCCTCTTACTGTGTTTTTAAGAAAGATTCGAGCTTTTACAAATAAAAATAAGTTGTTTTGTTCCAATATGCAAATATGTTTTAAACTTAGCTTTAAATAATACTTATCCATACTTTCACTATTTTAAATGAAAAATTAGTTATTTTTAAAGAGAAATCAATACAAATTTAATCTTAAATGTCTACATGCTTCAAATGTTTTTAAAAGGTTCCCTTTCCATAAATTCTTTTTATGTTTTGTTTACTATTAAAACAAAAATTATTATTAGTTTGTTTGAGATAGAAGATTTAACAACTGGCAAAAATGTACGTTACTTTAAATATAGAAATTTTTTAGTCTAAGAGTCTAGCATGAGAAAAACAAATATTTAATAGTAAACATTTTACAAAATTTATGTTCTGAAATTTTTTCAGAAAATGTTTCTAAGTAATTGCTCATTGCTCAAAGAAATGGAAGATTTAAAGCAAGCAAATATTTCCGTAAATATAGAATTTTTCCATAACTACAGAATACAAATAATTTTGATGTGAATTTTTTGAATCAGTAATTTTCATAATTAAAAGCAACTAATTTTAAAAATAAATCTTGCTTTATTTATTAGCTTTTATAATGGTATAAGAACTGATAAAAATTAACAATGACTGTTAAATACGAGACGATTTGCCAGGTTGAAGGAGAACCTTGGTTATTCTATCTCCTGCATTGTGAATGAGCGAAGTTTCTTAAGCTTACAGATATGTTGTTATTATTATAATACTTAAAAAAGTAAAAGGTAATAAAAAATAATTGAAACGGAAATCAAAATAGAAGAAATAAAAAGAGAACAAAATTAAGAGAATCAAATTATTACAAAAAGGCTAGCTTCAAAAGAACGTACATGTAACAAAATACAAAAATGTTAACACAAAAATGTAATAAAACAAACTCAAAATAACTGAAAATTCTTAAGATTAAAAAATATTCATTTATTTCACCTTTAAAAGATAATTCATGTTTTAAAATTCAAATTAAAGGAATTGTCTTCATTAGTCGATTCTCAATTTACAAGTTTTTTCCGGTTTCGACAAAATTTTAAAACGAACTGAACTGTTCATACAATTCTAACTGCACTAACAATTAATTTCTAAATATATCGTAATAAATAATTATTATATTATGGTCTCAGAATAAAGCATAGTGGATTGTAAAAACACTTCTCTTTTATTCGAAAACCAAACGCACACTGCTAGTGTTACATTTCTTTCTCCCTCCGGTCAGCTCACGCCCACGCAGACAGAATGTTTACAATATAGAGCGCTCACTTCCACTTCGATTTTTTTTTTTTTTTTTTTTTTTTTTTTTTTTACTATGCACGTGGAGCTATTTATCCCTGAGGCAACAATATCATTTATTAAATCTTGTATTAATGATAATTTGTGTTTTAAAATTAAAATTAAAGTAATAATGTTTATTTGTCGAGTCACAATCAACGAATTATTTTCACTTTCGACACCATTTTGAAATGAACTGAACTATTAGCTTAGAAATTAATTTCAAAATATATCGTTGTATTTTTTAAATAACAAAGTCTTACTGGATATATTTTCTGAGCTTCCGCGGAAAACGTTTAAAATTAAGACTTTCTCCTACAAAACTAGAAAGTAGATTGAAATTAGTTTCATTAAAACATGAAAAAATACATTTCAATATTTAAAGAGCGATAAACTATTTATTTTTAACTTAGTTGGCAATATTTAGAGAATTTAAGTATGGAATCAGACGCCATATGTGTTTGTGCTGGATTTGTTTTATACTACCAGAACTGCCACTGGAGATTATCTTTCAAACCAAAGACATGTAAATCCTTTTAAAGCGGTGAAACTTTCGAATAATTCTGTAAAAATCTAAAATTATCTCTTTTTTTTTTTGGTAAACGCTCGTGTCAATAAACGTCAAAAGAATGACATTGTTTCGATAGTTGCATGACAGGTGTCAAGAACTTTAAAGGTTTAAAATTTTCTTCTGATTTTCAAATTCCAGCGATAAACCTCTTTCTTTTATTTACGTTCAAAGTAAAGCGTAAGCTAAAGGTTTATCAGAAACGAAAGTTTAATGCGTGTGAAATATTATTCATAAAAGTTTTAAATATTTTAATCATTTTAAGCATATCGGTACAAAATTGTTTATCATGTTTACAGCGAAATAAATAATTTTTATAAACTAATTTTGAAAGTTAAAGAAACATGATTGATGGTAATATAAGCCTGTATTTTTATTAATATAATTTCGTATTAAATAAATTTTAGCTTTCAAAAACAATTAAATTTGGAAGCTCTTATTTTGAAAAATCCATTACCAGTTTTGGAAAATTTAAAGTCGTTTAATATTGGGTTGGAAGTTTTCCAGTAATTTTTAATAAAACATTCTGAAACAAAAGAAGACATCAGTTTATTTGTTATTGAGTTATTTATTTTTAATATTCAGCGTCCATTTATTATCCACAGTCTTTGATCGCGTACATCTAAAAATGAAAATAACATAAAGTTTTACCTCCATATAGATATATATATACACGTGTATGTATGTATGTATGTATGTATGTGTGTGTGTGTGTGTGTGTATGTATGTGTATGTGTGTATGTGTGTGTGTGTATGTGTGTGTGTGTGTGTGTTTGTGTGTGTGTATGTGTGTGTGTATGATGTATATGAATGGGTATGTACTATATGTATGTAGTGTATATGCGTGTGATGTATGGATGTATGTGTGTGTGATTATATGTGTGTGTGTGTGTGTGTGTGATTATATGTATGTGTGTGTATGATGTATGGATATATGTGTGTGTGATGTATGTATGTATGTGTGATGTATGTATGTATGTATGTGTGATGTATGTATGTATGTGTGATGTATGTATGTGTGTGTGATGTATGTACGTATGTGTGTATGAATGTATGCATGTGATGTATGAATGTATGCATGTGATGTATGAATGTATGAATGTGATGTATGTATGTATGCATGTGTATGATGTATGTATGTGTGTGTGTATGATGTATGTATGTGTACATGTGATGTATGTATGTATGTGCGCATGGGATGTATGTATGTATGTATGTATGTGTGTGTATGATGAATGTATGCAGTGTGTGTGGATGTGGTCAAAAATTAAATTATTTATTATTCATTTATTTTACAAAATATACGTACACTTAAATATTACAATTTTGTATTTTAAAATAGATTTTAATGTGAATTAAATTCGGTTTTCTATCCCATCCCCCGATTATGGAAATATTTTTCTTTAAATTTGAATTTTAACGTTTTTCTTTCTCTCATGTCAAATAAGTGTTCTTGAACTTCAATCGAAAAAGGATCTGTTTTTACATTTTCATTAAATGGGTTCATGACCCATTGGAACTTTGTTTTAATACCAAGAAAATCTGCAAACTGGCTACAAAATTCAGCTACCAAATTTTTTAAATATAAGATGTGGAACAAATTAGGAGTCTTTTAAAATATAAGACTGCTAATTTGGTTCACATTTACTTCCTTTTCAGTAGCAAAATCATACAATGATCAATGATGGAGGATCACAATGATCAAAGATGGAAACATCTCTAATATCCCTTTTCTAAATTATCCCTTTATGTCATGATTTTAAAAAAAATATCAGGTAAGTAACATACTATTGTAGTGAGCATAAATATTTGTACTTTCAGTATGATCTTTAACCTGGGGTTTCTATGCTGGCATCTTTTAATCATTTATCTTTTTATGAGGGTTTTGAAATATCCTAAAAGTAAAATCAGTAAAAACGTTGATTTGTAAAAGTTAAGCTTAATAAAAAAAGTTAAAAATTAACGGGGAAATCTCCCAATAACGGGGAATAAAAATAAAGAGTCACCCTTTTATTTAAAAAAGTATGATATTTGGAAAACATCAGAGAACATTTGGAAACATCACCCCCTAAGTATTAGACAAAAAGTAAACTTATTTTTTTGCTTTATGAAGGCAAAAAGATTGAAATAATACATAAGTTTTCGTAGCATGTGATAAGCTAATAATTGCAACATGAATTAGAAGAAAAAAAAGGTTCTTAGAAGTAATATGAAATTATTATAAATTATGGTTATTAGAAATGATATTTTTATTAAATAAATTTCAACAAATAATAATAAAATAATTAAAACATTAATAATGTATAGTTTTAACTTACTGTAACAATGAGAAATAGTAACAAAATAATACACAAAATACCACGAATCGCAAAATAAAAATTCACAAGTCACAAAAAAAAAAAAAAAAAAAAAAAATGACTCGTTATTGACAGGTGGTTATAATGTTTTGGCTCTTGAGTGTATGCTATTATGCATAATTCATCATTATATTATTATATGATGATAATTTTATTATAATGATCTCTAAAGATTCCCTAAAGTGTATTTAACGATTTATTAAATAAATTCATAAAATTCCAAATAAAACATTCTTTATGAAAATAAAAAGCATTTAAATAAAGACGAATAAAAGATTCGTTACAAAAATTAGATAAGAAAAGCTTCAGTAATGTAGAATAGGTTCAAGATTCATTAATTTTCCAAAAATTCATAATTCATTACATTTTTAGATTTACGTAAAGATTCATCTAAAGGCAATATCAATCATCGAGTTCCAGTTTTTACATTATATGAAACGAAATTCTTGAATACGATTTAGGAATATATCTTTTACAAAGGAATACTCGTAAAATTTTCTTTCAAAAGTATATATTAATTTATATTTAAGTATGCCAACGGCCATAGCATGTTGAATATACCGGTTCTCGTTAGATCACCGAAGTCAAGCATCATTGGGCGCGGTCTGTACTTGGGTGGGTGACCACCTGGGAACACCGCGTGCCGTTGGCATTCACACATTTGGGACCTGAAGGGACGAGTGTCTTCAGGTTTTGGGTTCGAATCCCGGCGGTGCCATGGATGTTTGTAGTGGTTCGGTTGTAGTGGTTGTTTTGCACTTTAAGCCGTAGGTCCCGGTCTCCTATGACTGTAAGAGCGTCACGGAGCCAAAGTCAGACTTCTACCTACGGGTGCTCCATCACAACAGAAGCTGCTTCCTTCCCCTTCAATCATGAGTACGTATGGGCTCGTGGGCTTGGCCAGCCAAGTGGGATAAGAAACATCAAACATATTTAAGTATTATACTCTGTATGATTTGTACAAGTATCTTAATCAGTAAATTATAATAATTAAAATTTAATTTAATTTAAATTTAATTTTGAACTTTAAACGAAACGATACCTATTTTTCTTCTACAATATTATTTTATATAATTGTAATTTTTGATGTTTTTTTTTTTTTTTTTTTTTTTTTAAAAAATAAACCACTATGCTGTATATTTTATTGATTTTATTATTTTTTTTATAAAATTACAAATATACTTATAGAATTTACATCCGAAAGTGCGCAAATAACTGCGGAATTCTCGATTTCGATTTCTCACATTATCGCTAAAGATTCTTTAATATTTTGTTAAAGCAAATTGGTAAAGAACTTTGCTCACGTTACAATAAAAAATTCATATTGTAAAAAGCCATTCCTACATTGCACCATTTCTAATTTGCAATTTGCTTAAGAATTTGTACAAAATGAAAATTTCACTTTGCGATTTATTTCAATGACAAATTATGACGAATACCAACAATTCCGTAAGAAAATTCCGTTTTTGCTTCTAATGGTTATACCTGTTATTTTGTGGACTTTTTTGATGCTTTCGTCGGTAACAGCCTCTTTGGGGCGTCCGCTTCATGCATAGTCCTCTGTGCTCATTTCGCCTCGTTTAAATTGCGCAAACCACTTCTCTACGGTTGATTTTCCTGGTGCAAAGTCTGAATAATGTTTATCAAGCCAAGCCTTGGCTTCAATGGTATTTTTTTCTTGCCAAAAAGCAATGCTTTATTAACACACGAAATTCCTTTTTATCCATTTTTTCAAACTAACAAAAGTTGCTTCACTAAAAATGCTATAACTCGCATACTAATAGTGCAGCAGCTGTCAAATTTATACGCGTGTCTTTTGAAGGTTAGGGCTAACTAAAAATCATATGGATTTAATACTAGTAGTGCCATCTATGTGTCAGCCTATGAACCTTTCAGCCCACCTGTTAGTACAATCCGACACTTTTCACCTCACCATGCAGCTTGATTGTGGATGCATATTAACATATACCCGCCGCTGGCGTAATTGTCATAGAGTTTCCTGGAATCTAAAGGGAGGGACTTTGAAACCTCCTGCAGGTTAGCTCCATGTTAATCTGTCATCGACTCATATTAGACATTCATTTTTAAATGTTTGCAAATTATCTGCAGGTTTTCAAAAATATATTTTTTTAAGTATCAATGGAAATTAAAAACTTATCATCAATAAATTTTATAGCATTTGTTATAAATTTACTATAAAATAACAAATGAAAGATTTTTATCATGAAATAAATTGCTCAAAGCAATCAATGGTTTTACATATTTATAAATAATATCTTTCAAAATAGATTCTGAAATTCGTATTCGTATACATTTATATTCGTATAATTCAAATAAATTTATTACAAAATAATTATAAATAATATAATTAAAGCAATAAAACAAAATTAAATTAAAAGGAAAAATATTAAATAGCAACTGAAAAAACCGAATCAAATAAATAATCGCCTTTTAAATAAACATATTAAATACAAAATATTAAAAAGTAAACAGATAAAACCAAACAATTAGTTACCAACTGCATGTGAAAGTTGATTTACTATTGGTTTAAATATTTCCCATTTAACGAAACTCACTGGCCTCCTAAGGGTGCTATCAACGGTACAGATAATTTCGCAAGCTAATTTTCTGGTACAGATAATTTGCTTTCCGCAGTATTTAACGAAGCCATTAAAGTGAAAGAAGAAGGAAGCACAGAATGAGAGGAGAGAAAAACAATGTTTGTGGATTTTAGTGAATTTGATATAAAAATTAAATAATTAGTTTAAAAATTTCTTTAATCTTTTGATATATTATCCAGTGAATATATAACAATTTTTTAATTGTCGTGTTTCCATAAATAATTTCCAGGCAAGGATTTCATTTGCTTAAAAGCAGAGAGTTTAATAATAGCACGTTCACCTTTGTTACAAATAAACCCTTTTGCATCTAATATTTTCTTCGGTATTAAATTTTGTTGCGACTCAAGGAGCTTGAGTTTTTCACTTTACGAGCTTTCGTGACGTATTTTATGGAGAGGTGTTGCCAAAAAAAATTTGTTTCATCTTAAAATAAAGCACATTTCAGGTAAAATATTAAAGCAAAAATAGTGTCAAGAAATTTTTTTATTTTTTATCTGATTTTTCATAACGGAAAACAGTCAAGAGTCTACGTTTGTAAGGTACAGTCAAACAATTAAAATCAAAGTATTTTATCTCTATTTTAAGAAAACCTTCGTTGTCTAGAAATTTCTCTATCAACTTTAAAGAAACACTTTCCTATAAAAGCTTGGAATAACAAATAAAAGTTGCTTAAGGAACAAAATCAATTTGACTGGAAGGCTATTTAAGCAGTGTTCTACTTTCAAGAATTTCTGTTTATTTCTTAGGCCTGAAAATAATATACCTTTATTTTTCTAAGGATGTCTATGAAGGATATCAACACAAGTTTTTTTTTATATGTTTCATTAAATGCTTGACAAAATAACCAAAATGTCAAAATTGATCTAAAACGTTAAATGAAAATCAATAGAGCGTTTGAGATGGGCAAAAATACGAAAAAGTAGTATCTATGGAAATAGACATTTTCAACATGCCGTTGAATACTTTGTAGAATTTAACATAATTGATTTTTAAATGTTGTATTCCAGTTTTTATCTAACGTAATCATGATTGACGTTTTACCATCAAAACGAAACCAAATACTACAATATCTTATTCACTTCAGATGAAAAGAATATATTAATTCTCAAAAAATAATATTTCTTAATAACAATCTTATTCTCCTATACAATAGTCATTGAATGAAATCTTAAAATGAAGACTTTTCTAATCTTTTAAATGAAGACATTCCATTAAAAAAGGCATAAATAATCTTCTACCCTCGTCAATGATGTTCCCTCACTAAGTTACGGGTTTTCTCCCATACAACATGGAAAAAAGAGGCAATCAATTCGTTGTTATCTTGCAAGTAAGCCCAGACTTCATTTCACTGCTGGAATCCATTACAGTCACTGCTTTCAGATACAAAACGGTTCGATGCCGACTGTAACAATGTTTTATAGATAATCAGATTGCACGGTTATATTGAAAGGTTTCCTCCATACAGCACGCAAATTCATGGCAGTTGCCCTGAAAGTTCTCCCGGAAGTCACTGTGCTTCCCTCCTCTGCAGTCAATGAGCTATTTATGGTATACGTAAAGGGACACGAGGACCACCGCTGTTCAACAAAAGAATTTATTTTCCTTTTCCCAGGATGCATTGTTTTCACCTTGGTGATGCTTGGCTGTTTGGGGTGTGCATCATCGGAAGCTAAGGATCCAGATGTGCAAATTATCTACCCTTAGGAAAAATTTCTTTCGTTAAGTACTTTAACTTAAAACAAGTAATATAAAAAGAATTGTTTTAAAGTCAATTCCTACTTTTTTTCACTCTATTGCAGAAAGTCCTTTATAAATAATTTTCATTCGTTTTTTTAGGTTTATCTGGCGCCATCTATTGGTAGACATATGCAACTTAAATCTAAAAAAAACTAAAATTAATTCATTTAAATTTAATTACTGAATTGATATTTGAAAAAACTGTATTAACGTCCAGTGTCATCCACTACAAGTTCAAAAAAAAGTATTTGAACTGGAGTGGATGAATAAAAAGTATTTTATTAATGATTGAAAATTTGAACAAGATATATATAGGAAGAGTGTGAGCTAATAGAAGGAATTGGAAAAAAATGACAACAAAACGAATGAAAAGAGGAAACGCTGAAAATCAAGTTTATTTTTGCGTTGTTTTTAACTGAAGTCATTTTGAATGACTCTTAACCTTTAAAGGAGCTGCAAATATTAAAGTTTTCTTACTTAGGAAAATTTCAATATTTGCAGCAGAATTTTTTCCATTTTAGCTAAAATGAGTTTTTGTTTAATTCTTATCTAGGATTTAATTTTCCCAAGTAAAAAAAAGTCATTTTAGAAAATTTAATAAACCTAAAAGAAATTCTAATTTTTCAAATCTGACATTTGAGAAACAGATAATGTCTTCCTCTTACTTTCGAAGTAAAACAAATATTTATCAACCATTTTTAAAGCTAAGTATTCTCGTACCTGCTCCAAATATGGCGAAGTGAAAATAAGTTTCCAAATTTAATTAAATCAAAAAGTGCATCTAAAATACTAGAAAAGTAAAGATTTTACTTTTTTGAAATTAAATAAAAAGTACGAATCAGTTATTTTCTTCTCGCTCAGAGTATATTTTTTATTATACTTAAAAGTGCATCAGAAGTTTGAAATTTTTGAGAGAGCATAATTATTTTGAAGAGTTTAATACTTTTTCTTACAAAGTTCAGTTTTTTTAGAAAAATTTATTATTACTATTATTATTCCGTGATTTTCTCTGGTCATTTTTCTAGTTCGTAAAAACTAACTTTTAGTTTTTGCAGAATTTCCGTCTCAAAAAAAGTTAACGGGAGAGTAAAAATTTTTATCTCCAAGACATTTTTAATAGTAATTACGTTTCTTTTTAAGGGAATTTTTACAGTGTTTTTGGGAGTAAAAGGGCATTTTTTTTTTAACTTTTATTTTCTGATGAACATATTTGTTTTGAATGAAATTCCAAGCAAAGATTTTGTTATTTCTTTTTTTTTGTTTCAATTATATAAATAATTTAATAATTTGTATCTTTAAATTAATTCTGTTAAGTGAAATAACATCAGTTTTTTTATAAATTTGTTTTTAAATTTTATATCAATTTAAAAAAATAACTATACGAATTCATTTTAACAATTATTTTTTTAATAATTGCTGTATTCCTTTCTTTTTCTTCTTTCATAGAATTCTACAAAGATTATCGGTCAAATCCGAAATAGGAAACTTTGGGATTTGGCGACGATTTCTATAAAGCCAACTGAAAGATTTGTGGCCAAATGTGAAAACCCGGACTTATTTTACTGATTGCAGTTCACCTCTCTTACAATTGCAACCAGTTAATTGGTGCACTTTCGCGAAATGAATGTTTGGCGCTAAATCCCAACGGCCACTGCCGTACGATTTTACCAGATTCTCGTATAATTTTAATATTTTTATATGTAAATAATTACTTTATTTCTCTTTTGTTTTAAATAAAGTACGGGAATATGAATGTATGGAAAATAAAAATTTTAGATCAATTAAATTGGTAGTTCCCTAATTTATTTGTTCTGCTTTTTTTAGAAAAACATTTACTTAACGCCTCCAAAAAAACTATGTTCTTTAGCGAACACACAGAAAAAAAAAAGTAAAATGCTGAGTTTATAGGCCTTAAATTAATACAGTTTATTCATAATATTTAAATAAAAGCTATTTATGCTTGGACATCATCATTTTCACGTTAGAGGACGTTAAACCAATGTAATTCTTTTTACATTCGGTTGTCAATCTAAATTTCTACAGTCATATTAGACCGGGATCTACGGTTTGAAGTGGATTCCGAACCACTACAAACATCCATGCCACTACTCGGAACTCTTGCACCGAGCCCCAGAGTTCTTATCATTCGGCCATCAGACCAAAATTTCACTACGATGCATAATAGTTTTTTTTAAATTTTATTTTTATATCTTCTCTTTATTTTTCCACCACCGTTTCATTTTTATTGAATGCCACCCAAATTCCACCGAGGTTACCATCATCCCTCTGGTGTGTTCCACTGTCAATTTCCATCGTTCCCTAAAGGGTAACTAGTGAATAAATTACGAAACAAAATATGAAAGCCATGTTTTTCCGCATTAACTTAATCAAATTTTAATGAACAAAATATTGCCCAATTAAAAAATTTTTAAGAGCATCATTTATAATATAAATATGAGTATTACAGATTTTAATAGAACAATGTAAAGCGTATTGAGATACAGTCAAAAGGACCTTTTTTTATAATTCAAAATTATTTCACGTTTAATTATAATTTATTAAATTATTTAATTATAAATATTAAATTTAAAACTACAGGTTTTATAAAAATAAATGTAAAGCATACTAAGAAGTAATATCTTTGAAATGAAGGTATTGGATTGAAATTGTGATGGCGTACATACTGTTCGTCCCTCGTCAATCACATTCATTGATTAAGTTAGACATGGATTAAATTCTTCTACATGGTACGCAAATAAACTGACGACGATTGCAACAATGTTTCTAAGCTGTTTGTCAATAATCAGGCTGCGGGGTGATATTTACGTGTTTTTCCCTATACGGCACCCAAATTCGGTGCAGCTGCCCTAAAAGTCCCCCCGGAAAGCAAAACCTCCCAGCCTCGTCAGTCAATGAGTTGTATTGTGACTAACCCTCAATATCCTGCAGTGTGGGACGGACATCCCATGAGTGATCTACTCATGGATGGAGGGAAAGGGGCAGCTTCTGTTGTGATGGAGCATCCGTAGGTAGAAGTCTGACTTTTGCTCCGTGACGCTCTTACAGTCATATGAGACCGGTTCCTACGGCTAAAAGTGGATTCCCAACCAATACAAACATCCATAAAACCCGAAACCTGTGGTACCGAGCGCTAGCCACTCGGCCATTCAGGCCCAGCCAATGAGTTGTTTATGGTACACATAAAGGAACACGAGGTCCACCGCTGTTCAACAAAAAAATTTTCTTCTCGTTTTCCCAACATGCATTATTTTCTCTTTGGTATCGATTTACTAGTTGGTGAGTGCATCTTCTTCAGCTAAGGGTCATGATGTGCAAACCTTAGGAAAAATTTATTTTCGTTAAGTACTTAATTTAATAGTAATTTTAAAAAAATGGCAATAAAAATTATGAAAAAATGAAATGCTAAAAATCAAGTTTATTCAATTCCTTCTATTAGCTCACACCTACCCTATATATAACTTGTTCAAATTTTCAATCGTTCATAAAATACTTTTTATTCATCCACTCAAGTTCAAATACATTTTTTTTTCAGCTTGTAGTGGATGACACTGGATGTTAATACAGTTTTTTTCAAATATTAATTCAGTAATTAAATTAAATTAATTAATTTTAGATTTTCTTTAGATTTAAGTTGCATATATATACCAATAGATGGCGCCAGATAAACTTAAAAAAATGAATGAAAATTATTTATAAAGAAAATTTCTGCAATAGAGGGAAAAAAAGTAGGAATTGACTTTAAAAATATTCTTTTATATTACTTGTTTTTGTGTTAATTTTAGCTGAGGACATTCTCTATTAAATTAATTACTTATTCTGACGATTTATTACATACAACCGTTTAGATGAAAAAAGTTCGCTTTTCTCCTAAGCTATTTTTTCTTCTAATTTGACCTTTGCTGTTTTATTTATTTATTTATTTATTACATGCAGCTGATTTCATCAATATCTGCACTTTTGAAATTTTTGTTACTTTTCATTTTATAATTTTATTAAATAAATAATTCTTTTTTAAAAAAAGAGCACTTAATTATCAATTTTTCTTATTAAATCAAAGGGCATGAGACCACTGTTACGTTTCAACATTTTACACTGAAGAATCTCCGTATTAATCTACAATAAGACATAGTCATTTTCTATGACTCTTGATCTTTAAAGAAGCTGAAAATAATAAAGTTTTCATACTGTAGTTAAAATGAGTTTTTGCTTAATTTTTATCTAAGGATTTAAGTTCTCCAAGTAAAAAAAAAATTATTTTTGAAAATTTAATAAACCTAAAAGAAAGTGTAATTTTTCAAATTTGACATTTGAGAAACAGGTAATGTCTTCCTCTTACTTCTGAAGTAAAACAAATATTTATCAACCATTTTTAAAGCTAAATATTCTCGTACCTGCTTCTAATATGAAGAAGAGAAAATAAACTTTCAAATTTAATTAAAACAAAAAGTTGTCTGAAATACTAGAAAAGTAAAGATATTACTTTTTGAAATTAAATAAAAATTACGAATTTGTTATTTTCTTCTCGCTCAAAGTATATTTTGATTATATTTAAAAACGCATCAAAAGTTTAAAATTTTTGAGAGAGCATAATTGTTTTGAAGAGCTTAATACTTTTTCTTACAAAGTTTAGTTTTTTTAGGAAAAATTATTATTATATTCATTCCGTGACTTTCTCTAGTTCGTAAAAACTATCTTTTAGTTTTTGTAAAATTTTCATCTTATAAAAGTTAACGGAGAGAAGAAAGATTTTATCCCCAAGACATTTTTAGCAGTAATTCTGTTTCTTTTTAATGGAGTTTTTACAGAGTTTTAGTGAATAAAAGAGCATTTTTTACTTTTATTACCTGACGGACAATTTTCTTTTGAATAAAATCTCATTTAAAAATTTTGTGAATAATTTTTAGTGTTTCATTTACATGAATAATTTAATAATTTGTATGCTTCAATTAAAAGTGTTAAGAGATAATATCCCTTTTCTCTAAATCAATTCTTTTTAAAGTTTATATTAATTTTCTACAAAAAAACAATACAAATTTATTTTAACAATTTTTTTTTTCTTGAAAATCTTCTTGAAATTATAGATTGAATACACATTTTCTTTTGAAATACATATTTCAATTTCACATATTTTTTTCTTCTTTAAATTATAGAATGCTACAAAAATTCTCGTATAATTTTAAATGTTTTTATATGTTGGTAATTACTGTATTTTTTCCCCTTAAAACTTAAGTAGTTACTTTATGTTATTTATTTTCTTAAAAACTGTCAAAGAGGATTTAACATAGTTTTCGAGCAAATTATTTTATTTTCCTTTTAATCAGAATAAAATCAATTATAAAATAATATATTATTAATTCATGAAGTTAGGATTTAATGCCGATTACTTTGTTAATAATAATTTGATTACTTTATTTGAATTTGAACTGCATTGTCCCTATTCAATACTTCGAACTACCAATTTTTCGCACCGAAAGAAAATTATTTTGAAATTAAGAAGTGATGTATGGAAATACTAACGTACGAAACTATTAAGATGTAAAGGCCAGTCTAGCTATTTGTGAAAAAGCAACTGGGGCTCCAATTTGTCCCTACTTAGCATCTCCTCATCACCAGCAACAGATATGATCGGATATTCAGAAAAAAAAAGGTGTGAAATTTTAATTAGCCCACCTTAAATAAAGCAATACTTCCAATAAGTTTCTAAACTTCAATTCTTTAGCATTTATTTTTAAGAACAGTGTTCGTTAGGGCCTGAATGGCTGAGTGTCTAGCGCTCTGGGCTCGCTACCACAGGTTTCGGGTTTGAGTCCCGGTGGTGCCATGGATGTTTGTAGTGATTTGGAATCCACTTTAAGCCGTAGGTCCCGGTCTCCTATGACTGTAAGAGCGACATGGTGCAGAAGTCAGACTCCTGCGGGTGCTCCATCAAAACAGAAGCTGCACCCCTCTTCCCTCCTTCCATGAGGGATACGACTATAACAACAACAACAACAGCAGTGTTCGTTTGGAAATTAAATTAGAAACTAATGCTGTAATTTTTCTGCCTTTATTTCGTTACAATAATTTAATGAGTGTCATCTGGCGGGAACAGAAATAATGTTTTTATTTAATTAATAAAGAGAGAAAGTGAGGAAATCGGAAGAAGGGAATATCCAAGTCTTAATCCAAGTATGGCCTCCTATGTTCTTATGAAGGCCATAGTCTATGTACGTGACACATTCAAAAGCCCCCAGTCTGAAAATTGTCAATTTGTATAAGGGACAAACCAACAGAATTTCAATAAGATGTCCATTCACTTAAGGTAGTTTATATCTGCACTTGACTTCTTTTTCAGTTTCTGTTATCAAAGGTCAGGTTGTAAACATCTCTTTCTAAATTATCAAAATATAAAGGAAAGGTTGTTTGTAAAATATATTTTTGAAACACATGCTCTTAAAATTGTTCAAAATTAAATCATCTTAATGAATCCTTAATGACTTCATTTTCATTTCATAGAAAATTATTCAGCTATCAATTCGAGTTTCAGAACCTTAGTAAGGATACGAATTCAGCATTCAATAAAATGAATTGAATATGTAGAGTCAATGGTGTAGTGCATTCCCTAAAATGATAAGTGTAGTCATTGTCATTTAATTAAACTGAATACCAGGCAAATTCGAGTCTTCTTTTATGAGTTGATTTATTAGGCACTCATGCATTCTCTCATTAAAGTAAAAACAACACTTAAATTAATTTCCGTAAAGGAAACAAAACCATTCTGTATATGTGATGTCCTTTATCAATAAAAGGAATTAATTATAAAATACATCTCCGTTTTAGTTAACATAAAATTAGGAAACAAAATATGAAAATCACGTTTTCTGCTTATACTTAAATAAATTTTAATCGATATAATATTTACCCAGTTAGAATTTTTTTTAATCAAAATTATTACAGGTTTGTTTATAATCTATTAAATTATTTAATTATATTCTATTAAATATATTATTATGGCTTTTATAGAAAAATGCATAACATATTGAAACACAGGCATAAATTATTTTTAAAAAAAACTGAAATTATTGCAGGTTTATTTACAATCTATTAGATTATTTAATTATGATTATTAAATTTATAATTACAGGTTTTATAGAAAAATGTAAAGCCTATTGAAAAACAGTCTTAAATGCTTTTTTTAAAATCAAAATTGTGAATTAAACAATAAAAACAAAACAAACGTTGAATTTGTATTATATTTTATGATTTTTTAATTGAAAATGATACAATCGTAATAACAAAGTTTTAGATGTAATTCAAACTCACTATCTGATTACTTGTGAATAAAAAAAAAATTATATTATTTGAAGAATTTAGCAGTTGAAGAATTCTAAAAAAGAGCATCATAACGAATAGGATAATTAAATAGAATGTAAATAACTGTAAAACATTTTATTGCTTTAGTTGCAAATCTGCTTTCCTCTATATTGGTTCAATTTATTGATGACTAAAACTAATTTGAATTAGGAATATCAAATTTTATTACTAAAGTTTATATTGGAATTTACTGAATACAAATCATATTTATTCTATCTTTATCTGTTTAGTTCGAACAATTGTTTATGATTTTTTAAATGTTTATCCATAGGAACAGAAATTATTTTATTTTGATTTTTCATAAAAAGTTTTTGCATAATGCTTTAAATCCTATCAGCTATTCTATAAAACATATTCTATTTTAAAGTTTACAAGAAAAAAATAAAAATTTAAGAAGAGTAAAAAGATAGCAAAACAGGGTCAGCAAATTTACCAAACACCTTCATGATAATTACTAAAAACATGGAATTTTATGGATATGTTTGTTTCGAATTTGAATGTTAAGCTGTGGAATAAATCAAAATGAATATCACTAATTTTCAAAACCATATCACTTTGAATAACTTTCATGTGCTTCTTTGATTATGCGGAATCAAATCTTGATATTTTTTTGCTGTTATTAAACATTAGTTGAAGTCCTGTTCCACATCGTACTCATTTCCTTCCTTCCATGAGACCACACGGGTACTTGACTTGATCTAAATGTTGCTGTCTACCAACTGGGATAAGAAAGAAACGACAATTGTCATCAAGTCTCTGAAATAATCAGTGATTGCAATAGACGCCGGTAGTGGATTTGAACCTAACCTCCTGAATGCTAACTGAGCACCTTTTTATAAGGCAAACCTCGGGCCTTTCTTCAATTAATAAAGCTTTTATTCCTGATACTTATACGCAACTAACGACTGCACATAAAACTTAAAACCCTGTTATTCACTTTAAAATGAGATCACCATTTCCATCTATCAACATTAATCCTTAATGGCATTGTAATTTGGAAGAAATATGCCTGTGGCGATATTTATTGGCTCGCTTTCTACTGCTTAAATTCAATGCAGCTACTTTTCAACTTTCTGGTTTATCGTATTTATTCCGAGAATAAAATGGAAAGACTTAACTTACACTGCTAAACCCCCTAGATTAGAAATCCAAAGCGCTAACCCACTTGAGTTCAAATATTCAATCACATTTAAAATTCTATTCACACATTAAACAAACCTTTAGCATTCATTTTAATTCTTCAATAATATATTTTTATGCTAACTAAATACGACAGCATTAGAAAATTAGAAATTCTGACATATAAAATGGAGATTTCGATGCAAATGGTTATTTATCAATCAATCCAAAACAAATATTTAGTTTCTAGGTTCCCCCTCCAACGAGAGATGGAGAAAATCAGCGACAATTTCGGATCTCGATTTAACGGAAAGATTAGCGCTAATCTGTATACAAAGTTCTTAAGCCGTTGTATCATTTAAGCTTACTGAGACTAAAGCCAACATCGGAATTTCTTTTTCTTGCCCTTATCTACTCGAACTAAGTATCTGATTAGCCAAACTATTCGTACTTTACTTATTATACTATTTTGGGATAATAAATGAAAAGCAAAAGGAAAAACATTATTAATCACAATGAACAAATTCTTCTTATTGATATCAGAGCCATAAATACTTGAAATAGAATCGAACATATTTTATTAAAAGTTTATGAATATGCAGAAACTTCGTATAACAAGATCGTAAGATTTTTAACATATTCTGTGTCATGCAGGATGTCCGAATAACTCCACATAAATGCATAATTTTCGATGAATATGCGAAAGAAAGAATATACAATACATGGAAAATGAACTTTAATAGAAATAGAAACAACAGTAAGTACATATGGCAAGGTATTTACATACAAAGAGGACTATCGCTTATCATTCAAATGAATTCATGCATTTGTGTCTTATAGTGGTTAAGAGTACACGATCTGACATCCTTGTGTGCACAGAAGTAAAGGCAATATTCAGATGAGCAACTAAGTCTCATTCTGTAGTAACAGGGATTTGATACACCAATAAGGGAAAAGTTCAAAGGAGACAAATCTGGTAATCGTTACGGCATCGCAACTTGAATATGTCGCCCAACCTGCCGATGACAACTGTGTTGGGATGGTTGAATGATGGATAATGAGAGGTACACTGTCTTACAGTTTGAAATGCATTACCACCCATATTCGTCATCAAGCCTTTTGTCCTTTTGTGATTGCAAAAAAATCTAAAACCAGGTTCGAGCTTTAGATTTGGTTTGTCGCAATTATATCCATTATTTACACATTTTAGGCTAATTAGACATGGACCTACAGTTTAAAGTAGATTCTGAGCCACTAACAAATATCCATGCTGCTGTCAGGATTCAAGTCTGAACTGACTATCACACCGCTCGAAGTTTAGAATCCTAAACGCCAATTGCTGTTTTTTTTATTTGCATGCGTGTGAGTCGCGCTCCAATACATATACCATAACTATCCCAATAATATGCGATGGAAGGGCATTGGCTTTTGGAAAGATTTTTATTGGTAATTGCCTCATATATGCATAAAGCGGGGGGAACATCCTCCACAGGCATCATTAATGTCGATGCGAGATACATTTCACACTATCGAGACTCCTCGTTTCTGAAAGGAGTGACTGCAAAAGATGCCGCCAGAGATTCGAAACTCAGCCCCCTTACACACTATACGGGCATGTAAACACCTAGGACATATGACCACATGACAATATACATGTAAACACTGCGTTACGATTGGAGCAGCTGCGAGTGGTACAACTAAATCAGTAATTCGGAAATAGAAATCATTTGACATTATAATAATTTGGTCGCTTCTTACTTTATTACTACTACTACACCACACCCTTCTTATTACTCTACTACCAAAACGTATGCAAAATAAAAATAAATGTATGGTAAATAATTTCGAAGGT